>JXTC01000013.1:1725302-1822369 GCA_002914845.1 Trema orientale | reverse complement strand
AGTCTCCTTGGTTGTAGTTCAGGTTAAAAAGAAAATCTAGATGTATAATAAATTGTTTCAACCCATACAAGGCTTTCAGCAACCTACAAACATGATGAGGCTTTGAACTATTCTCAAAACATTGAGGTTGTCGCATGTAAACTCTCTTGTAAATCACCATTGAGAGAGTGTCATTAATATCCACTTGTTGTATATCCCAATCAAAATGAACAGCTAGTGTAAGAATAACTCTAATTGTTGATGATTTAATAACTAGACTAAAAGTTTCAGAGCAGTCTAGTCCAGGGTTTTGTTGAAAACCCCTTGCACAGTATCATCAGGATTATATTTGACATTTATTATCAATAACATGCATATTTGATCAAAAAGGAACTAGCTACCAAGTATTATTTCTAATAAGAGCATCATACTCATCTTGCATTGCCTGTTTCTATTTAAGATGCTCTAATGCTGCAGAAACACTTACTGGTTCTCCATCCACACCAATAGCTAGAAAGGACTTCGGCCTGAAAAGTCGAAGTTTTGACCTTGTAGACATAGGATGTGATGACTGAGAGCAATGTCTGTGAATAGCAGCTATTATGTCTGGAACATCAGGAGGTGCAAGTGGCTATTAAACAGCTATCATCTCTGGTTCATGAGAAACAGGTGATACATCAGGTGTAGCTGATTGTTGAACTTTAGAGATTGAACCTGATTGTTGAACTTCAGAGTTTGAACTCCAAGTATCGTCAGAAAAATCAGGTGCCATGCCAGCTTCATGAAGATTATTGTTGCTGCTTGAAGTGTTAAAGCGATTGTTGCTGCTTGATGGAGCTGAATCTGCTGCTAATGAGTACAAAAGGCTATCCAATAGCATATGTGAATTTTCTTGTAGCAGAACAATATCTGATTTCCCATTTGGTAGAGCAGTAGAACACTTAACAGATGGAACAAAGAGAAAGATTAGAGGATGAACTTACAGATTTGGGAAAACCAGTAGAAAAAGGAAAATGACATTCATTAAAGACAACATTCCTGGTAATATAAACTCTACCAGATGAATAAAGACATTTGTAACCTTTGCGAGAGATTCTATAGCCTAAAAACACACATTATGAAGATCTAAAATCCATTTTATGAGTATTGCAAGGTTTAAAGTGAGGATAACAAGCAGAACCAACAAATTTTAGGAAAGTATAATCAGGTAACTTGTCATAAACCAGCTGAAATGGTGACTTAAACTGAGGAACAGAATTGGATAAACCGTTGATAAGAAACATAGCAGTGTGGAAGGCATGCCACCAAAATTTGAGAGGTATTTGTGCTTGAGCAAGCATAGTGAGGCCCATTTCCACA
Source organism: Trema orientale (assembly GCA_002914845.1). Taxonomy (NCBI): domain Eukaryota; kingdom Viridiplantae; phylum Streptophyta; class Magnoliopsida; order Rosales; family Cannabaceae; genus Trema; species Trema orientale. Next base: position 1,821,031 of record JXTC01000013.1, on the reverse strand, counting down.
ATATGACGATGTTTTCACTCAGATCTTCCATTCTATTCATGAGTAATCGGACAAGGATGTCAAAATTGAATCCCCAGCTGCTCTAAGAACAGTTTAAAGCTTCTATACTCACCACCCCAGTCAGTTTGAAGACACTCAAGCTTTGTGTTAAAAAATCGTTCAACAAAAGCATGAAACTTGAGAAAAACTGCATTGGCGTCTGACTTTAGTTTCCAGTGGAAAAATCCATGTAAACTTGCTATAGTCATCCACAAAATGAATATAATACTTATCACCTTCAGTAGATATCTACGATGTTTAACCAAAAAAAAAAAAACCTTGAGTAGATATTATAGGTGATGGTCCCCATAAGTCTGAATGAACAATTTCTACAGGAGTTGAACTTTTATTATTTGAACTTGCAAAAGGCAGCTTATGACACTTGCCATATTGACAAGATATATAAAAGTTTAACTCGTGTACAGAATCTGGTAAATGTAAAAACAATAAAATAGATTGAAGAACTTTAGCTGAAGGATGTCCAAGACGACAGTGCCACAAATCAATATTACATTTATTTGAATTGCTACAAACGCTAGGACTTATTTGAATACAAACAATCAACATCAGTTAACGATCTGGAGCTAGCACCATTAACAGCACATCATAAAGCTTGCCCAAATCCAATTGATAGAGACCACCTTTAAGCATCCCGCGAAGTAGAACCTTCCTCGTAATCCTGTCCCTTATGAGACAACATTCCGAATAAAATTCAGCAACTACATTATTATCTCGAGTGAATTTGGATACACTGGACAAATTTTTGGTAATATTTGGAACGTGCAGGATATGATTGAGCATTAAAGGATGATCATACTTAGAAAGAATAGTTGAGCCAATATGAGATATAGGAATAGAAGTACCATTACTCACAGTGATCTGCTCTTTTCCTTTGTAGGTGGACTTTACATGGATAGATTATTCAGATCAGAGGTTTATATGGTCTGTGGCTCCACTGTCAATATACCAGGAGGGGTCAATGATTGTAGCAGGTGATGCGACATAGACAGCAAGAGAATTTTGACAATTATTGTAGGAATTAGGATCATTAGCACCTTGAGGACCCGATGATCGAGAACCAGACCTAGTTGAGTCGAGATAAACATTTGGATCGAATCTGGAGTAGCATTTGGAAGCAAGATGACCAAGCTTACCACATATTTGACAAACTAGTCGAAAACCACCACGACCTCCTCAGTGTCGACCACATGCCACGGCCATTACCACCATTGTTTCGGCCAGAATTGTAATAATGACCACCATGATTGGGCTGAAAATTGTTGGGGCCACCATGACCAGGATTCTTTTGGCAACATTGGCAGACGAATTGGTAAGATCAAGATTAAGAACAGAGTTATGATGCTCAAGTCGCATCTCATGGCTCTGAAAAAGAAACTAAAGCCTCTTGAAGTGAAATGAAATCTTGACGAGAGGTTAGATTCACAATTACTGGATCGTATTCAGTACTAAGAACAATTACTGGATCGTATTCAGTACTAAGACCAGCAAAAATGTAGAGAAACAACTCATCCTCACTGAGAATTTGACACCAGCAACAGCAAGGTTTTAATCAATACCTCTCGTTCGAAGAAAATAATCGTTAATGGAGAGAGATCCTTTCGTCACCGCCTGCAGCTGAAAGCAAAGTTGAAGAACTCGAGCTTTCGAGTTTGTCGCAAACAGCTGCTCGATCATGCGCCAGATCTGAGGAGCACTGGTACAACAAGCCACGTGTCCAAGCATGGATTCAGACATAGAAGCCAACAGAAAGCTAACAACTAGCTTTGCCTAACTAATCTGTACACATCAGCTTGGAGTGACTAATCGCAGTCTCTAATAGTTAGGACTCACATGTAAAATCTATGGAAATAGATGACTGCGCTGCGACTGATCATAGAGTCATAATTGACTAAAGCACAAGTCAAAAAATTTTTACCACACGGATACTAGTAAATTAATCTCCCCTCCCTCCAATATGGAAATGGAAAGACGAAAAAGTACTTGATAGTCTAAGCAAGATGCCAAAAGTACTTTGTCAAAGGCCATAGCTAGAAACTCCAGGAGTTCACATTCTACGGGTATATGGCCCCATACGGCGCCCTGATAAGGCTTCCCAAAGGGACAGGATAGCTATATAATTCACGTGGTATCCCCATGGATCCCAAAGGGGTTGGTGCGGTATATATGGTTTCTGGAACTACTAGCTACCACCATGCGGGCCATAGCTTGACATTATAGCAACGTACTATTTTTGGATCTTAACTTACCAATGGGGCCAACCAAAAAAAAACAAAAAAAAAAAGTACTTTATTATGCTAAGTAGTTGAACCCATATGCCCAAAAGACCATTAATTTACGTATGATGAACAGTATATATAGTTTAAAACAATATATAAGTTATAACTACAACTACAAGTTTTAATTCATTTAAGGAGACCATGATCATCAGTTATATATAATATGTGACAAATATAATATGAAAGGTTTCGGACCATGAGAGCAGCCGTTTGATAGTATTATAGGGTGATAAATTCAAAAAGTTACTCTGCTAATAAAGTCAAAAGGTTACTCTGCTTACTCCTTTGGAAAAGCTGATGAAACACCTTCTTCTTTTCATATTAGAAGCTCTTAAAGACCTTGTTTCTAAAATTAATTGACATAATTGAAAGAAATCCCATGATTGTTCTCTTAAGTAATCTCACGTATGCATTCTCTCTCTAGTGGCTCATCAGAACTTAGACGGCTAAGATTGATCAAGGATAGATAACAGTCTTCCGTGACAGAGAAAAAATTCATGATCATTATTATTGAGCGCGGTAGCTGTGAGTTCTCTTAGAAGGTGTTGTAGGTTTTTCATGAAATGGAGGTCCTGATACCATTGTGGTATAACAAAAATATTATGGTAATTCTTTAATTAGTCCATTGTGACAACATAGATTTGTATATCTTCTAGACCGTATTGAGATTGACTAGAGTACTATATAATATATATATATATTATATTTCATTAGAATTATATAATGAAATCATGAAAGTGTTTTCTTTTTTTCTTTTTTCTTTGGTTAAACATCGTACATGAAAGTGTTTTCTTTGAATGCCGCTATTCAGCCTTCTAAATTATATCATAACTTTCGTCTTTGGCAAAAAGTATAATTAGCAGTATAGAGGTTACAAATATTGGTGAATCAGGAAGTTGATAATCAAATAAATACATATAATATGAGATGATATGATTATATATAAACATATAGATACATATATAACAGGCACGTGGATAAAGCAGACTTCTTTTGTAAGTATTTGTCAATTAGTGAACATATGCCATTCCAAAAGTGTTCAGTGTAGTTTCGATGTCAGTATTATTTTTGTCATTCTTTTGTATGGAAACTAGCGAGTACCTATTTTTTATATAGCTTTTTTTTTTTTTTTTTTTTGACACTAAATAGTACATACATAGTTTTTTTTTTTTTTTAATGAATAGTAAAACTACATTATGGCTGTTGAACATTAAAAAGGCGCAGTGAATTCAAATATTTGTAGCTTGTATGCTTAGCTAGACTAGGAGGAAAATAGGAAGATAAAGTTTTTTGGTGAAGAACATACGGAAAGGAACGAGGTTTTATATGCATATACTTATATATTTTTGAACAAATTTTGTTTGGTTAAAAAATCATCTTTCACTGTTTAATATATAGATGAAGAAGAGAAAAAAAAAATAGTGGCAAGTATACTAGTCTCTAGTAACAGCCAAGTATTTGAATCTCCTAAATGAATATATATATATATATTTCATTATTCATACACGTATGTATACGAACACTATTAGGGATTCTTAATTCTTATTCTAATTTTTTAATACCAATATATATAGTATGTAATGAGTTGTTACTATTTAATTAATGAATATTATTTAATTTATTTATTTCTAATATACAAATTGAATGATGACAAATCACATCACGCATGTAGTAAAAATATTTTAGTATAATATATAATTATGATCCCTAGTACCATCTCTCAATTATAATATATATATATATATACTATACTCCTGTAAAACGATACTAATTATTGTATGAACAATGAAACTAGTTAAATTCATGCAGCATTTATGTGATATATTCTAAATTATGATAATTTGATATGAATGATAAACAAATATGTGTGTATGTAAATATAGGTTTCCAATCTAATAGGTCTTTTTTTTTACTTATCTATTGGTATTTTTTTTAGTTATTGAATCATAATCTAACTGCTACAATACTTTTAAATGGTTAGGAAAACAAATAATAAAAATAAATACCAATTCTTTAATGATTTTCTCTCTCCAATTTTTATTATGAAAATGCATACATGATCAATTATAATTGGACAAAATAATACTTATGGATAAGTATAAAAAAATAAAAATAAAATAAAAAACTACTAGATTGGTGCCATATATATATATATATTGGTGCCCATATATATATATATAGGAAGAAACAAGATATATGTACAAAACTTAAGTGGAGAAAAAGATAAATGAATGAGAGAGTTTTTATTCCTTTATTATGTCCATAAAATTAAAAAATACAAGAAATTCTTAAAATAATCTCCCTTTGTTTGAACAACTAATATAAGAGTATGTGTACTAGTCCATAATAAAAAGAAAGGGAAAGTAAAAGGGAAAGGAAATGAGTTTAAATAGGAATGAGAATGAATTAAAAATTCAGTCATCCTTCTAAAGTTTAACTATGTGAAGGATTTCCCAAAATAATGTGATCCAAATTCAAGAATAATATGCTCCAAATAGATAAATAAACAAATGAATGGAAGAAAAAGAAAATCATTTTCTTAATTTACATTCTTTTTCTAGTCCATTATAGATTAGTAAACATGGCCTAAGATTCTAGTGCAAGGGAAAGAGGAGAAATTAAAGTCTTCGTAAAAACCAATTAATCTCCTATATTGTTCTTTCATATCCCAATATTTATCTAATTTTGGAAGGCCAAAAATATGGCTCATTATATTTCGAATCCCTATCTCTTTTTTAATCCTTCCCTAAAAGTCTAGTAGACATCTCATAGTTCACGGACTAGCTAATTCTTTTACTGCGATCTTTACTTTCACTTTTCCGATCTCTTGTGCAAATCAAACCATTTAAAGTAATTTCTCCAAAAAGCTTTAATAGTGACGGTCCTATACATACATATATATATATACACATATATGTATAAACTTCGGTTGGTTAAATGGTACTACTTATACCAAGCATGCCTAGCCATGCTTAAGATATCATAATGAGCTGCTTTTAGTATTCAAAGATTTTGCACAATTATTCGTTGCATGTTATATATGTTATAGGGTATATAAATGATCGAAGATCAGTAAAAGGGGAAAGGGGAAAACAAACGTGGTAGGAAAGGTGCATTTAGATTTTGCTAAACAACTTATGCATGAAACCCTAGTTTTGAAGGCCTATAAATAATTACTAAGTAACATTATCGAAGCGTTAAATATACATATATATGTTAGGAATAATTAAGGATCGAGTACTACATATAAACCATACATATATATGTTAGGAGTAATTAAGGATCGAGTACTACATATAAACCCAAGTTTGGATTTGGATTTAGAGCATAATATTTAAAAGCTTAATTAAGATGGGGAATATGCTAGCTGCTTGAGAATAAGAATTCTATGGCTGCATCGACTGTATCAGATAAAATAGTGGAGAGAAGAGAGAGTTTTTCTCTATATATAAAGCTTCGAAATGAAAGGTGAATTTTACGTATTATGATTCTATTATCGATAGGTATAACTAAAAAAAATACTTGAATTTTTCTTCTTCTTTTTTTACAATTTTAACCTTGTCTTTTTTGTTTGTGCCAAATTATACCTACACATTTAAAACGATACTCTCCGTGTACAAAAGGACTAAAAGATTTCTTATTAAATACAAAATTCAAATTAAGGATATCTTATTTATATTGAGAAATACTTAAAAGCTCTAAAATGGAATGTGAATTTTACTTATTATAGTTCTATTATTAATAGGGTTAACTGCCCAAAAAAATTTAAAGTATGATTTTTTTATAGTTTCAATCTTATCTTTTTCGTTTGTGAAACAATATTATACCTGTATATTTAAAATTAGATGCTTGGTGTACAAATTAATTGAAAAATTTATAACTAGGTACAAAATACGAATTAAGTGTATCTTTTTTTATATTGACAAATACTTTAAATCTATCAAAAATAAATTAGAATAATAAGCACAAATCACTTAACTTATATACATATAGAAGATATATATTTATAAAAATTTCAAATATGGAGGTATAATTGTGTAGAAGTCAAAACATAATGTTAAAATTGCATAAAGAATTGGGCAAAATTTCATAATTTCAAAATATTCATAAATGACAATGATTTTCAATGAAACGATGTTTTTTTTTTTACAAAATTCATATTTACACAATATTTAATCATAATTAAAACTCCCTCATATATCTACTTGTATATATTATTTATCAATGTCTAAATAAATAAAGAGAAGACGGGGATAATACCAATAAGCGAGATGATACGTACCCAGAAGAATTACTAGGACATGAACATTAATCAGTTGATTGTCTAATGCTACAACTAAAACTGAGAAAGGAGCACGTGAATACTCAGTAAGAAATCAATTACCCTCTTTTATAAACAAATTTTGTTTTGAAAAATCCTGCATGGTTAGTTGTTCATAACAAGTGTATAAACTATATCTATATATAAGTTCCCAAACTTAGTAATATGATCATATAAATATATAAAATAAATCGTATATCGAAAACTATATAATACATGACATAAATCACTCAGACTCACGAGCTCTCATGCTTCATCATGAATCGGAGTAACTTTCACACCGTATGAAATGATACTCTAACCTAAACTACATGATCATATGTCCTAGGAACTCCATGTGAAGGTTTACGGGTTTTTACTGAAAGTAGAGGTCATAGCCACCTAATAGGGTCCCCTCGCAGGTTTACAGACTTGCACTGATGGTGGGGTTATAGCGACCTATATTTGTCCGTGATACAAAGCTAGTGCTCTTGTGTGATCCTATGACACGTGCAGTATATACTTGTCCAAAAATCCTCATGCAGTAGTTTTTATTCCAAAACATTATATTTATTCAAAATAATTACCAAAACTAAATAATTTATATTTAATTCACAAAATTTTGGTAATAGGTTAAATAATCTAAAAATAATCAATTTTAAATAAAAAGTTAGTAATCGATCTCCTGTCTTACCGAGATGGCCAAACCTAGCTACTGAATGCTTATGGTACCCGTACCTAAGAATCCATAACATCCATATTTTAAGCTAAAATTTTTAAGATTAATTCTATTTTCACAATTGTCATTCCTTTTTTCTTTAAAAACTTATTCTAAAGCACATCTTTCACAAATCAACATTATCTTAGTAAAATGGCTCGAATCCTAGGATCTATTTATAGATTTACCATCTTTTATAATCGGATTTTTGAAAATACCAACCCTTCTAGAATTTGTTATAAAAATACCATTTTATGGGAATATTTATAACTATATCGCCTTCACTATTTTAATCCACTAGCTGGTGGCCCAAACGGCTGAATATTGTTTAAGCTTTTAAAAATACCATTTATTTCTAAATCTGATTACGAATATATCAATTTTTCATATTTATGTTTTCTAAACTCGGCCCAATGCCCATTATTATGGCTAAGCATCGGTCCGGTTGGGTAGGATAAACTGCCCGTCCAATCAATTTCAGGTTGTACTTTTATAACCCGAAACCCGCCCAATTTTAGAATTTTAAATTTGTAACTTAACCAATAAATTGGTCTGGTTAACCCGGCTTAGGGTTTATAAGTATAATTTTAGTGTTTTTTTTAAACTATTTTTTCCTTAATTTTTTTGACTTTTATATAATTTATATTTAAAAATAAATTAAAAAACTAAAAATAAATCTTATTCGGTCAAGTCGGGTTATATTAGGCGAGTTGTCAAAAAATGTCCAGCCCGATCATTATAACTTCGGGTTGGCATTTATTAACCTGAATTCAACTCGGATTACCTTTTAATCGGGTTAGTTGGGTTCAAAGAGTTTTCTATGCACCCTTATCCATTATTAACCATATCAGACTTTTGGCCTTGTTTCAGATTTCAAAAATATTATTTTTCTAAATCTGACTTACAAAAATACGAATGTTATTTTTCAAAATTTCTTATAATCAGGATTTCAATCCCACATAATTCAATCATCCCTTATTATGTCTCTAATCACCCAATTATCACCTCAATTTTCACAAACATATCAATTACATTTTAAGAATATTTATAAAGAGCACCAATCCAGTAGGTATTTTTTTTTTTTTAACCTATGCATAGGTATCAATTATGCTAATGAAAATTTATTATGTGCATTTTTTTATAATAAAAAGTAAGAGAGAGAAATAGCATTAATGATGCACGTCTTTTCATACACTTCATTATAGCCGTTAGATCACCAATAAATGATGATCCAATGGCTAAAAAAAAATACCATATATAGGTTAAAAAAATATATATACCTATTGGATTGGCAACCATTTATAAAAATGTCATAATTTAAATTTCAAACATATTCATACCAAGCGTAATTAAGAAACTTGCAATAATACTAACTTCTCCAAAAATAATTATAACAATACCACAATTAATTTGGAAAATTGCCAAAAATTGGAAAATTGCTTACCGGAGTCGTCAGTCACCGTAAAACCATCGAAGGTCGTCACATGCCTTGGGCCATCATCCCTTCCCAACAATGGGGTGTGAGTTAGCCAGAAACGACCGGAATCTTGGCGGGTGTTGGTGAAATGGCACCGCTCACGTGTTTCTCTCTCTAACATGTCCATGTAACCGAATTTCTAAGCTATGCTATGATGTTTTTTTTTTTTTTTTTTTTTTAACTAGACAAGAGGCAACAATGGAGGTTTGGCCATGAGCAGAGAAGAAGAATAAAAAAAAAGGAAAAAAAAGAAGAATAAGAAGAAGAGATAGTGCGGTTAGTAAGAAAGAAGAAATATAAAAGAAAAATAGAAAGAGACAAAGGAGAAAATGGGTTGGGAAGAAAGAAATAAAAGAAAGAAAATGACAAAGAAGTAAAAAGAGGGAGGCAAAGGACCTCAGGAGTGGGTAGTAAATAACGAAGAAAGATGGAGAAATTTTTGTTTTATTTTGATTATTATGTTTTAGTGGTGGGTCTCACGTTAAAAAAAAATACATTTTATTTAATTAATTTTTTTAGACAAAAATTACTAAAATATCTTTTCAAAATTTGGATTTTCACGGTATATATATAGAGGTAATTTTCTCTAGATTACTTAACAAAATAACAAAACAATTGCCGTCGAAATTAACTACAAATATCATATGTAGTTCCTGAGGCTGGTAATAATTAGCTTGAATATTTGGCATTTCTCTGACCATCCATTAATTAATTTCAACATTATCCACCAATAAGTGCGGCATTATTTATAAAAAATAAAAAAGTTCAGGGGCGTGCTAGTTTTGACTTAGCATATATGTCCGGCCATAACTAACAATAATTTTAGCGATATAAACGCTAGATAGCCGTTAATTCTTCTGTCTTTTTTTAAATCTTATTTCTCTTACTTTCACTGTGTTTGGTAGGATTTTGTTTGAAAGAACCGAATAGATATTTTTAGTGGAGTTCTACTTTATTCTTCAAGTATTACTTGACGTCACTTATATTTTGTACTTGCATGCATAATTGTGTTTTTTTTTTTTTCCTTTTTGTATGTTCATCAGTAAGATACAATATTGTTAGTTCATCTTAATTAATTTGTTGTATCATCATTTTTTATCGAATGAATTTCTTTTTTTATTACTCACAAGGGGTGGTCGAAACGATAATGCACTCGGCTTTCTCTCACTTAGAGAGTGTGAGGTTAAATGTTCGGGTGGATGAGGTCAAGGTTCGAGCCCAACCGACGGGGGTGACTTTAGAAAGTAACCTACTGACGGGATCTCATCCGCTCTTTTTTTAACCAAAAAAAAAAATTCTATTTTTATTTAAAAAATAATATCAGAATTAGTTAAAAGAACAATGTTGAGTATAGAATTATAATTAGTGTAAAATACATGCAACATCAGCTCAACTCATATGTAACTAAGAAAAAAGAAAGTCCTAAAGTCATATGCGTATAGCGATTTAATTAATACATAAAAATTCAACTGAATCCTTGTTGTAGGTACTGGATAATAATTTTGATGAGTCAATCCCTATGGAAAAAATAATCAAGTTTTTCCGTTGTTCCTTCTACTGCTTACCATTCATTAGAAAGTCAGTTTTTTCCCCCTTCATTTTTGTAAACAAGATTGAGTAATATATAAGTAATAGATGCACATAAAATTTCAGTAATGGGTTAAATACCAATAATCATTGCACCATATTTTCCCTAAAAAGTTACATTATAATTATTATTATTGTTGTTATTGTTTGTCAATACCACAACTAGAAATAAAATGTGACATTTCAAAGAAGTCCAATGATGTTTAATACTTAATGATCTAACTTTATAAAGATGCGATATCATCATTTCACATCAAAATAATTATTACGTAAAATGGTCATCCCTCAAGGATAAATGATAATGAACAAGGAACAAAGGACAATTCCGCTTTTAATTTCTTTGGAAAAGAAAAAGGAAGGTTTAAGACTAACGATTTAATGCCGCCAGTAACTTAATAATTATGCAAGTTGTTATAACGAATAGAAATTAAAAAATGTATTATGTTAGCTTGGTATGAAGTTATAAAAGTACAAACTATAGTTTCATAGTTCTGTAAGAGTTTCTCGGTTGTATTAAAAGTCCCTATAAGATAGCCTAACAGATTCCATTTCGATTTTGTTAAGTAACGTTCCTATTTGTAATTGCTCAATTTTAACTGCTTTTAAGCATAGGATAAGATAATAACAAAAATCATAGATTTCAACTATTGTACTGTTTGGAGTTTGGATAGTGTTTTATAAATTAAAGAGCTTTTAGGATATAGATTTTTGTTTTTTTTTTTAAAAAAAGGGTTGTACATTCACTAATAAAGTAGAATATTTCCAAAATGTTCTTTGACATAATCTTCATCATCTATTTCAGTTTTAAAAATAAAAACTTCAAAATCAAAAACTTACCAAACAAGTTATACTGGGGTAGTTTTTATTAAGATAAATTTTTTAGCTTCATACGAAATTTCTTCAATTTCACGACTATATATAAGATGATTTGATAGTAGTTCGATTTCAAGATCTTTATAACTAAAAAATAGAGACCTTAATTTAAGGGTTTTCATGATGTTTTATTTTGATAATTTCTTAAATGATTTAATACAAGAAATGACTTTAGTATGGGGGCATTATAAATTTTGGCCCTCATTTTAATAGAGGATCATGAACTTTTTTTTAGGAAGGCTATATTTGCATTCATAACTCGCATAAAGACACATCTCTTAGTTGTAAAAAGACTAAATTGAACAAATTAAGACATCTATAAATTTTAAGAATTAAAATACTCATTACACCACATTCCTCAATGTGTTCTTCAAGCAATATTTTTTTCCTTCTTCTGTCTGCTCCCTGCTTCTCCTTTCCAATCTCTCCTAATTCAAAAATTAGTCTATCACATATTTATTTCTCTCACTCTTCTCTTTATTTTTCATTATTTTCTTCTTTGTTTATTCTTTTTTTTTTTCTGGCTTACGTATCATTGTATTTGTACCTAGTTTTTACTTAATTATTCTATATATAATTTGTATATTCCCTTTTCTTTATTGATTACATATGAGTATTTCTTTCCTTGACTTATTATTTATTTTATGGGTTTAGTCATTCAGTGCATTTAGAACTGGCCGCGATTATTTTAATAAATTTAAGTCTTTTATTATTTTTTCCTATGGAGAGTAGATCATTTCTTACTAGAATTATTTATTACAATTTCATTTTTTAGGCCTGGTGTTATGTGGGTTTTGCGAGGTGGAGTAATGATTTGTAATAAGTACCTTTTACGTCCTTTTTTTTTTTTTTTTTTTGCCTAGTTTAATTTTTGCATTCTAATAGCTGGTTTTTTAAAACAAACCCACCATTAAATAATAAAATTATTTATTATTCATTTTTTTAGAAAACATTTTCTATAATATATATTTTCTTGTGTAGAGGTTTTGATTTTATTTTATTTTTTTATAATTTCTTTTAATCCTTAATAGGGTTCTTTAATTAAAATTCTCTTTCAAATATTCAAATGTAAAGATAAAGTTATATTAAAAGAAATAATTTAGAAAGGAAGTGGTGCCTTTATATCTAATGGAGTACAAATTTAATCACCCTTTCATTTAATGAAAATTTTTGAATTCCAAAATTATCTCCAACTCGATCGTTGGCTAAAATTTTCGGCCAATTTTCAATTAAAAAAAAAAAGTGAAAGAGGTGCCACCAGAAAGGTGGCAGACCATTTTCGACCAGGATCTAAATAATCTGCTGTTGAAAATTGGTCAAAATAGCAAACAGCGGTGGTAGAACAAGTTCAACCGTAGTCGAAATTTTTCGATCATAATCGAGCAGATGCAACATTAATGTAGAATATAAGAGTTTTTAAGGGTATTTGAGTAAATTTAAGACTAATGACATTGTGGTAAATATGTATTTTTGGACTAAAAAATTCAAAATATCAGGAATTAAATATTGGGTGCTACAGTACCTTGAATTTACATAAAAACACCTTAGAAACTCTTAATTCTCACAAAGGGAGGCTTGGAAGAGAGAGAAATAGAGAGAAAAGGAATTGATCTGGTCAGCTCCATCGCCGCACACCTCCGATCCGCCCACATGCCAACCTGGGTGAAAGAACGATCACGGACAAAGCTGCCGCCACCGGGCCATTTCGCTGCCGAATGCCACCGAAATGCTCTCCTGAAATCTGGTTTTCTGACCACCGGCACACCATTCAACACCGTCCGTCGACAGTTTCTCTCGTCGTCGCCGACCATCTCCAAGTAGTTGCTCAGTCAAATTCGTCTACGGTAAGATTTTTATCACTTTTACTGCTTTTACCAACACGTAAAAAATGATATTTATGTAATTATTTTGGTTAAGTAATGTATTTACCCGAGACAAATATATGAGGTGAAAGAAAGTTAAAAATCGTGAAAAATTAAAGTTGGTAAAAGTGAAAATAGTATTCAGAAGTGCGGTAAATTTTAGTTATAAAAAGAAGATATTTTTCTAAATAATAACAAAAAGTGGTATTATTGTAATTTTTGGATTTTATAGCTTAACTAATGCCCAGGACCTCGAAACTAAGTTCTGACTTCGAATTTGGACTCAGTGAGCTCGAAAGATGAATTTTGATATAAAATATCACTATGTTTTGAAGTGGAACGAAAATTAGAATTTCATGGCCTAAAATTACGCCGTTTTACATGTCACGAGCCGGTCCTGCACTGGGACCTGTTTTTGACAAGGTATATATCTAACCTGGTATTTTTAGGTACTCTGAATTCAATGGTGACCTTTGTTTCTCCATTTGAGGCTCCGGTGGAAAAAGTCTTTTTTTCAAGTAGACTTACCGGGAACCGAAAATTGTCGTTCGAACACCTGAGTGACCAACGGGAGATTCTACGAGCGTCATTAGCCTGGTATTACTACCATATCGAGGTAGGGGTTCGATTACCTAATTTTTATATCAGTTTTGGAATTTAATTGTATTAAATTTTATTTATGAAAAATCGTGATTTTGCGATGGTTTGATTAATTGTTGTAAACTGTCGGGTTATATTGGGGTTAGACTATATAGATTATCATATATATTTTTATATTGTGATTATAGAATAAAACAGTGGTGTGTTGCCCATGTACAGTAAATCCCAGAATAATACTAAGTTGAATTTTTAAAGCATGATTAGATTATTGGATGCATGGTTATAGTGAACTATTATATGTTGTACATACCATAGGATCACACACTTGAGTTTCATTATAGCATCGAGGTATTTTAGATTGCTAATGAGTTTCTGCAGTGCTAGGTGAGAGACCTAGGCCCCTACACAGATTTTTATCTGATACATCTACGGGTAGTGTCATGATACTAAGTACCTCTGCTACAGAGGTATTACAGGACCATAATAGAAGGATGAGAGCTCACTTATCTATCTGTTGATGTATGATATGTATTTGGTTTTGAATATATGATTATTCTGAATACCAATGATTTATAAATTTCATTTATAAATAGATTTAAATGTACTAACTATATAGGTTTGAGAAATTGCATCCATCCATAAGTTATTTGAATTCCTACTAAGTATGTAAATACTCATTCCTTACTTTTCCCCTCTCAGGTAGTGGTCAGTGTAATTTTGGAGACTCGAGAGCTATTTAGTGAAGAGCTAGTTACCTTAGTGGAAATTAGTAACTATATAAAATAACTTTGTTATTTATCTTGGTTTATATCATACACTTAAGGGTGGTCCTTTTTACAGACTTTGTCTGTATAATTAGTGTGCTGGATTGTGAGACTGCTGATGATGATGTCTGATTTATTTTAATAAATTTTTATTAATAATATATGCCTAATGGTGATCACAAACTGTGGGAATTTTACTTTTAAAATTATTTTTATAAATTTTCAAAAACAACTTTTGAATTTTCACTTGTGAAATTCTCTTTCTGCCACTGGCCTGGAATTTAGATCGTGGCAATTAGGATCAAGATCGGGATCAACAGAGTGCTGCAGGTGGCGGTGGTGGTAGTTTAGAATTTATTGGAGAAGAATGTATTATAAAATTTGTTATAGAATAGATATTCAAATATTTTTACATGTGTGACCTGATAATGAGGATTAATTTTAAAAATATTTATGAGTAAAACCCTTTTTTTCATCATGTGAAGCTCAATAGACTTCCTAAGTGTAAATTTTCCTTTTGAGGTAATGATACTAATACTTTCAGAATGTTTTTATTTTATTTTGTATCCGTTGAAGATATAATAAAAAATATTAAAAATGACTAACAAGAACAACTTTTTAAATGTTTGAAGAATGAAATAAGTTATTTAAAGTTTAAAAGCTAAAAATTAGTATTTCTTAATAATATCAACGAAATAATTAATCCTTTAAAATATGATATTTTTATTATATATGTATTGGTATAGTAGGTCTGTAAGTTACACAAAATTTTATTTTGATAATACCTCATTTTATCATGATGTTGAAATATGTACTTAGCACCACATAAATTAAAATAATCATCATAGTATTTAGTATTTAATTCTAAAGAGTGCCCTGTATAATTGCTCGTCGATTTAACATTGAGAAATGTTAGCCAAAGTATGTATATATATGACATATAAAGGAACAAATAAAATACTAGAATTTCATGTTAGATTTTCATAATGGATTAATAAACCAAATATAATCCCAAAATCTATCATGCCAAATTGTCAGGAAAAGATTTGTTGAGAGAAACCCGTGACTGACCTGAATCCATCGTGTTTGACAGCAAAGGATGTGATCACGTAAGCAGAAGCGATTAACTGATTAGAACCTGAGGGTAGAAGGTCTTCCACAGCCAGAATACTCTATGTATGCTCAATGGGTCTCTCTCTGTTGATGGAGGCAGAGGAGAAGAGCACACGTTCTATTTGGCTTGGGGACCAAAACACTATAGTTATATCTTTATATACTAATCACCAATAGAGATCCCATCAATCTTTATTGGACTAGGATTAGGTAACCACACATTACAGAGTCCACACCAAATAGGTATCTTCAAGAGTCCTTAA
The DNA here is from genome assembly GCA_002914845.1 of Trema orientale. Lineage (NCBI taxonomy): Eukaryota > Viridiplantae > Streptophyta > Magnoliopsida > Rosales > Cannabaceae > Trema > Trema orientale. Next base: position 1,805,138 of record JXTC01000013.1, on the reverse strand, counting down.
TTAGATCACTTAATGGCCCCACTTAATTAGACAGCCCTAATATTATATAATTGTTATAAAATCCCATAGCCCACAATATTGGGTCAACGTGTAAAACCCAACATTTCAATAGAATAACAAAATAACAATACCAAAACAATAGGACACTCAAATAACAAGGAGGAACCGAGGTTTGTGTATCACACAATCTCCTTAAAACAGATTCCCTCCTCCCAGTCGGTGCTTAAGGTCGTTAGGCGTCTGTCTCCCAGGATACAACGGTTGATAAGCGACGGTTGTCGCACCATAAGCATTACTCCGGCGAATTGAAAGAAAATACCCAAACTCTATCATACTAAGGCCTATACTCTAGAGAACTTTGAAAAGAAAAGAAAGACAAGAGAAAGAGTTCTTCTGTGAAAGAGTTCTTCTGTGAAAGATTTCTTCTGAGTGTGTCTTCCTGAAGGAATGAGGAATCAATTTATAGGCTTCATATGGGACCTGTTATAAATTTAGAATTAACTAAGATTTAATTCCAAATAAAATATTTTATATAAAACGTTTAAGCGTTTAGAAACTGATTAGTTTTCTAAACAATTTTAATATAAACTATATTAAATTTTATAACTTACCAAAAACGTTTTACATAAAAACGTTTAAGCGTGAAACTGACTTGTTTTCCTAAACAAATTTAATCTATATTAGATTAAATTTTGTAACTCCAAAATAAACTTAAAAGTTCCAAATCTAGTCTGGCAGTTTCATTTTTCCAACAATAAAAACTAAATTTCATTTTCACCATAGATGGTGCTGCTGCCGACCAAATGGTTATAATCAGGGAAACAAGTTTGAATTTTATGATTTCAAAATCAAATATTGCCGACCTAGTCATCATTGAAAATGGGCAACTAATAACTTCAACGTCCCCCACCAAACAAGCAAAGTGCTATTTAAAGGAACTTTTTATGTTCTAATTAAACTGATAATTAGCCAATGTCGGCAGCCAACCACAGTCTTAATTTAATAGTACTATATCCTGATCATGATGATCATCATTAAATTAACGAATCTAGCTATAGTGAAATATGCAATTAATTTTGCATTACAATCACCTAAATTGGAAGTCAAAGTAACATAGAACTAGTACTATACTTTGATTTTATTCACTCATAAAATATATATTACGCATAGTGTGCTAAAGAGTAATATGCTAAAGACATACACAAATTACACACAAACTCATACACATTGCATGACATGTATTTTACCCACTCCATGTATATAGTGTGGCTCTAGTTTTAAAATAAAAAAATTTAAAAAAATATGTATAGTTAAAAATTAAAATATATGTCATTTCAATGTATGTGAGTTTATGACGTATGTCTATAGTATTACTCGTGTGGCAATTCTAAGAATGATGTATCATTCAGAAAGTTTTCAAGTATTGGCCAGTTCTAACATCAATGGTATCATGTCTTCTGCTCTCAAACTCAAAATGACTAGTTCGAGAAATTACATGATTAATGCTCGATTGTAAGTTAATAGTATATTTACTAAAAGGGAATAAGAATCATAAATACAATAATAATTCACATTTAGTTGTTTACTAAAGTATAGGAATCAAAGAATGAGGTGCACACAAATTGGGGAAAACAATGGTAATGCTTCCTCTACCAACACTCTAGTTAAGTAATTTGATTACTCATAAAAACTCATTTTTTCATTTAAATCTTAAAATACTATTTTACCCTTAAAATCAATCTACTTTTAAACATGCTTATACCTTTGAATAGACAATTTAGCAAATTCAAAGCATTCCAACTACGTTTTCTAAGTTAAGTAAACACTTTTTTTTTTTTTATAATGGTGTTTTAATGTTTATGATTTCATTTTCTATTAATTTTCAGTAAATAACGTAATACGAAAAATGAGTCTCATTCCCTTTAATTATATTCACATTCATTTACCCCTTAACGTGTGAAGATAGATCGATGTAAACAATTCAAAAAACTGTTTTTCTCTGAATAACAAAAGATTTTTATACGTACTATTATTAATTAAGAGTTAAAAATAAGCCCCATCTTCGTCATTTTTATTTTGTTAAAAAAATATTGGGAGAATTATAAATAAAACAAGAAAAGAATGTTATTTGTTATAGTAGTAGTACTCTCCATGGGAGGAAAATTCATTTATGAGTAATATTCGAGTATTAATTTAAAAAGCATGTGCTACAGGAGTGAGAAGCTTAGGAACTATCCTATAAATATCTTTATATATTTTTTATATAGATACATTTTTAATGTTATTATTTTCAGCTTCAATATTTCTATGTAAATTTAATATTTAATAGAATTGTCTTTTAAATAAATTAACCTCCTCTTGAGGTTTTATTTTTTAAAAAAAAGGCGGCTATAGAAGAGTTGTCCCTGTTTATACACCGTTTGATGGGAATCTGTGAGAAATCTGTCTATACACAGATTCCCATCAAACGGTGTATAGACAGGGCCTTAAGTAGGAGCATCTTAAAAAAATTAATAATTAATAAGTAGAATTTATTTATTTAGTTTTAAGTATGGACGCTATTTGAACTCTTATGTCAAATATAAGACACTTATATCCCACAATCCATGCCCTTACATACAAGTGTATGATTTAACATTTTTTTTTTTTTTTGATAGTGTACGATTTAACATCTTGTCGTGATTATATATCTTGTCGTGATCATCACGATGCAATAAGGGCATAAAGTAAGCAATTTTTATTTCCTTTTTCTATTTTCTCTGCCCCCTATGATCGTGAAAGGCCAAATTGTCGGCAAATAGTCGATATAATGTGGCCAAAATGTAATCTTTGATTTGATGTTTCTTAATTCCTCAAAGAACTTACGTAAGATATATGTAAATATATAATATCGAGAATATGAGACAGCAATTAATCCACAATGGCAATTGAATCTTTAGTTTTGTTAAAATAATAATAACAAGAAGAGCGCGTCTACAGTAGGGACGTAGCCTTGTTTATACACCGTTTGATAGAAATATGTGTATAAACAGATTCTCACAGATTCCCATCAAACGGTGTATAGACAGGGCCTTACGTAGTGACACCCCTAGTGTAAATAGCACTATATATGCGAATATATATATATGGAAGACTTCTCAATAGTTAAAATTTTTTCGTAATTTGCATTAATTTTGAATTGTCACTTACATCAAAATTAATTTTCACACTATTTGATTCCGATTTGATCTAATTTTGAAAAACGCATATTTCAACTATGGGTGCCTTTATTAGTTTTTCTTTTTTTTTTTTTGATAATATATTAGTTTATTTATTTGGGCGCGTCTACAGTAAGGGCGTCCCTACGTAGGGCCCTGTCTATTCACCGTTGGATGGGAATCTGTATATAAATAGATTCTCTACAAATTCCCGTTATTCCCCACATATTCCCGTCCAACGATAATTAAGGCATGACCCTACGTAGGGACGCCCCTACCGTAGCCATCCCCTATTTAATTAGTATTGTCTTCCTTGTCCGATAAAATCTGACCTTAGCTAGCTTTATTTATTTATTTTTTGTTAAACTAACTAGCTTTATTGGGATGTTTAAGATCACTTCTTGTGAAGATTAAATACCTGAAATGTCCTTTAGTAATCTATTGTTATTACTCCTGCAAGAAAAAAATACTCTCTCTTCTCCCGTTTATTCCATTTTTCTTGGTACGTAGAGGTATGATATTTATTCACTTCTGAAAAAAAAAAAAAAAAAAAGTATGATATTATACCATATTAGTATTATAATTAATCTAAGTAGAGGAATTAATTTTTCCTAAAAGGAAATAAATATAGGATTTTATTAGAATCTTATTGGAATCAATTACAAATATACAAAACAGAGTGTTAGCAGCTAGCTGCACTTTTTTTTTTTTTTTCTTTTTACTTCTTTTATACTCTTATGTTCCAAATGTCAAGTAACAAAGTAGGAAAATGTAAAATAGAGCTCAAAAGAGAGGGTAGCTAGCACCCTTTTTTAACAAATGGAAATCGAATTTTTGTAAAATTGGAATATATATGTATTGATGTATTATGTATGGGTGGATTTCAGTGAAGATTTTTGTTTTTACTCTATGAATAGGTACTCTTGTTTGAACCATTGAATTTTCATCTGATGGTTATAATAATATAAGTTATTTTATAAAAAATTTTAATTTAATTAATACCTATAAAAATATAGAAAGTTATTTGAAACTTAAAAAATGAGTAATCTATTTGTGACCTGATGAGTTAGACAACTTTTTTTATTTCCCTTCTATTGTTTTTTCATTCTTATTCTATTAATTCCAATTTTTCATTCCTTACATCATCATTGCTATTACAAATCATATCAAGTATATTTTTATTTCTTTTTTAAAGTACTTTTCCTACCTTAATACGTTATCTCTTTTTTTTTCCCCTTCTATTTCACGTTTTTTATTTTCACATGCATAATTTTATTTGGAATAATTGCCCACATCCTTTTTTTTTGGTGGAAGGTACGTTTTTTAAAACTGAAAAAAAAAAAAGCCTTAAAATTCCAAAAAAAAATCATTTCATATTTCGTAACACAATTTATAAAAAAACAGTATTTTTTTTCAAACAAAATTGATTCTGGTTTAAATTTAACAAAAAAACCTTAAATTAAATATGTTTAATTAATAGTTTTTTGTTCTTTTTTTCCCCTTTCAGTCCTATTCTATTCTACATCAAGGTGTCCCAAAACTTTTTTCCACTTTTCGGATCTCGATATATGTGACACACATATATATACATATATTTATGGTTAATCAATTATAGAATGTATTCATACTTTTTTGGTTTTTCATTTGAACTAATATTTCAAGGGAAAAATATTGGTCCATTCTAGCGAAGAAATTAGTATTAAATTGTGAAACCCATATATATGATTATGTTTATTAATTTAACCTATACATAGGTTTTCTTTAATGAATTTTTTGAAAGAATATGTATAATGACTGCTATTAGCCTATTACTTATTCGTTTTAGGTTAATGTTGATAAGTAAAAAAAATTACTTATTCCTATTAGTAAAACTAATACCCATTTTAAGGGGTTTGCTTATATATAATATGCATAATACGCTCGGATTAATTGTAATTTTAAAAATTATCATGTTCAATATGTTCAATTTGTTCAGTCTTACGATCTATAAATCAAGAACAAATATACTATTGAAAACTCACTCCTTCTTACATATATATATATATATATATAGATCGTTATCAAACTTATAAAGTTATAATGGAAATATATATATGGCTATGATTGAAAAGCTCTTTTCAGTGAGTTCGCTTTACAATAATAATGATAATAAGGATTCCCTCGAAAAGCAACAATAATAACTATTGACCTTTCGCTTTCAACTCTTTTAATCTTTGTCTTCAGTTAGATAAAAGATGCTCAAAGTCTCCAGAAAGCTATTTTCCAGTACTGTTGGTCTTTTTGCCTTAACGACTCTGAGGTCGGCCACATGTGGACAGCGTACGTACAATTTTTTTTTTTTTTTGAAAACGAAAAGGGGAGGAGGGGCCGACCAGCGTGGCAATCCTGCCTGAGCGTGATTATAGGAGCTCCAATCCCGTTCAGGAATGTTCCCCAAGACCTTATCGACCAGGTTGCCACCACCGAGTGGTGGAGTGAGTCACCTGAACCCTAAGCGAACAGCTAGCAAAAAGGGCATACTTGAGGATAGAGGAAGAGACACTGGGCTGGCAAGTAGGTACCCCACATTTAAGACTCCCGAAGGAGCTACCCAAATTCGAACTCGCGACCTCCAGCTTCCAGGATAGACGCATTGTCGCTAGACCACCTGTTCGGTGGTGCGTACGTGCAATTTCAATGTGTAACGATTGAAAACTTTAATTAGTAGTAGATAACAGTTTGGTAGTAGCGCCTCGAGACTAATTAGGCTAGTCATGAACTTGCAGGAATTTCATTTTGGACTAAAGAAAGTCCACCTCTAATTGTATTGTTGTATTTATCAAAATAACAAGAACTTTATTGTTAGTGCATGTTTACGGAGACTAATCAGGCTGTTAATGGACTTGTTAGAATTATCTTTCAATAAACAATAAACTGATTCGGAATTGAAGGTATCAAAACGACGAGAACTTCTATACGTGGCAGAAAATAGTAATTGAATCCAGGACTTACTAGAATTTTATTTCAGTTATTGTAAGTGCATTTAGAGACTACTCAGGGCTCAGGCTACTAATGGACTAGCTAAAATATTAAGTGTTAACTTTCAGATAAACAATAAACTGATTCGGTCAGAAGAAAATCCACCTTATTAAATTGTACGACTGTGCTTATCAAAAGAACGAGAATTTTTACACGTGGTAGAAAATAGGTTTTTTTTTTTTTTTTTCCCGAGGGGAAGTAGAAAATAGTTATTAATAATGCGTTGAGAGACTTAATTTTGAGTTTTATTTTGGAGAAACGATGTGGTTGAAAGAAAATCCATCTCCAATTATATTTTTTTGTTTTATATGATTATCCTCAATGCCACAGTTTTACTTTTTTACTTTCATGGAAAAAAAAATATTTCACCAATTAATAGACTATTATAGTAATTGGTTTTGAGTTGCCAAATGTATATACTACTAATCTATGTTTATTACTAATCTAAGGCTATATTTACTAATCCATAACTGAAATGAGTGAAAAGAGAATAAAAATGAATAAGAGATAATAAGCTAACGATGTTATAATTTTTTTTATGTATTTATACATATACCAATTAATTACATATGAAAAGAAATATTTTTCTTTTTTTTTCCTTTTCTTCTCTGTTACTAATTAGTAAATATATATCCTTAGTTTGCTATATGTCGAATTTCAATATATAAGATATATTATTGTTGGTGTACACAAGATAGCAGTGATTTGTGCTCAAAATTAGATCGATAGCAATTTTTTCGTTGTTGAGCCAAATTACATTTTTCTATTATCGTATTGTGTTAAAGACGTCTTGCAATTTTTTTTTTTTTAATTATTTCGGGAGTGGCATTCGAACTCGGCCCCTGGACCCTCCACATTAAAAGGAGAAGTGGTTAAATAGCCCTAGCCACTAGACTGAGCCTGTATATAACCACATGTATTGTAGAAATTCCAATTAGTGAAATAGACACATATTTTTTTTATCGCAACAAAACACAAATCGATATAAAATGAAAATTGAATGTCATAAATATCTCCTATACCATCCTATATCATATCATAAGTATCTCCTGAATTTTAGCGAATGCCCATTATGCCATTACCCTTCTTTCTTTGGAAATGTCAAAAGTATCTCCAAATTTGGCAAACTAGATCAAAACTTTCCCCTTGATTATAGTTTCAAATTGTGAATGCCTTTATTAAATCATAACTCATAAATGATTAGATACGTATATCCTAATCACTATAAAAAAATTTCTACAAGAATATCTCTTTCAACTTAAAAAGTACCTAAATTATCTACTTGAATTAGTACTGGATTTTTTTTTAATAAATGTTGTTAGTATATGAGTCCTAATTTTTTATATCAAAATATAGTTTAATATGGTATTCTTGGTATTAAAAAAAATTAAATGAAAATTGGTAAAAGGAATACTTTTGATCTGATTTACAAATTTCAGAGGATATTGCATTTTCAGAATAGAAATATATACTATGTCACAACCTAAATCCGGGGCCAATGGCAGAAAGAGAATTTCACATATGAAAATTTAAAAGTAGTTTTAGAAAAATTTATAAAATAAAAATAAATTTCTATAGTTCTGTGATCACCGTTAGACGTAAAATGAGAATAAAATTTATAAAATAAAACTAAGCATCGTCATGATTCTCACAATTTAAGCATAGTAGTTATACAAACCAAATCCATGATATGGCCCCTTTAATATTATTACAAGCTAAGATAAATAAAACAGAAATCTTATTAATTAGTTATCAATTAATTAAAAATCAGATATGTGTTCCCCTCTACTCTGCTCCTGAATATCTAAGATTATACTGAATACTACCTGAGAGAGGAAAAATAAGGAATGAGTATTCACATGCTCAGTACAAATTCAATTACCTTTTTGAATAGATGCAATTTCTCAAATATGTATAGTTAGTACTTTTCCAAATCTATTTATAAACGAAGTTTGCAAACGAAATCAAGATCAAGAATAATCATATATTTAAAACCAAAACTAAAACTACATAATTGTACATACTATAAATCAATTAGGTATATGAGTGAGCTCTCATCCTCCTATCACGGCTCTGTAATACCTTTTTACTAGAGGTACCCAACATCTTGACACTATCTAAAGGTGTGTCAGCAAAACCTACTCAGAAGCCTAGGTCTCTCATCTAGCACTATAGCCACTCTCCAGCAATCTAAACTACCACAATGCAATAATGGAACTCAAATGTATGTTCATATGGTATGTACAATATGTAACAGTTCATAATAACTACACATTCAAAAATTTATCAAATCATACATTAAAGTCTCACTTGACATTATTATGGGATTTACTGTAACATGAGTAGCACTCATTACCCTATAATCATAATTTTAAAATATTTATAAAAATCACGCCGTCTAATCCCAGTATAATCCAATGTGTTTCAACAATTTATCAAATTATTGTGTAATTATTCACAATTTTTCTTAAATCGGTTATAATGCAATTATAAATCAAAACATGTATAAACTAGGCAATTGAACTCCTACCTCGAGATGGTAGCTGTACCAAGCTAACGACGCCTGTAGAATCTTTTGTTGGTCGTTTGGGTGCTCTAAGAGGTTGTTTCGGGAATCCGGTAAGCTCACTTTGAGGAGTGACTTTTCTAACGGAGCCTCAAATGACAAAACGAACTTCACCATTGAATTCCTAGCGTCCAAAATAGCTAGGTTAGATATATAACTTGATGAATTTGGATTCCGCGCTGAGACCCGTCCCGTGGCAAGTTAAACAACCCTATTCACGAGCCCTGTGTCTTGAAATTCGTGCCACTTCGAAACATATCAATATTCTATATCAAAATTCGTCTCTCGACCTCACTAAATCCAAATTTGAAGTCAGAACTTTGTTTCGAGATCCCGAGCCTTAAACAGGCCGTAAATCTGAAAATTACAAAAATATCACTTTTTGAAATATTTAAAAAAATATCCTCTTTTTTTTCAATTCGAAAATTTACACGACTCTGGATATCATTTCAATACTAAACAACCATATTTGTTCATGATTTTAACTCCTCTATCATCTGCATAATTATTTCAGCCTAAATAAATACTTTACAAAAATAATTATAAAAATTCCATAAAATAATTAGAAAAATAGCCAAAACGGAAAAATTGTTATTGGCGGCGAGTTGACAGCTGAAACTGGTTGGGTTTTATTGATGACGTTGAGATGAAGCTCCACATGCTAGCGGTGTCTCCAATGGACGTTAGACAGTAATCTGGTGGCCAAAAATCCGATCAACAAGCATTGGTTTCGTGGGCTTTGATCTCCGGCGTCGGGCAACAAAATATGGCCAGAGCTAGTAGCATTTGATTCTCGAAGGGTGACGGTCCTCCCAAAGTGATGCGAGGGTGGAGGAGAGTGGCGGTTCGCCAGCGAGTGAACAATGGCTGAGGTGGAGAGTTTTTCGAAAACTTCTGGGACTTGTGCGAGAGAATGTGAAATTTTCGAGGGATTTCAGGGCAATTCTTGAAACTATAGCACACTGTCAAGCTCTAGTTGAGTGGGCACTATTTTGTTTAATTGCACATTTTACCTGATTTTCAAAATTTCTTTTCGTTTACACCCTTAATTATACTTACACTTTAGTCTATGTTTTCAAATTTCTCTTACACTTTAGTCCAAATGAACCTAGACACATACTGCATCTAAATACATCCCAGATATTTTTAATTTAATATTTCAAAAATTCAAAATTGCCAATTTACCATTAGTTTTAAATTACTTGTTTACCCTTTTTAAAATTCGGTTCTTACATACTATGTATTTTGTTAAAAACCAGAGAAATAAGTTTATGGTATTTTCCGCCAACTGGAGCTAACTCAGTTGGTCCAATGTTTATGGGATGTGTGTGTGAGTTTGGGGGGGTCAGGGATTCAAGCCTTGGTAGAGTGAGTGTGTGTTATTTTCCTTTAAATTTGTAGTAAGTAGTGGTCATTAGTTAAGCCCCACTTTTCTAAAAAAAAAAAAAGAAAAAGTTTATGGTATTTTCCTTAATCAAGACGTATAAAGTCAATTTATTTCCTTATATATGTACCTAATTATCTTCGTATGACTTGAAACAAATTTGACTAGAACAAAAGGGCTAATTTCGAATTTAATGATATTACTAGTGTGAACGTTGATTTAGTCAATATAAAAGTTGATATACCTTTGGTAAACTTTGTATAAAGAATTTGATCTAATATATAGTTATATATTTACTCGGCATAAAAAGCTTATACAACTTAGAATACAAATTGGATTCACTATCTCAATTGATATATCCAGATGATTAATTCACTGATTTAATTAGTTATAGAAAGAAGGGTTAAATATAATAACGGTCCATGAATTATATTTATTGTATCACTTTGTTTCTCGAATTTTTAACTTATATACTAATGCCCTTAAATTATACAATTATTATAATAATAGCCTATTTGTCACAAACTGTTAATTTTCAACTTATATACTAATGCCCTTAAATTATACAATTATTATAATAATAGCTCATTTGTCGCAGACTGTTAGTTTTTTAATAGAAAATTCAAAATAGTCATTAACAATGTGCACAATTGGGTATTATCTATGTCTATGAATCAAAATCTCGTTTTTAGTCATAATTACTAAACTGTGGGTTTTATGCATGACTCATTTCTATTAATTTAACAGTTTGAGGAAAAAAAAATAATTATTGCTGCAATAATTGCATAAATCTCAGTAGTCTAACTGTATAAGTGAAAATTTTAAAATCTTATTCTTGGCCATAGTTATCAAATTATGTGCTTTGTAATAACTTATTTATGTTAAATATTTAGCAATTTGTAACAAAAAGATCATTGTTGTACAATTACATAATTCATGGACTATTATTACGTAAGTTGAAAATTCATAGAACAAAGTGGTATAATATATATAATTCATGGGCTATTAATATCATTAACCTTAGACAGAATTAAAAAAAAAAAAAAACATTTACTCAAAAAAGTAGAAGATATTTACGGTAGTTAATTACTCTCGAACAAGAGCAACGCATATGATATTATATCTAGCTCTTGGAGGAGGACCTCTTGCTTCTGTTTCTGGCAAATCATACAATATGCATGCCAGCTAATTACGTGCTGAAAACGAAAATTAGCACTTTTTCCACCGATATTAAATGTAATATCAAAGTAAATGAATCAAGTACTATCTGGTCTATTCGATCTACCTAGCCTGCAGTCCCCGTGGTCTTAGAAATATTTGTCAAGGAATCTTTAGAAAAGAGCAATTATATGTGCAAGTGAACTTTTGATCGAGAAAGGAAGTGAAAAGCCAATTTAGCCCCTTAATTGAAAAACTGAATTAGTTTGGAAAATAGATTAATTTAGTAGTTTTATTTTTGAAATGATTAATTTTGTAATCTTGTGACACCACTTTAGATTAATAATAGGTACACTCATTTTCAATACTTTATACCAATATATGACATGATTTTTAACTATAATATTTTAAATGGTGTCACTTTTGAGATGATATATAGTTAAAAATGATATATTATTTTGCGCAAAATTTTGGTATAAAAAATCAGTGAAGCTAGGCACAATTTTATATGTGTATATATATATATATATTGACATCTTCTCTAGTACTCATAATTATCAATTTGATCAAATTAAACATTGAACAAATAATCACCGCACGACTTGAATTATGGTACTTATAAACAATATTTCCTCATTGGAATATCAAAGTTCTTATTGTAAATGTACATAATTATTTAAATACAAATTCAAGTAAAACTATAATATTATCCCAGCTAGCTAGCTCACTTTATTTTTAAGCTCATCACTAGTTGGTACTTCGTGATATTTTATTTAGCACTTAAGAGCTAGTTTATTCCTTCAAATTAATGTCTTGGAAATTTCCTATCACACAACATTAATTGCGATATTATTTATGACAAAAATATTAATAGGATAGGAGAAACCTCTGGAGGCCTACTTTATCACCAGTGTCTTGAACATCCTTTTGGATTTGCCTTTTATACTCTCTGAAAGTGAAGTTTCTATAAACTGCAACTGTTGATTGGCCATGGCTGCAGCTCTCTATAATTGCATCGCTGATTGGGCAGTAGAAATATGCAGCCGAAAACCTCTCCTTTTCACTATTGCTAGCAACCACTCTGTGTCTTATGCTTTTATAAACTCCATTGCTCAAGGCCTGCATATATACATATTATACATGTGCATATGTATATGTACATAAACAAGCTGGGATTTGTATATTCTCCAAAAGGATATGTGTGCTACATACTAGCTGGTAAGTATAAGCACTATTTAATTAATTGCACACACACACCCCCCCCTATAAGTATCGATCTGAATAGATTTGTTTGTGGAAGCTGCTAATCAGCTACTTTCCTTAACAATTAACAAACCTATAAGTTAGAAATCTAAGTCTTTTTCCAAAGATCCTATTTATTTCCCAGATTTAAGGCCAATAGCAATAGCTAGGAGATCCATTGTATGATCAACATTGTTATTAATCAATTATTAAAATCTTATAATTCCCTGTAAATTGTAGAATATTATTGTCCACAAAATTGATACAATTATTAAAAGATGAATTGGTTATGAGAATTAATATACATCTATATATATATGCATATTATCAAAAAAAAAAAATAATACGTACTAGTACTCTACCTGAAATAAGTCACCGATGTTGATAACAAGGGCTTCTGGATTAGGTTTGACGGCAACCCATCTTCCATCTTTGAACAATTGTAGGCCTCCAACTTGGTCTTGGTAAACAACTGAGAGGAAATCACTATCAGTATGAGGGACGAGGCCAAACATTTGGAGCTTGGAGGAGTACGGACATGGAGGGTATCTGTTGAGTCGAAGATAGCTTGAGTTAGGAGGGCAGTTCTCTTGGAAATAGGTGGATTTGAGCCCCAAGTTTTCAGCAAGAATATGAGCTAAGTTCTTAGCTAAACCAAATGCCCTTTTTGCAAATTTTTCCATAGCTAACCTGAAAAAGGAGTTGTATATATATAGAATACGAAACTGGAAATTATTAATTATTTGATAGATCACCTCAAAGAAACTAGAGACTATAATAAATAGTTAAATTAACAAGCATTAATCAATATCTCTTTAGATGCACGATATATATAAATATATGTTGTGATTGAAGTAGCGTCAAGTGATCGATCAATAGAGCAACCAATTGTTATGAAAATTATCCTAGCTAGATATAATGGAAGAACATCTCCAATGGTACTATCCTAGCTAGATATGCTAGAAGAACATCTCCAACGATACTCTTATTCCTGTTAGATTTGGTTTTGGGTACTTTTATTTTCCAAAGTAACGTCCCCAAAATTTGAACTCATGACCTCTTGATTAAGTACCAGGGAGGCTAGGTTTGGGATTAAGTACCAGGAGGGCTAGGTTTGGCCTTGGGTACTTTTATTCCCTTAAGTGACGTTCTCAAATTCAAACTCATGACCTCTTAATTAAGTACAAGGAGGGCCCACCACTTTGTGGAAGCTATCCTTCCAATAAAAAAACACTAACATTTTATTTTTAGGACAGGAGGGCCTGCCGTCATTTTTCTGCCAAGTATTCTCATTCCTAATAGATTTGGGTACTCTCACTTCCTAATATATAGTCCTCAAGATTTGAACCCATGACCCCTTAAGTAAGAGGTATCCTGGCAGCCACTACACCAATGGCGCTACCAGAATACCTCTTCATTAAAAGGTCATAGATTCAAATCTTGGGACATCACTTTAGGGAATGAGAATACCTAAAACCAATTCCAATGGAAATGAGAGTATCATTAAATAAATAGCAGACGGTTCACCGCTTTGTGAAAGCTGTCCTTTCAACAAGTTACTCATTCTATTAATTTCTGATCTAGAGATCTTACTACACATCAATCACATATTTCGTTGTAGTTACAGGAGAAGGACATCTATATATATATATGAATAAACCCAAAAACGTATTAATTGTATATGTTACCTTGATGATCTCCCAGCTGCATCAAGAATGCATTTGTATATATACTTATTCTCACGTGTGTGAATATATATATACATATTAATTACATATATAGATAAAAACATAAATATACACACTGATATGTATCATATAGTGTACTCCAGCCATTTGAACCGAAGGGAAAAAGAAAAGAAAGGCGGTTCCGGCTAACTAGGGTATCTTAATAATCAAATTATGACAACATATATTAAGAATCTATGAACAATAATATATTACCTATAGTTAAAATATCCTTCAATAGTTATAAAAAAAATACGATTTATATATACTATGATAATAACCCAATTGGTTAGATAAAACACAAAATAGGAATGTTTAATAACCAATTATATACTTGGGAATTCCTTCAAATAAGAACACGTTCATGACAACTGGATCAGGGGATCAGGGATACAAAATTAACATATATGGGTGATGACAAAAATATTTGTCGCATGCCAAGGTAAACTTTCAAGCATATGATCAATCTTGCTATATCTATCCGCACAAAACATTATTTATATTACATACATGTAGTTGTTTATAAAAAATATATATATATATACATACATATAGTTTAGATAGATGTATGGAGGCCCAATCAAGGACAATGGATGAGCTCCCCCACCAGAGGGGACGGGGCTTTATTTGTTCACGTGGGCACACCGTGAAAGCCCAGTGGTGGCTTGAAGGAGTTCCCGTGGGTCTTTTTGAATATGGCAAACCAACCAGTGGGACATACACAATTTGTGCAAGTTATCTAAATATACTTATATAGATATATATAGATATGTGTAACTTAAGTATGCTTCACAGATCGATACACGCATATTACATATATATATATATATATATATATATATATAAGTGAACTAAATACTTCTGAACCATGCAGAGCTGGGACAACTACGTACATCAATTTACATGACCACTAAAAATTTCTTGACGGGTACAACGTACTAAATGACAAATTGTATGTAGCAAGCCAGGTGTTACTAGTCTTTTTTGTTTTTTTTTTTTTTTTTTCTGTTTGACAAGGAATATCTGCCACTTGTACTAGTTATGAGAGGCTTTAATTTGTGTGAAAACAACCGCGGTAGTGATAATATATAGTGAACTTTGACTAAATTGAAAAGAATAAAAAAATGAAAGGTTGCGAACAAACAATAAAAAGATAATACTAATTGGCTTTGCTGTATTTTGGAGTTAATATTTTGATCTAGAATATTGAAGAGTACTTTTAACAAAAGGGTTTCGGAGTAATACTCGATTTATATTGTAGAAATGAGGATTTCGTTCTCTTTTTTCTCTTCTATTTTTTTTTTTTTTGTAAATTCCCCCTTTCTTTCTTTGTTACATATTTAGTGTATTAACTGTTTCATTGTAATTAGAAATAATAAGGTTGAACAAAATCCTAATGAAAATATCAAGGTACGTCAAGTATAAAGATTTAAGTTCCTCAATTTGCACAATACACTTTTGAGGCTCACCTATATAATAAAACTTTTTTTTTTTTTGAAGTAACACACATATGTAAATATATAATGGACATATATATATAGGTTGCCATATATATATATAAATGATACAAATTGAAATGTTCATCTTTTATGTCAATTAAATATCATAATTATCTCTTTGAGATTAGGATTGGCAACTTTCTAGTAGAAATTAAAGTAAATATTATATGATTCTATTAATCTATTTATTCTTTGTAAAGTTTAGTTTATGTTTAAAAACATTGAATTATAGGAATAGTGAGGTTAAAAAAAAAAGGTAGTACTATTCCACAACTTATTTAGCAAAAATATAAACAGAATGTGTTTCTATTCTACCAAATATAATATGGTATCTAACCCATTCCTTAGAACATTACAAGGTATCTATTCGACAAGGGTTTCTAGTAGTAATTAACAAAGCCCCTAAGAAATACTCATGGAGATCAGTGCAATATATATATACCATTTTATACCCTGATACAATATGGTTAATATAACTGCAATTTATGACGACCACACAGTATTTTGTCATAAAGTAACATGTATAATCTAATCCGTATACATAACAAATTAGAAACCACTGGTTAGCAATATCTTATAACTCTATAACAATTTTACACCACGAAGTAATTAAAATAGCTAGGTAGGTTTGAAATTAAGTACTTATAAATTAAATATTCTCGCACCTGAGACTCTTGTATTCATTATTAGTCATTCCCAAAATATCTGTGACAGATATGTGAAAGGCTTCTGACCATGAAAGCTGGTTGAGACAGGTAGCCTTTGGATTCCCCCATCGGTAACAATTAGGTGATGAATTCAAAACGTTGGTTTGAGACTTGTCCTGGAAAGGCTGATGGAAAACCTTCTTCTGCTCATAGCTCATGCTTTTCAAAACTTCTTCTGGAATCCCATGATTTTCAACTTCAAAGAAACCCCAATTGCTCGCCGCATCGACAATGTTCTGTATGCACATCTCTTTCTCCTTTTGGTGAGGACTCATTAGATGGCTAAGATCAATCAAAGGCAGTTCATATTCCTCAACTACGAAAAGTTTGTTATCATTAGTAGTAGTTGAACTGATGGAATTTGGCAAGAGGGCCTTGTATGTTTCTTGAAATGGAGGATCAAAATCCATTGGAGGGATGTGACAGGGGGGAGAGGATTACTCAAACTGAATGATATTGTTGATCAGATGAAATGAATTAGTACTCCTTGGACGTAATTGTCCTTTTGATTAACCTGTTATATTGGCAAGATCTATATTAATTAGTGCATATGTATTACATTTATTTCACATATACTAGTGTACAAACTTGGAAAATCATTGTAGCCACGCTATGAACATTGACCAAATATATGCAAGTACACATCATGAATACCTTTTTACCTTCTTGAATTGTACGAATTCCCTTCAATTTCAAGATAGTAACTTCTAATTTGAAACCATTCTTATTATGCTAACTATCTCACACGTCTTTTCTTGGTGATTGATCTTTGTGTGTATATACTTACACTAGTTAATATGTTAGAATACCTAAAAAGGGTAAGACCCCAGTTTTGGAAAATCCATGGATATAATATAATATATAGTACTAATGTTGTAGAAAATGGATCATGAGTTTGTGACAACGTACGAATATTACAGCTGGTATATCCAAATTTACTCTGATGGCTAACTTCAAAATAGATGAGTTGCACTCCTTTATTTGCTAAGCACAGGCCACAGGGTGATGGTTAGGTCAAGTACATACATATAGATTTACATTTATAGACCACTATATATAGAACTTGCTTCCTATGAATAGAAAATAAATATTCTCCACTTAGGGTTTTACAACTAGCCTTAATTAAAAGTTTTCAAAACGTATCCAAAGTAAGATATATCTTTCTTAATAATAAGGATCTAAACATATACACCTTTTCTGCCTAAGTGATAAGGAAACTAAATTATACAGACACATAAATAAAGTGTACACGTTTTTGTACTTGTATGCGTGTGGAGATATATATGTATGTATATATTTATATATTGGGTGTGTGTGTCTCTGAGGAAATACGTATTATATAATGGAGACATGATGATTAAATGTAATTGAAAAAACTGGCTAGCAGATTCTGCTGATGAACTTTCTCACCTCCTATATACATAAGAACTATGATCAGTACTTTAGATTAATGATCAGCTTTTACAACTTAATATATAATTGGATTAAGAAGATGACACTCAAGCATGGTCAGTAAACGGTATTTAAATCAATGAAGATGATCATGATGACCAGTAGTACTATACCGACCAGGGACAATAAAAGAAGTACGTACGTACTTGAAAGCCTATATGCAGTATGAAATGCCAGCTGCGCAGCTCATTCTCAGTATTTCTGCATGGAGAACTTGTACTACTGCTTTTGAAGATGCACAAGAATAATTATTGGTGAGGGGGAAAAAAAACAATGAGGATAAGATTCAGAGAGAACAGTACATACATTCATATATATATATATATGTCTCCCAAAGTAATTGGAAAGTATGGTACTACATTTATAAGGTACTTATATATAGGCCTTGTGGAATCAAAGTTGGGTGATACTGTTGATGGATAATCTATGGTTCAAAGGGGAACACGCGTTTGAAGATTTCATCAGATAAAATATTGGGCAAATTAAGCTAAAGAGAGAAATTAAAAGAGATCTTTTCTCTTCTAATTGCCTTTTTTGCAATTATGTATCAAAAGAAATTTGGATCAAGCTATATATATATATATACATACACAAGAAAAGCTCTCGAACATTGTTTAGTTCAATTTCAAAAGCTTTAAATATATATATATATTTTAGTTCTATTAAGCAACACTTAAATCAAATATTTGGTTGTCATTCCTCCAAGTCTATCATTTATTAAGCCAAATAATTAAGTGTAGCTCGATTAAATTGGTGGGGGTAGCATTAAATTCTCAATTGGCATGTCGGCCGTATTAAAAATAATTACTGTAGTGTCAAAGTTACTTTATTATTATTATTTTTTTTGAAATGAAAAAGTACTTAATTTGATATAGTACTTTTTTTTAGCACAAATTTGATATAGTACTAGAGAGGACAAAAGCGATGATGTCACTTTTGGTCCTTATGGATAACAAAAATCTGGAAACGAACAGTTTAGCATCATTGAGAGGATTATCTGAGTATGTATATATGTGAATTAATGGGACATATATACTAGGGTGTTCGTGAGGTTTTAAACAGTGAATTGGTGAAAAAGATTCACCAATCAGCATATGCGCTCACAGAACTTTACACCCCTTATATGCGATAAAAAGACTTGTCGTAACCCTGTTGCAAAGGGACATTTCTTAACTACGCGGTTAAAGTTTGTGTGGACGGAGGTGCATGTTAGACGTCATCCTAATATTTTATTGAAATTTTGCAATTACAAAAATATAATAATTAAAATAAACATCCACAAAAATTCTGTATGTGGTGCGGTGTAGTTAACATGATTTGGTAAAAGCGATACAAATCTCAAACCACGTACATCGCGCCGTGATGTTAGAGGAAATGAACCTCCAGCCTCCAGCCAGCACCATGTGGTGGGTGGCTTCTATGGTTAAGCCTGATTTTTTTTTTTTTTTCTTTTTCTTTGAAGACCCCTAGTATATTATTTTTAAAAGTATAATGTACTTCTCAATTACGGAAAGTAAGTTTTAGTTTTTAGCTTAATACAGTATATCTATGCATGGTACCAATTTGTTTATTAAATTTTAAATACACTAATGTGACAGGTGAGTTATCATTTTTCGTAGTTTAAAAAATATTTAACTAATACATTAACTCTAATTTTATTTACTATATATATGATCTAATAAATCAATTGTCATACATCACTAATCATCTTATAAAATTTAGTAGTCAACTTATTACATATTACATTACTATTCTTAAAGAAGTGGAACAAATTAGACTAGAATGTGTATACGTATAGATACAATGTTATATAATTACTTGCAAAAAAAATTCATCTGAAATTTCATTGGATAAACTTGGTTGGTAGCAGTCCTAAATCAAAGAACATGATCACTTTTGTGTTTTGATGTTTGTCTGGGTACTTGTCTTCACTATAATATCAAGAAAAAAATTAATTTCACTAATTTTTCTTTCCTTTTGTGGTGTCTCTTGAGGGGCTACCAGCCTACCAGTCATTAAAAAGGCAAAGCTTATCTTTCTTATTTTGCATATGCTTATCATCTTTCTTGCGTCCTTGGATTTTTTGTATTATTAACAAATTATTGCTTGATACTTCCCAGACTTGGAGAGTAGTACAGCAATTATTCCCGGGAACCCAAAAAATCAAATAAAAAATCAAATTAATAAATAAAACAGAGCGCGCAGTTAAGAATCCATTCAAATATGCCCATTCCATAAAACTTGAAATAAGCTTCCTAGTAAACATATCAAGTCCCTTATATCTTTTTTAAAAGAAAATAAAATAAAATAACCTACAACTATTGGATCATACACTACTTCATACCAATTTTGGCCAACTTATTAATTGCTATTTTTGAAACAAGTCTAAAAAAAATTTCCAACATAATATTTATCAGTTGTTACTTCGTCTGTCAATTGTTACGTTATCATTGGTCCTCCTAAAATTGATACAACGTCGATATGATAAGAATAACAACATCAACTAATGATGTGATAATTACCGGTGCTACATCTATAAAGTCATAAATTTTTTTAATATTAATTTCGGCTAGCCAATTAATATGTAAAGCATATACAGTTATAACACTTGTACACATAACAGGACTACTGGGATTAGAAAAACAACTTCGATTCCATTTCTTCACAGATATTGGCCGACTTAAAAGCATTTTGTCAACAAAACCTTTTAAAAACAAACTTGAAGGATCTATGTGACTTGAATATCCATGTCGGCACTCAGCAGCCAACCATAATTTCAATGGGACGACTATAAGTGATGATGAGTGATTACAATAGTATGTGATAGTAGTGTCACAATCACCTTTGGGGGGGGAAAAAAAAAAGCGCAAATAGTTTGACAATTACAGATATAACTATTTGGGGATCAATTAGGTAATGTTAGAAATTTACAGTTCTAACCTTTTTCTCTTTTTTCCTTTAATGAATCAAAATAAGTTTTTTTTAATTAAAAAAAAAAAAGAAGAGAAAGAAAGGCACCTTAGGGTTATACTTGCCAACATTTATGTTTTCTGTGTTTAATATTTTAAAAGGAACTTAATGAATATTTTCTCAAATAATATTTTCAGTACATCATAACTAATCAATTTACGTTTAACAACAACGAAAAAAACCAAAATGAGAGAGAGAGACAAAAATTGTGCAGCACCACTACAGAATGGGCTTTACTTTACAGTATCTTTATTCTTAACCATGGTAGTGTTAAGATGTTGCTATTTTTTGACTCAATAAATGCTTTCAACACTGTCGAGCAAGACAGCGTTCTAATTGGCTGACAAGAATAAACAAACTCCCAATAATAAAAACACACAAATAAAGTCCCCTCAAAAAAAAAAAAACACATAAATAAAGTGGGCCAGGGAATAAACATAAGCAAATTCCTAGCAGAAAAGCGACAAAGATAAACAAATAATCGGTAGAATCAATGGTCATTCACACATTTACTAAACTCTAACTGTTCTACAGGTTTGAGATTTACAGCACCAAATTTATATGCCTCTGATTTTAGCCTAATGGGCTCATTGCGAAATGGATCCGGCTAACAGTGACTATCACAGTATTAGTATTCGTGACCGGTAGTCACAATATTTCCACAAAATCATAAATACAATGATTATCTATCACTAATTTTGTGATAATTCTAAAAAAGTCATTTTGCCCAAATTACTCCTTGTCCAAGTCACTAATCTATTTTCCCAAGGATTGCCCAAGATTTCTTTCTTGTCTACTTGCTGGGCTACAAAACGTGAATAAGCAATCCTTTCTCCTGTACCAAAAGTCCAACTGTCCTTTAAAACTCACACACGTTACTATATTGTTAAAACTCACATACGTTACTATCTATTGAATATATATTGAATAATACTACGAATATTGAACATATATTGAATAATATTACGAAGCTTCGTTTGGTATTTGTATTAGTTTATTATATATTAATTATAATTATATTTTAGGCGGAGCCCGTATATACATTATGTTATGTTAGGGACCATAGCTTTGCTCTAATATGTTATAGCTTTGCTCTAATATGTTAATTGATTGATTTTAATTTTTAATGATTTATTGCTTGATGTTATTAAGGCTTCTCTAGAAGCTCTTAAATATACGTCAAGTGTTGCACAACGGTCCACGGACAAGTACTAAAAGTCTTTGACGTTCCTAATTATCTCTCCCAAGTCAATGATAGGTGAAAGAAAAAGACAGAGAAGAGACCTGAAACAAAACAGGGGAAATATACAATGCACCCGATTGACAATGAATTTATGCTAGAACATGATTTTTCTTGTTGACAACAAAAATGATATCATAATAATTAGAAATAAAATATTCATTCAAAAGTATCTGATGAGCATGTAAACGAGAAGAATAGATCCTATATTTTTCGCTTTCTACCGACGAGAGAAAACAAATTAGAAACTGTATACACGCAGCAAATTACTCATCATCTTTGTAGGGGTACTCTTCCGGAACTTGCTTGAGGAGTTTTACCTGCAACTCAAAGGCATCATCACCTCGAAGCATATCACGGGCCCACGTAACTTCAGTCTTCATTGACACCTGAAGATAAAAGATCGAAAAAAAGGCAGTGTTATTACAAGGACCATAAAGAAAGCACACGGTGGACACCAAGTAAAGTTCGGCCCTTCGCAACCATTTATGCCCCCAATCTACAGTTATTTAGATACCATATTGGAAATAGCAGTGAGTACATATCTTTCCTGTGCAAATCAATTGAGGCTTAAAAATACCTTCCAGTCTATATTACACAGTTATAACACTGAAACCTCAATGAATACATATATTCTTCCCTTAGAAATACAATACAGATGTGGGTGTCCATGGGTGTTATATGTAAAAAAATCAAGGTCTCAGAAACTCGAGAAATCGTGACAATATACTCTTGAGTGGTCGGTGGAGGGTAAAATCATTAATCACGTAAGGAATGAAATCTTACAAGGAAATAAAAGAGTAAGTACATAATAGTTTGTATACTTGTGGTGAACTGGCTTCTTAGCAAAAGGTTATGCAGTCACTGCTTTTAACAAATGAAGATATCAATAATAGCCAGCCACCTGCATAACCTCATAACAAAAACCATTCCTAGATGAAGCATCTAAACGTCTAGAACATGTCTTCCACATATACAATCACAGAATGTATAAGGCTAAAGCGAGAGGATATTACAAAATTAAATAAAGTACATGAAGTAAGGCAAAAATTTAAAAACAGGTGGTGAAGAGGATAGAACTCACCATCTCTAAGGCTCCTCTAATCACTCCACTTAAGACGTTGCAGTAGTACAGACCCTGACAAGTATCAGGAAGCTCAACGAAGTCTACCAGTGGATTATCCTCCAAAACAATGCTACAGCATGTTCCCTCAGCATCCCAATTTGTCACAGATGCCGTGACTCCCAAGAACATTTTAAAGCCGACCTGCAGTCAAAGCATCAGTAGGACAAATGGATGCAAAGCACCCCACTCATACGTTCACAGGGTCGTCACTAAGCAAAGTAATGCAGTCCAATCACCCCACCCAATCCCAGATCGTCACAAGCACACACAAAAAAGAAAGATTTGGACTATGTTTCAGACCTAGCAAAATATGACAAGTGTGCAACCGTGCTTAGCACTGTAACACTGTCCCCAAAATGGAAACTCAGTGCAAAAAATACCCGCCAAGGTGACATTTTAAGGTGACCTATCAGGACTTGGCAGAAACTGCAGCAGAGGAAGCTGGATTCCGAAAAGATGCTAACACAAGCATAAAAGCCAAACCACCAAGGTATAATAGGTTACTGAGAGGCCACCTATTCTACCTCAAATTAAGGTCACTCACCCTAAGTAAGAAAATGTAAAATGGATGAAACCGACTTAAGTTAGGGTCAATTAATTGTGGTTTGGCAAAATCATTGACCAAACACCCTTGAACAAGTAAGGAATTAATCTAAGTTGAGGACCTAGAATGAACCATCCCCCTCCTTGATCAATAAAAAAGAAAGCCTAAGTGAAAACACAGAAGATCAAAAAACATGCGGTACAGGCACAAATTGTGAAGGAAAAAGATGAAAATTGGGTATCAGTCAAGATAAAGGCAACTAAAATTATATGGAGACACACAAAATCAGACACAAGTTGAGGCTAACAAGGAGGCCGATGTTAATCTAGTAGCATGATTGTAATATTAAAGGGAGGGTTCAAGGAGAACAACATATAGCATACTATCAAGTTCAGTGTCTCACATTGGTTTTTGGATCCTGATAGCTTCATAACAAAGTGCTTTTCTAACTTTTGGAAACACCCGCACAAAAAAAAGATTCCATGTTTTTAAGAGGACAACTAACCACAACTCATACAACAGGAAACAGAATTTTAAGTGCGACTTCATAATTCACGAAATCAAACATCTATATCGATGAATGTTTCAATTGCAGATTTGCGTGCCAAATAATACATTTAGTAAAACGTATAGAAATTCCTTGAATGAAGAACAACCAGAAACACATGATGCATATATGAAATCTAGTCCAATAGCCAACAATTAACCTTTTTATGCGGATAAATTAAAGCTAGAAAATGGTAACATAGATAGTACTTGATTTCTGTATATTGGGGTGAAATGGAAGCCATTAAGATGGTAATTATACTGTATTTATGTAAACCCCAGATAACCATCTTCATCTATAAATTCTACTAACACCAAAATGTACCATGTTAATCAACAGACCTCCTCTCACCTCTCAACAACAAGGAAAAAGGGGAAAAGAAAAGGCAAAAAAAATGTAATAAACAGGACATAGACAGTGACAGTAAAAGTACCTAAACATAGCCCAGACTGTAATGACGTTTATTTCATGGATACACGCACAAGCAAAACAATTTAACAAGGTCCAACAAAAACTTTTAGTCAGTCATCAAATCCTATTATCCTTGCATTTTAATTGAACTTGGGAATAATGACTGACCTTTGCAATGACTTCAGCTGTTTCTTTGAAGTCGACGCATCTGGAGACATTAGACTTTGCCAGAAACTCATCAACTAGACGAACTCCAATATTATAACCCCTGTAATGCATAAGACGGTTAGACAAGTTACCCAGAAATTAGAAGCTATTGAGAATATCGGGACTTGGTAGCAATATATATTTGCAGATAAACATGCAGACAGACCCAAATGAATAGCATCCGTATATCCAAAGTAAGTTTGATTCAAGGCATGCAAGAAATTAACAGCTAATCCCTTAACGAAAAGTAATCGAAGGAAATCTAAGAGAAAACCCGTCACAATACGACTTTTGCACGCAAACTATATTAAAAACCTTCTAGTTGTATTAACAACCAGCCAGCAGCATCACATTGAGGAATTGGCCAAACTCAAATTCCAATCCGGGCAAACCAGTTGTACAGAAGAAAAAATAAAGAAAAGTACTACTCTTGCATCTAATCCATAAAGTCTCTTTTAGTTTCGTCAACAACCAATGAGTTTATCAATGTGTAACCAATCAAACAACAAATTCATCTTCAGGGAACAAAGTATCTAAATTCTAAAATGATGAGCTGTGAAACTTCGACATTGAAGCACGAAAATTTACATAATCACAGAAAACTAAAACAACACCATTATAACAAAATGAATTTGAATTGAAATTGAAAGAATTGAATTCTTTACATTTGATCAAGCTGTTTGTTGACCTCCTCAACCTCCTCCAGATCCGTAAGCAGCTGGCGCACGATCGCGCCGTAGGTCAAGGTAAACAGCTCCGCATTCTACATTCAATCCAATACAACTCACTCTTCAAACTTAATTTTTCAAGAGAATGAGATCACGAATGAAAAGTTCCTATCTTTAGAATCAATTCTTTGCAAGATATGGCATATATAAGAACCCAATTCGGTTGATTAGAGAAATTCCTAAGTTAGTCAACGAAGAATTAAATCAAGGAGTATTTTTCCGATGATTTTCTCGAGAAACAAACGCAGAAAAAGGGAAGGGTTATGCTTACCACGCGCTCAACGCTAGCGAAAATCGCATCACCGGATCGAGGACCAGCAGGAGCCATGAAGATCTGAGCTGAGAGAGAGAGAGAGAGAGAGAGATTGAAGAGATCAGTTGAGTTGGGAGAACAGTGACGCAAAGCTTCAAGCTTCGGGGTTCGGGGAGCAGAGAGAGACTGACCGGACTGGTGATGTTATGGGCTTTTGGGCTAATGGAATCCACTCTTGAGTCATGATTTAGACTTGGGATGTTCGAATGGGCCGGATCAGTCTCAAACCTTCTCGGCCCATCGTCTTGTTTCAAATAAACTGGCCCAATATGAGCCCCTTACGACTGTAAAAGGAAAAGTTTATCGATACCCGTTTTATGAAGCACATTTTCTTGAATACCCGTTTTCTATTTCTATTTCAAATACCTGTTTTATACCTATATTTGGAGAAATGTAAACCACAAGTATTTTATACATAAAATGTATACTAGGATAAATATTTATCGAATAAAAATTATATCTGAAAATTGATATATATTTCAAAATATATACCATAGATATAAATTTACACATTATATGTAAACCATATAGAAATTTTTATATTTTAGACATGAAATGTTATCCATAAAAATGTGTATTTTTGAAATAAACTTTATAAATGGGTATTTGTGAAATATGATGTAGAAAAATAGGTACCAAGTGTAAATTTTTGGGTCTTACAACAAATGACCAAATTTTAGGCATAATTTTAAGTGATTGTCTGTTTTTCAAATGTTATAGCAAAATGGCAAATGCATATGTTTACTAAGTGTAAAATATTATAAACTAAGCATAAAAATTTATATATTCAGTATATTAACTGAAATTGGTAGATAAGTATATCTACCAAGTGTAAAAATATATATACTTGAATATTTAGTTATAAAATTTAAAAAATGGACATCTATTTAGTTTAAAATATTCGCCATCCACCTAAAATTTCTCTAAATGTCTCCCCATAAAGCCTATCGGCCTATATACAGTCCGGTCCAAATTGCTTACTCTACATAGTTTTTTCTTTTTCTTCCTTTCTTTCTTTGGGGGAAGCTTAATAATTTATGTTAGCTCGTGTATTACAACAGGTCCCTTTAAAAAATTTTACAAAAGAATTGTTTCTCAATATGATTTCTAGCATGTCTAACACTTCAATTTTTCTTTTTAAGGAATTTAAACGGAATAAGAGACTTATGCCTTTTTGGTGATAAAAAATGATAAGAAAACTAAGTGGATGACCAATTTTTTAAATAAGTTTAAGTAGATATCTATATTTTGAAAGTTGGATCTACATGTGAATTCCTTTTAAAGTTTTTAGTTATGGAATATATTTTATTTTCATTTTTATCATTAAGTGAGTTGAATATTTAGCTATAAACTTTTGAAATTAGTCATATACTTGGGCCAAAAAATGGTCAAATAGCTAGTCAGCCCTAAAATAATCAAAATTAGTAATATCTTCATGTTTTTAGTTTGTTTAGTCGATACTATAACTCTTTTTTGCGTCATATCAAAGTATTGAAAGAAAAAAAAAATTGCGATCACATGCATAATTTGGCTGCAACTATATCTGTTGAGAAATTAATGTTTCAATCTTACTCATTCTTATTTTGAAGATAACAAACATTTGATTTAGTACTAATATTTTAACTTAAGTGTGTAGTGAAATAGTTTTAAAAGTTCTAACTCAAGTTGATTAAGGAATCAAGATACAAGACCATGCTTAAATAGGGTATATTTCATATTTAGTCTTGTATTTGATTTAGTTCATTGCACATAAATTCTCTTTGCATTGGCTTATACTTTCAAAAGAGTTTTCAAACTATCTTAAGCTTAAAATAGTTATTTTATTATAAAAGTCTGAAAATAGAAAATAATGATTTATTTAAATGGACAAAATATTTTTTAAAATATGATTTCTTAAGTTTAAATAAATTATAAATATATTTGAAATCATGATTATTTGAAATAAATTAAAAAGAGATTTTTTATTTGCAAACTAGAATATATATTGGAATTAACTTTTTCTAAATTATTGTTAAATACCTTTGTGAAAATAAAACAATTTTTTAATGGCCAAAATTTCCTTTTCAAATTGATCTTCAATGTTTTTAAAGTGTTTAAAACAAGTTTAGAAGTCAGAATTTGAAAAATGCCAAAAACTGTCAGAATATGAAAAATAGCCAAAAAGCTGTCAGAATCTGAAAGATGGCCAAAACGCTGAAAATTATCTGACTGGGATTTCTGGTTTTTCGATCGACCGTAAACTCCTGCTGGTCAAAAATAACTGTTAAAATACAGCCGTTACAACAACACTTCTAACGACTAGTTTAGGAGTCGACCGAATCAAAAATAGCAAAAATTGTATCGAACAGTCATAAACGGATAGTTTTCATACAAGCTTATAAATAAAAAATATTTTAGGACTTGAAAAAGATATTGCAAAAGCCTAAATTGTAATCCAACTACTTTCAAAGTTCAAAAGCCTATTTTTACATTGAATTAATATTCAAATCATATTGAACTAATCGTAGAGCATCCATTGTGTATTGTTCTCAAATCTCTTGAGTTAAAATTATATTCATTATTTTTGTGAGGAGAGTTATTGAGTGTGTTCACTATTGATTATTATAAAACTGTTTGAGTTGATGTGAAGTTGGCACCGGACTCATAAACAACCAGTATAGGTGAGGTTGGCACCGAATTTATAAACAACCGGTGTAGATGAAGTTGGCATCGTATTCATAAACAACCCAGTATATGTGAGATAGGCACCGGAGTCTAAACAATCCGTGATTAGGCGTGATAGAGCCAGATTCAATACTGTTGTAAAAGCGTGGGTGTACCTAAAAAGAATTCACTCAGTTTGTACATGGGTCGGTCAAGGCCATAGTCTTGATCCGATAGTGGAAAGCTTAAAGTAAGTTGCCAAGAGCCGAGGACGTAGGCTAATCATTGTATTTATTGAACCTCGTAAAAACTAAGTTTATATTTTCTCTATCCCTACACTATTGCAAGCTATTTGATTGAGTGTTTGATATACAATGTGATAAACATACTTGATATTATTACTATATGCTTGGTATTATTGTTTGTTTAGTTTCAAAGTTTAAAAATATTGGTTTATGGTTTTACATAGTTGAAACGTTTCTTAAAAAGTTTTAAAACCCAATTCATCCCCTCTTGGATTGTCAATCTTGAGCTAACAATATCTCTTAGACTCCTACCATTGAGAAGGGTCCTATATTCAAAATTCTAATACCTCATCCCAATATTGTTCTTTTCCTTCTAATATATTTTTTTTTTTTTTAAAAAAAGGTGCACTTGATGCCCTTTTGTGATACCCAATATCGACATTTATCCTTTTTTTCTGGGCCATGATTGGTAGAAGTCTAGGAGATAAAAAGACGAGGACAACATATTTTTATCTAGAAGAGAAAGAAAATGGAAGGTTTTATTTGTACAATTATCATTATTTATATTTTTTAATGACATAATATAAAGGGTAATTATGTAAACGATACTCAAACTCCTCTTGAGTGACATTTCTCTATGAAAACCTCTCAAAATTAGAATTATTAAAAATTGCCTCCAACTATGATTACTTATCCTTCGTCTTCCTAAAATATTTTCTATCAGATAATCATATGGCTCAAATTTATCTGCTAATCCTCCTATCTTATATTTCATTTCCTTCCACTTCTCTCTTCTTTTGAATGCACACTTAAATTTGTTTTTTCTATACGTTTATTTTCCTTATTACTTTTTTATTCTTCTAAATTTATCAATATGGAAAAATCCCACAGATTCTATGTAGATCAGTTGATATTATTGTGATATGTTGTAGTTGTACCACAACCCTATTACAAGTTTGACATCCCCCCTCCCCCCCACAAAAAAAAGGTCATAGTTCGAAAATAACATTTGAATGTTTACTAAATTATGGACTTTGATATTAAAAGGTATATGATTATCAAAATAGACATGTTTTATTTTCATATAAATAGGGTGCAAATAATACACTTATTATACGAGAAATGTTAGGGATAACCTCTTCCTCATACTCCTAACTTAGTCACTACCTTAATAAGTTGACACGTGTATATTGTGTTCACAAAAATAACAATTTAAATCAGCTCTTATTATATTTCTTAAATTCAGTGGTCACAATATCTAGCTTTGCCTAAAGATCCTTAGTTTCATATAAGAGGAAGGAGGAAAGGCATCTCATCTGGTTTAAATGTTGAGGATAAAAGTGTAATTTAAAAAAAAGGAGAAAAAAATGTTAAGAAAAAGAGACATTATAAAAATAAATTTAAAGAAAACGTAAACTAGAGAGGGAGAGTGGGATGGATGAAGATCTTAGCAAGAGAGAGAATGTGAAAGAATGAGAGGAGAAAGATAATTCCTTGAGTTGTTTGGCAGGAAGGATGATGAGTATTTATTTAGTTACCATATTATCTATTGAATCATAGTTTAATATATTTTTATGATACTATATATATCATTATATACAAAAAGATGAAAAATAAGAAAAACCTTCCATAAGTGAGATGATATAATTTGGTAGGCCCAATAGGATTCTCAAGCCAGACTGTCGGACTGAGATCTACTGTCTCATTTTCCTGTCTCACCTACGGTCTCATCCATTAAGAGGTGGATAATTCATCACTTTTTAGTAATTACATTCTAAAAACAATTGATTTGTCCACTTTCTACTAGATTGGACAACAAATGAGATAACAGATCTCAGTCCTCCTCTACCATTCTCCATCCTTCCGCAAAACTCTCGTACCATACCTAGCCTAAAAGCAAGAAAGGGCCATTATACTATTCTTGCACATCCTGTTAAAAAAATACTATATTTTTATCTATTATAATATATATTTAGTAGAGTAGAATGGTCTTTCACCTACTTTGCTTGTAAAGCTAATTTAGTCTCTTTATTTCTCATGTTGCCATTAGAAACCCTATAACTTTTTGGTGGCGAATAACTAAATATTAAAATGAAATTCATGACCTTTTATGTTTTGTCTTTTTTAATAAAAATATAAAGAAAGACTTAATCCAGTCGTTATCTATGGCAATTTAATGTCATTTAATTTTTAAATTTTATCTTTCTGGTTACAAAGCTATTTATATTCCCTTTCAAAAAAAAAAAAAATGTAGTTATGTTCTCTCTATTTTTTGTAAAGCCGTACTATATTGATATATATTAACTTTTCGGTGGCCAATAGCTGAAATTACTGAATACTAAAATGAAATTCATGATTGTTATTTTTTATTTTTTATTGGATAAAGATAGACTCATTCTTTTTTTTTTTTTTTTGAAAGAACGGAAATAGACTCATTTTTTTTTATCTCTGGCTATTTTATTTTTACCCAAATATTAATCCTCTTTTTTATTTAATTTTGAAATTTAAAATTATAATTACGAGTTAATTCAACGGATTGTCAAATATATGATAATTTTTAACTCAACAAAGTATCATTCAAAAAATAAAGTAAGGATCACAAAGGAAGCCTATTTAGTATAAGAAATATATAGGGAAAATAAAAATACACGTATTAGAATAAGATAGAATATTCAAGAAGAAAAAAGAAGTTAAGAATATATGGCCCCGTTTGGTTCGCCTATTTGAATGTGTGTATTTGAATAGAAATTGTGGAATGGGTTATAATTGGAATGGAAGATATTTGAATGGAAAAAATAGTGGAATGGGTTAAATTAGAATGGGAGTATTGGAATGGACCATTCAAAAACACCTCTCCCCCTCCATTCTCATCCAAGACACAAAAATCCATTCAAATAGTTGATGTGACTGATGAACCATTTGAATGGAAAAATTGAATTGTTGAAACAAATACTCATTCCAAAAGACCATTTGAATGGAAAATTTAGAGTTGTTGAAACAAACACCCATTCAAATGGATTTTCCATTTCAATGGAATAGAATGGGCGAACCAAACGGCACCTATATTCTTCCAAGGAAAAAACTCGAAAAATCGAGTTGTTCAGGGGCCTTTGTTGAAAAAGTCATGTAGTTGTTTTTAGACGGCATAGGGTCACTACTAGGAAAACGACAAGGGTCTGTGTTAGATTTTTAGGAGAACAAACGGTGACGGCATCTTTGGCTGGAGCGTGATAAAAGATAAACTCCGTTAAACTAAAGACGCGGACCTCAAAGTTAACGTCTACCAACCCTACCGCATCCACTTGCCTTCCACATCTGCCAATCCTCACTCCTTCTTACGCGCGTGACCAAATAATATTTTTTTGCCCTTTCCCTTTTTATTTTATCTTTTCTTGGAAAAAAAATGAAAACTATATTTGACATTGATTTCTCAATTTTAGTAAAAAGAAATATCGAAAATTTTTCATGTATTTTAGCAAAATGATCTACGACAAATTTTAATTGATTTCTGTAAATTTGTTTCTGAAAATAGTCAAAATATCTCGAGTAAAATTATCCATTAACCTACCGTCAAACGGCTTAACTATCAGTACTGAAGTTAACTTTACACTTATTTACAAAAACTCTAGGAAAAAGAATTTGAGTATTTGGTTATATGATTAAAGAGGTAACTGAACAATTTGATTAAAGTATTAATGTTATTTAACTACATAATTTTGACGAAATTTAACTAAAAGGATAATTTTGATCCAATTTGGTAAACCAAATTGAATATATTTTATACTCTTAAAGATAAATGATAAAAATGAATATTCAACGAAAAGATATGAACGAGAACTTTTTAAATTTTTTTTATCATCATAATATAGTATAGCATATATTGAAATTCATTCATAATTATAGTACAGCATATATTGAAATTCATAATTTATTTGTCCAATTCCAGATAATTAAATTTTTAAAAAATGACCGAAAAAATAGTATTTTCGAAGAGAAATCAAAAGCGTTAGCATACTAAATTTATTCAAATTTAAAAAAAAAAAAAAAGAATCCTTGACCTTTACCCATATATTTTTTTCCTTAAAATCCAACTACTAGTAAGATACAAGGACGGCGCGTGAGAAGCCGCGTAAATGGAGCGTGCCGGGCGCGAGTTGCTTAGAACCGACGACAAACTTGCTTTAAATATCACAAAACGACGGGAAAGCCCATCGATTAGCCCAAACTAATATTGCGTGTGGGCCAGAGCAATACAATTAAGCAAAGCCAACACGTGGCTCCTTCTCGTTGGCTACAGTTTAGGCAGTTTCGTAATTTGATTCGGCAAAGTCGGCAAATTGGCTCTATATAACGAGCCTCTTGGAGAAGCATGTTCTGCGTTCTTCATTAGAAATTTTCTCTCTAGATTTTCCTCATTATCTCTTTCTTCTCCAAGCTTTCGTTTTTTTCTCTCTCAAGGTATCAATTTTCTACCGTTCTCTCTCTCTCTCTCTCTAATTATTTTATTTATATTTTTGCAATTTATTATCTGTGCTTGATTTATCGCTTTGAATTTTGTGGTGTGTAATTCTTTATTAAGGTCTCTACTTTGGATCTGTCTTGTGCGATTAGGGTTTGTAGATTTCTTTCTTTTTGAAATTTGTTCTTTGATTTGTTGCTTTGAATTTTGTGGTTCCCAATTCTGGATCGAGGTCTCTATTTTATGATTAGGGTTTCTAGATTTTTGCCCATTCAGAGTTGAATTGTGTGGAAATATTTGGATTCAGAATATCAATTGGATTCACAATCGAACAAAGGATTTTCTATACTACTGTCCAGGAAAGAACAAAAGAAAAAAAAAAACTCGTTGATCTGGATATTGGGTGTCTTTGGAATTTAATGGTAATTTATTCTAATTTGATTTAGAGTTTAGTCTGTTGAGTTTGAATTCAAAATTGAATACTGTTCAAGGTTTTTTCTTGGAATTCATATGCTCTGTTTTTATTTTCCCCTTTCAATTTGAAGAAATCTTGGTGATCTGGTTATTTAATATTTCAAATTGGATTGGTTTCCTGTTATTACTGATAAAGCGTTTAATTTATCGTTCTTATTGATTCTTTTTTTTGGGCATCAAAACAGATGCAGATCTTCGTGAAAACTCTCACAGGAAAGACCATCACCCTTGAGGTGGAAAGCTCTGACACCATCGATAATGTCAAGGCCAAGATTCAAGACAAGGAGGGTATTCCCCCAGACCAACAGAGGCTGATCTTCGCCGGTAAACAGCTCGAGGATGGCCGCACCCTTGCTGATTACAACATCCAGAAAGAGTCCACTCTCCACTTGGTGCTCCGTCTTCGTGGTGGTATGCAGATCTTCGTTAAGACCCTTACTGGGAAAACCATCACCCTGGAGGTCGAAAGCTCCGACACAATTGACAATGTCAAGGCCAAAATCCAAGACAAGGAAGGTATCCCACCGGACCAGCAGAGGCTGATCTTTGCCGGCAAGCAGCTCGAGGATGGCAGGACTCTTGCCGACTACAACATCCAGAAAGAATCCACCCTTCATTTGGTCCTGCGTCTCCGTGGTGGTATGCAAATTTTTGTGAAGACCCTCACTGGGAAAACCATCACCCTTGAAGTTGAAAGCTCTGACACCATTGACAATGTCAAAGCTAAGATTCAGGACAAGGAAGGTATCCCCCCAGACCAGCAGAGGCTGATCTTTGCCGGCAAGCAGCTCGAGGACGGCCGGACTCTTGCTGACTACAACATCCAGAAAGAATCCACCCTTCATTTGGTGCTCCGTCTCCGTGGTGGAATGCAGATTTTTGTCAAAACCCTCACTGGGAAAACTATTACTTTGGAGGTTGAAAGTTCCGACACCATCGACAATGTCAAGGCGAAGATCCAAGACAAGGAGGGTATTCCCCCGGACCAGCAGAGACTGATTTTCGCTGGCAAGCAGCTCGAGGATGGAAGAACCCTGGCCGACTATAACATTCAAAAGGAGTCAACCCTTCATTTGGTGTTGCGTCTCCGTGGTGGGATGCAAATCTTTGTGAAGACCTTGACAGGCAAAACCATCACCTTGGAAGTTGAAAGCTCGGACACCATTGACAATGTCAAGGCTAAGATCCAGGACAAGGAGGGCATCCCCCCAGACCAGCAGAGATTGATCTTTGCTGGTAAGCAACTTGAGGATGGGAGGACCCTTGCAGACTACAACATTCAGAAGGAGTCTACTCTTCACCTGGTGCTGCGTTTGCGTGGTGGTATGCAGATTTTCGTGAAGACCTTGACTGGGAAGACGATTACCTTGGAGGTTGAGAGCTCGGACACTATTGATAACGTGAAGGCCAAGATTCAGGACAAGGAGGGCATTCCTCCGGACCAGCAGAGGCTTATTTTCGCTGGTAAGCAGCTGGAGGATGGGAGGACCCTGGCGGACTACAATATCCAGAAGGAGTCTACCCTGCACCTTGTCCTTCGTCTCCGTGGTGGATTTTAAGTCATGGTTTGTGGTGCTATGGCTTCTGTCTGTTTTTGTTGGTCTGTCGTCTTTGGTTTAAGTGTCAGTTTGTTGCCATTAGTGGCTTTTAATAATTTGATGAACTCTTTAGCTTTTAATTGTCGTTGTCGGTTTCGTGCTCTTATAAGTGGGCAAAAATGCTTTAGCATGTAAATGAAGCCTTTCTATATCGTTTTTCTTAATAGTAAGTGTTTTCTGTTCTCTCAACATTTCTTATATCATGTTTTGTACTGTCTCTTAACTGATTGATCAGTTTATCAATTATATTTACTCGAATAATTTTTGTTTGCACCTTCGTTGAATTTATTGATGGCATTTTATACTACCTAATGTTTAGGACTGGGAGAAGATCCATTGTTTCAAGTCGGCTTGATTATGAAACTGGCTATGAATCTTCTGTTCTATGACAAGTGGGCATGTTGAGTCTTAATTTTTTTTTCCTGAATTTGGTTAAGTCCTGCAAATTATCATATCAATTTTCTTTTTGGCTCTCGGGTCTTGGCACATACATAGAAAAAGCATTGTATCATAAGAAACACTAGAGCTGTTAAAGTTAAAAGATCATTATTTAAGATGTTAATTAGATGCACATATTACTCTCGTAGAAACATCTCTTAAGGTATCTCCTTGTTTCCATACTACCCTACGCTACCCTACCTCTTAACAAGTGACTAGGTTCAACTAAAAACTGACTAGGTCCATCATATTATCATATTAAGCATCAAAAGGGTTGACTTTATTTATCAGCGGCATTTGCTACTAGGGGGATTTTAGTAACCGAGTTGACTTTATTTATCAGCGGCATTTGCTACTAGGGGGATTTTAGTAACCGAGAACATGCACTGAGACAGAAAATCATGTTTTATTGTTTCAATGTGGTTTGATTGTGAAAGTGGTTTCCTTTTCTTGTTCAAGTTTGGAATCCCGCTTTGCTTAGTCGCCAAGTCTGAAGATTCTTTTATATTTCCATTGTTTTTTTGACTGTTCAGACCCCGTAATTGTTTTTACTGACAAGTTGACAACAAAGTCTGTTTAGTTGTTTTCTTGCCAAAATGATACTGTTGAAGGAAATCTTCCATGATTCCATGTTTATCAAGTCTCATATTGTATTGCTGCACTGGGCTACAGGAGTTTTAGTTAGGTCACTCGGGAATTATGTAGAAGATCTTTCTTGGAGCAAGTTCTTATGTAGAAGATCTTTCTTAAACTCCCTAGAGCGAGCGCACCATGTAATGCCATTTTTAGTTAAACCCTTGTTATGGGGGCATAAAAAAAACAAAGTTAGGCGTCCGGCCAATGGACTACTATGAATGCTTTAGAATGTAAATGAAATCTTTCTATCCATATTGTTTTCCTTGCTTCTTTTGGGAATATGACAAGTTTCTGTTCTCTCTAAATCTCAAAAGTATTATGTTCGCACCGTCATTTGATTGATTGATCCGTTTATCAATTCGGTGGCATTTTATACCGTGGAATATTATGTTTGCAGCCTCATTGAACAGTTTAATCAGTTTATCAAAAGAGATTTACTGTGGAAGGTTTAGTATAACACGCCTGATACTAGTGAGTAGTGAGCAAGTCCTATTGCTTCAAGTTGGTTTAAAGTTGACTGTGAAAATGGTCTTGCAATTTTCTGTTCAAACACATCGAAGTGAGAGGCCTCTGTCACTTGGCATGTTGGACGACTCCAAATTGCTCCTCCTGAATTTGGTTCTTTCCCTGCTGATTTTCATATTAACGAATTTAGTTCAACTTATTTTCATTTTGGCTGCTCCTGATGCATATACAGGAGCACATCAAGCTTTTGTTTGATTTGGATATCACAAGAAACGGTTCAACTGTGTGAGTTTTTGGATTAACATGAGAAACTTGTAATTTCTGCTTCTTACTCGGACTTAATTAGAAAGGCACATTATGCTCATTAAAAAAAAATCACCAAGTCAACTCCACGTAGCCCATACAAAGCATCAGTTTATCAGTGGCATTTTGTAGGTTTAGTACTCGAGAACGTGCACTGATACCAATTATAACCATGTTCCATTGTTTCGATTTGGTTTGATTATGAAAATGGTTTCGTATGCTCCTTGTTCAAATTGAAATCTCAGTTGCTGGGTTGCCTGGTCTGAAGATTCTCTCTATATTTCTATTGCGTTTTTAACTGTATAGAGTGATTTCGTTTTTACTGACAACAATTGTTTGTTTAGTATCTTTTCTTGCCAAAATGACGCAGTACTATCAAGTGAATACTCATTTTTCTGCAGGACTGGTCTATAGGACTCTAGTTTGTCGCTCAACAATGATGAACCAAGTGAAGTGATATACTGATATCCATGGTTTGGGATCAAGTTCTTATTCCGAAGTTTTTTCTTGAACTCCCTAGACCGCAAGATGTAACGCCATTGTTAGATATACACTTATGATAAGGTCATACAGAAACACCAAAGTTAGCCCTCTGTCCTATGGCATGTTTAGTCCTTGGAAAATATATCACATTAACCATAAAAGTTGTGGCATGTTGGCTTTTGATCACCTACATACAGAAAGAGCAGTCTGAACTTTGGTTTGATTTGGATAGCCTTATTTTTCTAGCTCATTGAAATCAACTTGCAATTATCATGAGAAATTTTTAAGATCTACTTCTTATTCATAGGACTTGAAATGAAAGACATTTCGTAGAAACATCCCTAAGGTAACTCCTCGTTACCATACAAACACTACCACTACCTCTAAAAACAGACCAGACCCATCTTATTATTCATCAAAAGGGTCTCATTCACTGAGACTAAAAAAACCCGAAACCAAACTCAAAAGAGCACAACTAGAACTAGTCTTCTCGTACATCGCAGTGCTGGGGTCCAGTCCCGCATTCATTAGGCAAGTTTTGTGCCCTCTGAAGCATCTGCCTCAACTGCTCACCCCTTATCTGCTGCCCTTGCCGCTGCCTCTGCTGCCTTACTATGTGAGACATGGCCTCACACTGGCACTGCTGGTCCATCTGGCGTAGCTGGTTGCAGCACTGCTGGAGTTGCTGCCACTGCTGCTGCTGTCCGCCGCTGTAATTCTCTTCTTCTTCGCCCTTCAATGCCAGCACTCCGTAGTCATCCCTGCGGCCCTGCCTTATGTACTGCTCGCATTCCCTCAGGTTCTGCCGCCGGATCTGATCCTCACAGCGCTGGGTAGGTAGGTTATTGGATTCGATCTCCACGGTGGTTATGGTTGTCCGGTGCGCCCCGACAGAGG
This sequence comes from Trema orientale, assembly GCA_002914845.1. NCBI lineage: Eukaryota > Viridiplantae > Streptophyta > Magnoliopsida > Rosales > Cannabaceae > Trema > Trema orientale. Next base: position 1,766,461 of record JXTC01000013.1, on the reverse strand, counting down.
TGTTGACGACGAAGAGTACCGCCACAAGAAGACCTGCTGCTGCTAGGATTGTGAGCCTCGCCATTGCTACAGAGAGTACAGAGATTTAACTAGTTTGTGTTTGTGAGTTGTGAAGTAGGGAAGGGAGAGGTATTTAAGCTTATTTTGGCCTGTGCATGTTTGGTACGTGGAGAAGAGGTTTTGATTGGTGGCTAAGCTTGGCTAAACCACGTCAGAATAGCTTGATGCAGGTGCTGGCATTGTAGTGCTTCTGGTTGTCCGTGATGAAAGTGAGAAATTTTTTACTCGTCTATATGAGGAGGCTAATACGTGGTGTGTGATTTGCTGAGTTCATTTTGCCATGTAGCCTTTGGCATGCAGATGCTGCCATAGATATAGCGTCTTCACTCAAAGCTGATCTTGGTTTGGTTGTCTTTTCCATTGTTGGTTTGGTTACGAATTGTTTATTTTGTTTATTAAGGAAAGAAGATAATTGATGTTTCAAATAGTTTAACTTAAACTGCAGTTTATTTGGTTGTCTTCTGTCATGAATATTTTGAGAACCAAATAAGAGTTACCTATGCTAGTTCTTGTATGGAGTAAGTCTTCGGCAAATAAATATATACTTTCAATTTTCATTTGTTGCTGGCATATATTTCAAGAATGCATTGACAAGTTTCTTGTATTCTTTATTACAGCCAAATGGCCAACTGTGTTTTAGTTCTACAGATGAGAATCGTGCTTAGAATAAGCTACAAAAACGTATAAGAACTAATCATCAGCAGGTTCTGTAACTGGTCGCTTCTTTCATTATAAAAGTGCCTGCTCTGTGATCTCAATGAAGCTTAAATTAGCAATCTTTTTATTGCCTGATTCCCTCAAATTCAGAGGATGATACATCAATGGAAGTGATTTTATCTTTCTTTTTTTTTTTAAAAACTCTCATCTTCAATTTTATGATTCCCTCAACATAATCAGTCCACCAAGAAAATAAAAGAACAGAGGATTAGTAAAAGATAAAGTAAGCATGAAAAACTAGAGTAGTAAACTTCATGTTACTAAAGTCCAGCAAAACTTGATTTTTATTCAAGGGAGCCTTAAGCCCCCACAAACTACTCACAAATACACTACCGTAGAGCACAACATATAGAGCATTTCAAATTGACAAACTTTAGGCAAGATGGTGCGGATTATGTTAGTCCTACTGGGAGACTCGTATTAATTATCCATTTTGGTTCAAAGGCTGCTCCAAGTTGATATCCTTTAATTGAATCCAAATGGTAATTCTGATTAAGTTTTAGTTAGAATACTAATTAATTTGTAGACTTCAGCAATTATAGTGGTTGGAATATGGTATGATATCCCAAGTTAGAAACTGTCTGCATGAAAAGCATAAACGAAACCATATAAGAAAACCAGCAGCCTTTGCAATAGCCTTTGTCTTTTTATCAACTTCTAAGTTGTTCTTAATTTTATGTTCTTTAAGAACTTATAGATTCTCTAAACTTTTGTCACTCTGAAAAGCCAAACACTTTTCTACCCCATCAATTATTTCACCAAAAAAGAGAAAAAGACAAGAGGATTTTTAACTCTTTTTAAGGTGAAGTAAGCAAGCCAAAACAAGACGTTACAAACAGTCCACATGTTACTACAAAGTCCAACAAGACCATTTTATTTAAGTAGGAGCCTTAAAAACCTCCCCGCCAACAAAAACACACAACAGAGAAGAGAGCACACGATAATGTGCTTCTTCTTTTTTTTTTCTTTTTCTTTGAAGAGCTACATCAAAACCATGAAGACTCAATACTATGTTCAGAACAAGTAGGGAGATTCGAACTCGCAGGATGAAGGCCCCATTCGGCACATGGATGGGATATTCTCAGCAGTCCTCATCATCTCCCTCATGTCCTCGCGCCCTATCTGTCCCTTCTGCCTCTCTATCTCCATCCTCAGCCCCTCGCAGCGGCACCTCTCGTTGATCTGCCTCAGCTGGTTGCAGCACTGGTCGAGATGTTGGCTGTAGTTGACGAGCTCGTCGTCGCGTCGGCCCCCGCCGCCGCGGCGGCTCGTCTCCTCCATCATGAACATCCTGCAGTGGCTCAGGTCCCTCCCTTGGACCTGCTGGCGGCACTCTTGCCTGGAGCCGCCTTCGCCGTAGTTGTCGCTGGTTTCAATGGTGGTGATGGTGGTTCGGAAGGCGGCTGCGTGCGCCACGAGGAGGAGGGCTGCAAGGAGAGCTGCGGAGGAGGAGAGTTTCGCCATTGTTGTTGAGGTTGAGGAGCTTTGGAAGAGCTTGTATATGTTCTTTTATGTGGTTTCGTTTGGTGGAAAGTGGAGGGTTTGAGGTAATGAGGTATATATAGGGGTTTAAAAGGGTTTGCATGTGAAGTACGTGGAAGAATGGATGGTCAGAGATGGGGTTCTTTTATTTTGGAGTTTTGATGGAGTTGGCTTTGCGTGGCGAGATGGATGTTTTCTTGGTTCCACGTAAATATTTTTGTTTTTTGTTACATGCAAATATTGCTAGGTGGCATTACATTTCAAGTACTTGGTTTTGTTCTGTTGTGAAAATTGGTTTTTGATGAATTAGCTTGAAGCGGTACTAACTACTAAGCATCCCCAAGTGTTATAAACATGATTAGAATTTTACTTGTAGGACTTTAATGCTAAGTGGGATTCTATATTGGAGAGTTTGCGAAAAACGGACTCTCGCTGGTTGAGTTATAGGGCAATATAATTTTAGGAGTATTATTTGAGAGAGCATATAGATCAGGACTCTAACTAGCTAGTGTATTAATTCTATGTATAGAATGTCAGCTATATAACGGTACACGTACGACACTACTACAAAAGAACAAATCCTGGTAGGCTTGGGACTTCTTATATCTACAAGTGAAGTACATATATTCACATGGGAGATAAATATTTAGCAATTACAGTAGTACTAGGTGACAGCACGTACGTGACCACATATGAACCTATACTTGGTAACAATTTTGTATTCTTATCTTAAAGTTGTTATTATTATTGTTAATTTTTTCATGTTTTAGGAAGAAAGATGTTGATGGTATTACATTATATAAATATTGTATATATATGGTTGCCAATTTAATAGGTATTTTTTTTAACTTATGTGTAGGTATTTTTTTTAACCATTGGATAATCATCTAATAGTAATCCAACGGCTATAATAAAATGTATAAAAAGACGTACATTATTAATGCTATTTTTCTCTCTTATTTTTTATTTTAAAAAGATATACATGATAAATTTTTATTGGTTAAAATAATACATATGTATAGTTTAAAAAAAAAAAAACTTACCGAGTTGGTGCCTTATATATATGTATATAAAGACCGATTGAGAGAGTTCATGTAAAGTTAAATGTAATTCATCGTATGCGTACATCAACATAAGATGTAGATAAAAGAATTAAAAGTGTTCCAACAACAGATTGAGCGATTTTTCAATTGTTACATGTCCACCCATTAGGTCAACATATTAGATTACTTAAATGCTAATTAAATGTATTTCATTTTGATCTGTGTTTTGGTCTATGTACAAATCCAAATCATTAAAATCATGACACGAAACAATTATGTCACGAGTCTTCGCTTTAGCAATAAAATCATTGTCTACCCATAGTGTAGCAACCTGAGACATAAAAGGTGCATCATTGACCCTTTGATCAAGCCCTGAATCACACTTCAATTGTATTTTAAGATTCTCTAAATCAGGAAAATCCGCTAGATTCCGAAAAAATTAACAACAAGGATTTATGACTAATGCGCTATTTATTTTGCTCAGAGTTGACAACTTCATCCTATTTGAAAAGATAAATCGATTCTCCATTTTCACAATCAGTATCATAAAAATACACCTAAAAGTGTTGGAAAAATGGTTTGAAAAAACCATTGCTAATAACTATTTTGAGGCATGGGTGAATGAGAAATTGAAACCCAAAGTGAGGAGGTTCTAGAATTGAATTTGTAACATAGAAGAGTTAAAAAATTCATTTTGGACATTTATTAGGCTTCATAAAGCTGATGTAACAGCCAAAAATGTTTTGGCATTTATGCTATAACAACGAAATATTTTTCAGTTTTTCAACCATATTAATGGGCTATTGCTGTTACATTGTAATTTCAGCCATATTAATGGGCCGTTATGTTGTAACAGACAAATGTTTTTCAGTCATATTAATTGGCTGTTACTGTTACGTTGTAACAGACAAACGTTTGTCAGCCATATTAATGGGTTGTTATGTTATAACAGAAAAACGTTTTCAGCCATATTAATGGGATGTTAATGGCTTGGTTCCCCCATGAACACTATAAAAGGAGACCTTCTCCTTCACTCTTAGACACACCAAGACACATCAAAATATTTCTTAACCTATTCCTCTCTTCCATTTCTCTCTGTGGCGGTTAAGAAAAGTTAGTTAGAAGTTAGAGAGAAGTTAGTAATACTAATCATCACAAATCACTAATTAATACTTGAGTTAGGGATTCAATTTTAACGCATCCTAACTTATATATGCAATATTGGATACATTAATGACTAAAAGTAATATAAATTTAATAATTTTAAATTCATTAATTCTAAACTAATATAAATTTAATAATTTTAAATTCATTAAATCTCTAACTTTCGAGATATATTCCTCACCATGCTTCTCTAAATTAATAAAGTAATATGATCTCAGTCTCATCTTTTTATTATCAAGTTAGCTGTATATATAAAAGTAGGTAGGATTTGAATGTAAACAATATTAGTGAAATAATATTCCTGAATAATACTAAAACCCCTCATAATTTATTTAAAAATATTTTAAGTAATATCCATAAAATAATCTATTTATTCAAAGGAAGTAAATTTAACATGTATTTAGAGTTTACAGAAATAGATTTAAAAGGATAAAGAAAAGTTCAAACAGACTCAAAATGATATATATATATATATACCAATTCAAAATAAAATTTTCAACGAAATTTAGGTAAAATGTTTGAGGATGGCTACGGTAGGGGCGTCCCTACGTAGGGTCATGCTTTAATTATTGTTGGATGAGAATCTGTGGAGAATAACAGGAATCTGTGGAGAATCTATTTATATACAAATTCCTATCCAACGGTGAATAGACAGGACCTACGTAGAGGCGCCCTTACTGTAGACACCAAAATGTTTTACTCCTTTTCTCTAATCTTTTTTCCCACAATCCCCCACACCCACTTTTGCCTATTTCCAAACAAAGCCCTTACGCAGACTATATTTTACTCACCACATTCACTCAAAGGAAAAAGCGTAGATTTTGGTTGGTCCGGTAAAAGGTATGAACCGATATTAAAAAGACAGATTTAATCACAGGAAACATCTCTATTAGAAACAACGGAAGAATGACTCAGAAACAAATAACTTCACCATCAACATTCAATAAGATTCTTCTTGAAGGACAAAAAAAATAAAATAAAATAAAAATAAAAATAAAAACAGATAAATATATTGTATGATCAAAACAGGCTATGGGGGTCAGAGGAGAATTGGCCATTCAATCTTGTAAACTAATCGAGACCGAAATTAGAATTTTTAACTGCTACTAAAGCCACCTTTTTGGACGTATTTGAAGAGGATCTTGAGCATAAAAGCAAGCCACCTTGAGGGAATTTCTTGCTAGGGGTCTCTGCATTTGGAGAACTTTAACCGTCATATGGAGGGGCTCAAAGAAGCAAATCGTCCACATCCTCTTTATTGTGAGCCAGACCCTTTTCAGCCGAGGAGTCCTCATTCACCCCTTTAGAAGGAAGGGTGAACATGGGTGTAGGCCATGGAGGATATACAATGGTATAGGTTGATATGTCGGCACACGGGTTATCTACTTTAAGAGGATAGTCGCCTACTTTTTCATACTTCTTCTCAGAAATTATATATCGGCAAATATCATTGCCATATAACAAAAATACCACATTGGTATTGTTTGGATGAAAAGAAAGCATGTACACATTTCTTTCTGATGTATTCAACTTAAGGTTGTACACAAGAGCCCACACTGGAGATTCACTATCATGATTTCTCAATTCCCACACCTTGAAAACGAAGTACGGTTGTGCCTTAGCGTGATAAAACTGTGACAAACGCAACTGCCCCTTAACTACTCCGAGGCAAACTTTTCCATCAGTAGCATGCACCGTCTTATTGAAGAACACAACGGGCAAGCGGATGAAACGACAATGATTTGTATAAATGTCACTGAATGGATCAAATGCGACAATTCCTCTGAGTGGTAACCCTTCTAGCCAATACAAAATTCCGTTGTTTGTAACAATTCTCAAGTCAGGGTTTCGTGAAGCTCCCCAAATGGGAGTCGGGATAACGGCCTGATGTTGGGGAAAGGTGATGACATACTCTCTCCATTGTCCAATCTCAGAACAAAATACTTTCGTAACGAATTCATTCTCCATACAGAAATGCCTACCTCCAACACCAAGTTCAAATCGTGAGTCAGAATGCGCATGACCAATCATCACAAATCTGTATCGTGCATTGCTGGTAAATCCAAGTTGTTTGTTGCAACTGGTGGGCTCACGTACGAATGCATACCCAGCATTGTTGACTGGTGGAATAACCTTAGGGAGTGCAAGCCACTGCTTGGTTAACGGATTGCAAATATAGTTGTCTGTTGCTCCATGAAGTGGACCATATTCCGTGCTTGTTGCCACTACCAAGTCGTCAAAAGATGCTAGTATGGCCACAGGGCAAGGCAGAAAACTTAAAAAATCAGATGGAACTTTCCCATGGTGAACCTTCTCAGAAATCACTTGACAAAAAGGCTCCAAGTAATGAGGATCGTTATCCTCACCCATGTAAAACTTTCGTTCATCTCTCCGAAACAAGAGAGTAAATGGTCGTGAGCAATAATAATCATCTGAGAATGGCGGGCATATATGATCATGAATTTGAATGAAGCTGCGAATAAATATAGAATTACAAATTATAGAATACCAGCGCTTGCAGACGGAGCTATATTGCAATGCAGATTGACCATTAGGGAGTCGAAGAAATATTTCAAACAATATCTCATCACGAGCATTGTTTAGGAATTCAGAAACTGCAAACCACAACCACAAAAGAATTAGTAATATATAATGCAAACCACAAAAGAATTAGTCACATGAACATATGTAGTCTTCGTACAAGTCTTAGATGGAATATGTTAATTCCCCATAATGCATTAATTGTAGGTTTTTGGCTATGCATAGGTGTGCTCACCTTTCAAATTGTCATCTGAGGAAAGAATTTGGTCAGGCTCTCCGTATTTGACATCAGAACAGCGGTGCACAGAGACAAAATCTCCAATCCTAACCAGTAGATCATTTCTCACAATGCTGTTCAGGCGTATCTTTGGTTCATTGTTTGTATCATGAGCAATAGCCATACAGAATGTCTGTCTACCCTTCTTTCCCTGCAGACCAGAACCAAAAACAACCCTAAGATTAATATTGAACTCCTCAAATGATACACATAGTTGATGATACTTGCGAAAATAAAATTTATTGAAAAAAAAAAAAAACTCAAAAAGTAGAGAGTTCCAGGGATGTTGTATGCACTTTTTACTTCACTACTTTATATTGGTTGCCGCTACAGATCTGATCTGCAGTATTTTTAAAAGTATATTTGGTGATGAAGAGACTAATGTGGATTCTGCTTAATTCAAGTGAGTCTAAAGTTGGATGAGGTTGATACAGGTTGGTATGGACTATCATTTTAATACCATAAACACGAATTCCGTCACTAAAGCTTATTCAAAAAAAAAAAAAAAAGTACTAATTTTTACAATAAGAGTCTCAATTCAACTAACTAATTAATTACAAGAATTTACAAATTGACACATGCTTCTCATGGCCCTACGTATGATGGTTGCTAGATTAAATAACAATCTAAAAAAGGAAAAAGAAATCGAATTTGGAATGAAAGAAAGAAAGAAAGTGAATTTACCTTAATCCAGACGGGATCGCTATGGGAAAGTTGGAGTCTTTGCATGGTCTCCAGGGGAAGCATCACCACAGAGTCATCATCACTCATGATTTCATCCACATAAAGCCGATTACTGGGGACCTTCCTCTTCTTCCTTGCCCGGCTGCACATCATAATTTCAGCATTGTGTGAGGAAGAATTAGCTTTTTTGGAGTGGTCATCACTGATCATGATTTCGTCCACATAAGGCCGATTATTGGGACCTCCTTCTTCCTCTTCCTCCTTCCCTGGCTGCACATCATAATTTCAGCATCATGTGAGCAAGAATATTTAGGTTGATTGGATATTGACATATTGAACAGCTCAACTTTGAGAAATTTTGGGTTCAGAATACCAACACCAACATATACATGTAAGAAGAATGTGATATTCCCCAGCGGTGGTTACGGGGACTCCAGAAGAGAATGGGACAGAATTGCGTATTTCGGGTAGTTACTTTTTTTTTTTTCCCCTTTCTTTTTGTTCCTATACAACCTTTTATCTTATATCTTTTCCTACCTTATACAATAAGTGTGGATCCAAAAAAAGCAGCTCTTCCATCAACTTCTCTTTTTTGTTTTGTCTTTACGCTATTTTCTTTCTTTTTTATTTTTTGGAGAAAAATTGTTTTGCCGACTTAAATGACATGCCTTTGTTTCTCTGTTTCACCGACAAATCTTTTGCACTTTGTTCTTTGGCTGAACCCCCTTTTCTCCAGTCAGTTCGGGTATCTGTATATGTTTCCTTTCTTTTTTCTATGTCACCAATATAGAAAGTCCCCTTTTTTTTTTTAACGCATCAGTTCAGTCCCAGCTCTTCCATCCCTAAGGTGGGTTTTCATAAATTTTCCTTTTTTGATTTTTTCTGAACTGAAAGTTTGATTTTTATTTTTTAAAATTCTCTTAATTTTTGTGAATACAAACATGAAATTATCTTCTATTGGTTTGAATTTATTTCAATCGATTCGCCTTAATAATATCATAGAAGGCAGTTTTACTGTATAAGAAACTTTTCACGTTTACTGACTTCTTTTGATGATTCCCAAAATTGGGAGTTCCTTTCTCTTGGGTGTATATGCAAGTTTTGATTCTTATACGAAGACTTCATGTTGAGATTATTTCTGTTTATATTAAAGGTAGAGGAGACAGGGAGTACTTATAATTAATAGCCACCAAAAAAGGATTTTTACATCACTGTTGCAAGTTATTTTATTAGCATGAAGTTAATTAATAGCTAGGTTCAATTGTACAGAACTATTGTAAACTTTAAATATTCTTTTCTTTTTTGTGGTTCTTAATTATTATTCTCTTTCTATTGAATACATTTAGTCAAATAACTTTTTATATGCAGATTTTCTTCCTCTCATGTTTGAGGTGGAATTGATAGATTTTACACTAAAAGGAATGTGTAATCTTCTCTAGATAAAATACTTTATAGCTACCTATTTCTCTCGTGTTTGAGGTGGAATAGCCATATGGATTTGTGTGCACACAGGCTCCCTCAACCATAAGAATGAAATTGAAAGTTGATCAAGAGTCTATATATGAATTTAGCTCTTTTGTCATTAATTTCTATTTTTTGCCGTATGTGCCATGAACTTTATTGTGTATCTCAGTAAATTAATATACAATTAGTGTTGATTAATGTCATTTCATTTCATTAAGTTTTCTTGTAGCAGCATAGCAATTCATCATCTTATTTTTATAGATTGTCATAATATATCTAAGGTATATTGATAGAGAATTCATGAGTTTTACGTACAAAAAAATAAAATTTACAAAAATACGGTACAACTTTTTTCGTACGGTGATATGCTAAAATAATTGCAAAAATACGGTCAATAGATGCAGTGGCAATTTGGTAATTAAAGCCATCTTTGTTAAAGTGTGTATTTCAATAAACAAAAACATGCCCATGTTTGTTAAAAAGGTCATTGGATATAGTGGTTTGTGGCCCTTTATTCTACTCTAATTCTTAGATTCGAATCTGGACAACTATAATTCCATATTTTTTTTCTTTCCTTTTTTTTTTTTCATGGAACTTACTCCATTTGAATTTTTTTATTTTTATTTTCCTTTTTATTAATCATTTTTTCCATTTACTTTTTTCTTTAAATGAATCACTAACTTATTTTCATACTTGTTTTTCTCCCTCTTGGTAGTAATGAGTTATTTTTTAAAAATAAAAAAAAATAGTTACTTTGGTTACTAGTAATTCATTACCAATTTGGTTTCTAGTTATGGTTACCAGTTATTCTATTTTTTTTCTTCCTTTTTCTGTTTTTTTAATCATTTTATCCTTTCAACTTCCTATTTTCTATTTTTATTTTCCCCTTTATTAATCATTTTTCTCATTCACATTTTTCTTTAAATGAAGCACTAACCTATTTTCATACTTGCATTTCCCCCTCCTAAGAATAATGAGCTATTTTGTTTTAAATAAAAAAAAATGATTACTTTGGTTACTAGTAATCCGTCACCAATTTGGTTTCTAGTTATGGTTATCAGTTATTTTTTTTCTTTTCCTTTTTTTGTAATCATTTTTCCCTTTCAACTTCCTATTTTCTTTCTTGCTTTTCTCCCTCTTAGAAATAATGAGCTACTTTTTTATAATAAGAAAAATTATTTTTTTAAGGATAAAAATCGTTACTTTGGTTACTAGAAAGTAGTTATTAAAAAATAGTATGGTTACCAGTTTTTTCTTCTTTTTTAATCATTTTTCTCTTACATTTTTTTTTTTCAAAATGAAGCACTAACTTTTTTTTTTCTCTTAAAGATAATAAGCTACTCTTTGTTTTCAAATGGTTACTTTGGTTACTAGTAACCCAATATGGTTACAGGTTATCGGTGACCATAAACTAAAAATCTCCTCTAAACACCAAATTCAGATTCATCGACTAGTTACTTATTACTAAAAAAATAATTTCTTTGGTTACTATAAATCAGTTCCTAGAAAACAATATGGTTACTATTTACCTTCTTGTTTCCCCTATTTTCCACTATTCTTAATCATTTTTCCCTTTCAATTTTTTTCTTTTAAATGAAGCACTAACACTTTCTTTTCTCTTAGGGACAATAAGTTACTCTTTTATTTTCAAATGGATACCATGGTTACTAGTAACCAATAACTGGTAACCAATCTGGTCACAAGTTACCGGTAACCATGAACTAAAATTCTCCTCCAAACATCAAGCTCTGATTTATCGACTGGTTACTTATTACTAGAAAGATGGTTATTTTGGTTACCGGTAACTATGAACTAAAATTCTCCTCCAAACATCAAGCTCTGATTTATCGACTGGTTACTTAGTACTAGAAAGATGATTATTTTGGTTACTAGAAAACAATATGGTCACAAGTTACAGGATCCCAAATGGAAATCAATATCCTTGTATTATATCACACAAGATAGACAAGTTTTAAAGGTTAGAAACCACAAAAAAGCATCAAATACCAAACCAAAGTTCGGTTCGGAGTTATTCAGGAGGGACAATTTTTTTTCTTTTTGCTTGAAAATTCAGGAGGGACAACTTACGAATAAAAAAAAAACGCCTAGCTTTGCAACACAGTGATGAGTGACTTAGAGGGAAGCTTCAGAGGTTGTCCCGTGCCCTTCGACGATGATAAAAAAAAATTTTACATATCAAAGTTTTGGATTTTGTTTCTGGTGTTGTGTTCTCTTCATGAATTTTCTTTTCATGGGGTCTGGTTGACGAAATGTTGGGAATTTCGGGTTTTACTGGGTTCGTTCTGTTTTGGGCAAGGATTTCTGGGTTTTAGTGTGAATGTTGGTTGGGTTTGGGTGGTTTGGCAGCAAGTATGACTGGACAGAGTCACGGGAAGGGTTTGCATGTCAATATCAGGGGGATGGCAGCAGTAAGTGGCATTGGAGATCGAAGATACTGGAATTGGGTTTCGAATCCTGTTATATAGCTTATTTAATGCCTTCTGGGTGTTGAGGCAAGTAATGCTTGACCCTTATAGTTTTATGGTTGGAGGGTTCAAGACTCTCTGTTCTCTTACTGAGTTTATGGGGTTTTTTTTTTCTTTGTATTGTCTGCATGGAAATGAAAATCTTATTAAAAAGCAGGGAAATAATCTTTTCCAGGAATGGTAGTCTTACTATCTTTAATTTTGAGTTAACTCACAGTAGAGGACTTCCATTAGTTAAGGGACCTATTTTCCCTTGCTTGCTAAATTGTCTTGAATTTAAAAGGTAGGTGTTCTGTGTGCGTAGTATTGATTCTGAACAGGCATGTGTTCGTTTAAATTTTTTCAATGGTCAAGTCCATTATCATTGTTGCACGGCTTTCATTCTTGATCTCCTTTGTCAATGATCAATGTTGCAAAGCCTGAACAAAACAACAAAGCAAAACAAAAAACAAAAAACAAAAAACAAAACAAGAAAACCAATGTTAGTACCAATTTCAATATTGTGATCTGAGTGTAACGTAGAAAATTGTTGTTATAATATCTTACAGCAGAACCAGTGGCGTGACCATATCAACAAGGTAAGTGAATAGGTTATCAAGATTAGTTATGGTTATAGGGTTTGAGATTGTTCCTTTAATGGATTTTCCAACAAGCATCTTTTCTCATTATCATTATATGATGGTACTGCTGATTATTTATCTCTGTCGTGATTAGGGAGCTTGACTAGTGTTTCATGTGCCAATGAAAAAACTTTTGAGAGACAAAAAAAATGTTTAAATTGTTTCAGAAAATTGCTTAAAATAGTCAAAGAACAGTTGGGTGTAGAAAATTTCTCTGTTTTTGTTTTGTTACGCCTCTGTTAAAACACCAAAATAAATGACATCCACACTGTGTTTCCACTCGTTTTACTTCTTAACTGGGGTTTGAGTATTCTATCAATTAGACAATGACCATATTATTATCTTAGCCACTTAACAACTAAAATGAAGACATTAGCTCTGCTGATCTATTTTTGTTGATTTGTTGATTTACTTAAATCTTTTTAGAGTGAAATGAACAATTCATATTATAATTCATGCTTGTTTAAATGACAGAATCCTTTAGTTAGCTCAGCTTGGTCTTGTAGAAACTTCATGGGGTTTGTCTATCTTTTTTTGTTGATTAAATGAACAATCTTTTTAGTTGTTTAAATGAACAACTAAAAAGAAGATATTAGCTCTGCTGATCTATTTTTGTTGATTTTTTTATTTACTTAAATCCTTTTAGAGTGAAATGAACAATTCATATTATACCTAATGCTTGTTTAAATGACAAAACCATTTAATTAGCTCATCTTGGTCTTGTTGAAACTTCATGGGGTTTGTCTATCTTAGTTATATCACTAATCAAGAAGAACTTCATTTGAAAATGATCAAACTTGTTATATGTATATGGATATGATATTGCCCTACCTTTTTTAGATTAGAACAGGAGAACCCACCAGAAGAAAAAAGAGGTTTGAATATGAATGAGGATATAGGGATGGTCAGTACAGAAATTTTGATTTCTTGTATTTCCCAGTTGTGGGAATGGTTACACTTTTCTTTCCTCGGGGAAAATCTATCATTGAAGGCTAGGAAATGTTAAAGGATGATAAAGCCTTTCTCATAAGGGCAATTCTTAGAGCACAGTTTACTGCCAAGGATTCTTGATGTTTGCATTCCTGACTTTTGGAGACCATACAACATCCAAAATAATCAAACTGATAAAACCAGAAGTATTTGGCATCCCAGATTGGTGTATCTGTGGCCCCTGAGGATTCCTTCATTACCTAATTCTGCCTAGAGTTGTCTAGAATTGGTAGATCTTCGATAGCTTAACGACAAGATATTCTGTTTTCTGTTTTATTTTTTTTATTTTTTATTTTTTTTGCAGAGAAACTTCTTGTCTTGTTGCGAGATGGCAAAAGCTCTTGGTTTTACTATAATCTTTTGATGATTTTGGTAATGTATTCATCGATCCCATATAACATGCTTTTCAAGTCTCACGTTTCACCTTATTTGCGTACATGCTGATTTGACTGTCTCCATGGACAACTAATGTTATTCTTGAAGGTGCGTGTGAATGAGCCGTTTTTTGGTGATCTTTATTGTGACATCCCGTCGTGTTAATTGGAGATCTGGTAATATATACATTTTTATCCTTTTTAGTTTTGTCAGTACTGATAAATTTGAACCTTCAATTGCTAAAGTTACTACCTTTTTCATAGGACTTGGATAAGAAGAAGCTTCCCCTACACATGACTCTGGCAGCAGTAGAAGAGATAAAAGGGTAAGAGCCACTTTTGGGAGGTCATTAACGCTTGAATAGCCTAGAAACAGTTTGATCCTCCTTTTTGAGCTACACTTGAGCTATCTTTCTTTCCTTTTACACCTGGAAACATGTCAACAAAATCTGTAGTTTGAGTTTTTCTTTGCCCATATGCATAGAATATGTTCTTGTAGTGTATGAATCATTTGTTTAGTTAGTTGAGCAGTCTTTCTTGCCACTTTAGTTTAACTCTAATGGCATGTTTACTAAATGGTAATGGGAATCATATATGTGGTAATGATTCCCATTTAGTTGTTTACCAAAATATAGGAATGGGAGAACTGTGTGGGGTCCACATAAAATTAGGGGAAAAGAATGGAAATGCTTTCCCCCCTAACATCCTAAGGAATACCATTACCTGTAAAGACTTTTATTTATCTATTTATAATTAAAATATTAAAATATAATTTTATCCCCAAAATATCTATAATTCAGTCAATTATAGCATTCCCATTACCTTTTTTGTATTAAGTAAACATATTAATGGTGTTTTAATGGTTATGATTCCCTTTCTCATAAATTTAAAGTAAACAACATAATATAAATGATGATTCCGATTTCTCTCCATTTTTCTCCCATTCATTTTCCTTTTTATTTATTCCGATTACGGCAAAGTAAACATGCCATAAGTGCATATTTTGTACCTCTTCCTCCAGGCTCAGAAAGCAGAGAAGGATACTACTAATCTTAGGGGGTCCATGAGAAAGAGAATTAAGTTTCCTTATTTTGATCAACTTATTACAGATTTTTGCTATACCTTCATTTATGAGTTAATTATCAGCAAGAACCTGAGACTAAGCTAATCAACTACCGCCGCAAGAGGAGGAAGTTAGGAGAAAAGGTTACAACAGTTCTAAGGACTCTTATTTACAGAGGTTGCGAAAAAGGAGGCAAATATTTTTTGGAACTTACATTAGACGATAAGTTAAAAAATTTAATGCTCTATTTTCATAATAAATTAAAAAGATCTTGTTATAGTGTTGCACATTTGATATAGAGAAGAGGGCTCTTGCAGAGGAACATGATGTGATTTGGATAGGCAATTGGCTAGCTTGGGCCAAAGGAGATGTAAATTGTGTTTGGTTTTTGAAGAGAGAGATAGAATTTGATTTTATATAGTAAAATTTCCACACAAAAAAATTGAAAAATCCTGGATTTTAGAATTTTTTGAAAAATCCCGGATTTATTATAATATCTTAGAGCAAAAATAGTGGCGTAACAAGATCAACAAGGTGATCAAATAGGTTATCAAGATTAGTCATGGTTATAGGGTTCAAGATTGTTCCTTAATGGATTTTCCAACATGCATCTTTTGTCATTACCATTATATGATGGTGCTGCTGATAATTTAACTTAGAAACACCTAGTGAGAGAATAGCTACAGTATCAGCAACTCCATCCATCTTCACAATAAGAGGAACTCCGTCCATGTCTCATTACCATTATATGACAGAAATAATTTAGTATGTGGTGCTAGCAATATTTGATGACTGGGAATATCCCCTTTTGCACCTTAGTGTTTAGGTTAGTGTCCGTGGCTGTAGATCAAATTAGAAAGGGGATCTAGATGTATAATAATTTGTCCATGGCTGTCTCTCGTGATTAGGGAGCTTGAGCTAGTGTTTAATGTGCCAACGAAAAAACTTTTTAGGGAAAAAAAAAGGTTTAAATTGTTTTAGAAAATTGCTTAAAATAGTCAAAAAACAGTTGGGTATAGGAAATTTCTCTGTTTTTGCTTTGTTACGCCTCTGTTAAAATACCAAAATAAATTACATCCTTATTGTGTTTCCACTCGTTTTACTTCTTAAGTGTGATTTGAATATTCTGTCAATTAGACGTTGACCATATTATTATCTAAGCCACTTAACAACTAAAAAGAAGATTTTAGCGCTGCTGATCTGGTTTCGTTGATTGGTTGATTTACTTAAATCTTTTTAGAGTGAAATGAACAATTCAAATTATACCTTATGCTTGTTTAAATGACAGAACTTTTTAATTAGCTGAGCTTTGTCTTGTTGGAACTTCATGGGGTTTGTCTATCTTATTTATATGTTATAATCACTAATCAAGAAGAACTTCACTTGAAAATGATCGAACTTATTATTTATATATGGATACAATATGCCCTACCCATTTTAGATTTGAACAGGAGAGCCCACCGGAAGAAAAAAGAGGTTTGGATATGAATGATGAACAGAGATGGTCAATATACAAAATTCTATTTCTTGTATTTTCCAGTTATGGGAATGGTTACACTTTTCTTTCTTAGAGCACAGTTTAGTGCCATGTATTCCTGGTGTTTGCATTCCTAACTTTTGGAGACTATACAACATCCAAAACAATCAAAAACTGATAAGACTAGAAGTATTTGGTATCCCAAATTGGCGTATCTATAGCTCCTTAGAATTCCGTCATTACTTAATTCTGCATAGAGTTGTCCATGAACTGGTAGATCTTTGATAGCTTAACAACAAGACATTCATGTTATTTATGTATTTTTTTTTCTTTTTTTTCTGCAAAGAAACTTCTTGCCTTGTTGCGAGATGGCAGAAAGCTCTTGGGTTTACTATGATCTTTTGATCAGTTTGGTAATGTATTCATCCATCCCATATAGCATGCTTTTTGAGTCCCATGTTAAACCTTATTTACCTATGTGCTTATTTGACTATGTCTCCATGGACAACTATGTGCTAGTCCCATGTTAAACCTTATTTACCTATGTGCTTATTTGACTATGTCTCCATGGACAACTAATGTTATTCTTGAAGGTGCGTGAGAACGAGCTATTTTTAATGATTGTTACTGCGACATCCCATTGTGTTAATTGGAGATCTGGTATAATACATTTTATCCTTTTTAGTTTTGTCAGTACTGATAAATTTTAATCTTCAATTGCTAAAGTTACTAGTACTGATAAATTTTAATCTTCAATTGCTAAAGTTACTACCCTTTTCATGGCATAATCGACTTGGCCATCCTCCTTTCTTTGTTCTGAAAAAGTTATTTCCCAAATTATTTTAATACGTCGATCCTAATGTTTTTGATTGTGAATCTTGTGTACTTGCAAAATATCATCGTATTTCTTTTCTAATAAAAGAACCCCAAAATTTATCTCCATTTAGTCTTATTCATTCTGATATGTGGGGACCATCATGTGTTGCTAATATTTCTAGTTCTCGTTGGTTTATTACTTTTATAGATGACTATATTCGATTAACATGCGTTTATTTGATGAAATTTAAATCTGAAGTTGCTTCCATATTCCCATCATTTCATAAATTCATTCAAAATCAATTTGGGACTAAGAGTCATATTGTTCGTTCTGATAATGGAAAAGAATATTTCAATCAGGAGTTAGACACGTATTTCGAAAAAGAGGGAATTCTCCATCACTCATCCTGCACAAACACACCCCAACAAAACGGAATTGCTGAAAGGAAAAATCGCACCTTGTTGGAAGTAGCTAGGGCTCTTTTGTTCCAAATGAAAGTTCGAAAAACCTATTGGGGGGAAGCTGTTCTCACTGCCTCATACCTAATAAACCGAATGCCATCAATGGTTCTCCAAACACAATCACCAAGTCAAATATTTTCCAAGGTATTGGATCCCTACCTCCTAAAGTTTTTGGGTGTAGTGTGTATGTCCATAACTAGAGTCCTACACGAGGAAAGTTAGATCCAAGGGTGTATTCTTGGGACATTCATCCACAAAAAGGGTATAAATGTTACCACCCACCAACCAACAAAACATATGTATCTATGGATGTTACATTTATTGAAAGTCAACCATTTTTCGAAATCAAACTTCAGGGAGAGATAAAATCAGCAGCGGAGGATGTAGAGTGGTGGAAGATTGAACATGAAGATACTCCAAATCCTGTCCCAAATCAAGCCTCAAATGTGGAAAATTCCAATCAGCCAGAATTAGAATCTGTTCCTACTGCCAATCAACCAGAAAATCAGCACTTGTTCCCATTGTCCCTGCTACTGTTCCTCAAAATCCGTGTGAAAATCAAGGTCAAAACTTAAGTCCAAAATCCAAAACTCCATTTTTACAGGTATATTCAAGGAGAAAACAGTCCATACTTCAGCCAGCACCTCCAATTGTGGACTTCGCATCAAGTGATGAAGGTAATAATCTAATTTCTCAAAACTCAGATGAAAATACTCCCATTAATGATCTTGATCTTCCTATAGCACTTAGAAAAGAGGTTCGTTCATGTACTCTATTAACTTTGTCTCCTTGAAAAATCTCTCCCCCGAGTATCATGTTTTTCTGTCTCATATAAAATCACAGGAAATTCTATTATCTATTCATGAGGCACTCGAACTAAAACTTTGGCGGGACGCTATGGCCGAAGAAATGAAGGCTTTAGAGAAAAATCACACATGACGACTGGTCGATTTGCTACAAGGGAAGAAAGTTGTAGGATGCAGATGGATCCTCACAAATAAATATAAGGCTAATGGGTCCTTGGAGAGGCACAAAGCTAGACTTGGTTGCAAAGGGGTACATTCAGACCTATGGAATTGATTATCTTGAAACATTTGCACCAGTTGCAAAAGCCGAACACTATTAGAGTCCTACTGTCAATAGCATCCAACTGTAATTGGCCACTACATCAGTTTGACGTTAAAAATTCATTCCTACATAGCGAATTGAAAGAAGAAGTATATATGGATATTCCACCAGGGTACTGGCAAACTTCAATGGAAAACAAAGTTTGTAAGCTGGAAAAATCTCTTTATGACTTGAAACAGTCCCTAAGAGCTTGGTTTGGAAGATTTACAAAGTCCATGCAAAAAAAAGATTTCTACCAAAGTCAAAGAGGTCATACTCTTTTCTTCAAACACTCAAGAAGTGGGAAGATCACAGCATTAATTGTGTACGTTGATGACATAATCGTCACTGGAGATGATCACATTGAAATTGTAGAACTACAAGAATATCTTGCAAAAGAATTTGAAATGAAAGATCTAGGAAAACTCCGATATTTCCTAGGAATAGAAGTGGCCAGATCTAAGCAAGGGATTTTTTTGAACCAGCAGAAATATGTCCAAGATCTTCTGTAGGAAACAGGTTTGCTTGGGAGTAAACCCAGCAATACTCCAATTGAAGCTAATCATAGATTGGGAGAAATAAAGGAAGAAGAATCTGTGGATGAGGAATGTATCGAAGACTCGTGGGAAAATTAATCTATCTTTCACACACAAGGCCATATATCGCCTATTTTGTGAGTGTGGTAAGTCAATTCATGCATGCTCCTCTCAAATCGCATCTTGATGTTGTGTATCGTATCTTGAGATATCTTAAAGGAAGCCCTAGGAAAGGAATTTTGTTAAAAAAAAATGAAATCCTTAAAGTTGAAGCTTATACTGATGTTGATTGGGCATGATCGCTTAGTGATAGAAGATCAACTACAAGATACTGCACAATTGTTGGTGGAAATCTAGTTACATGGAGGAGCAAGAAGCAAGTTGTAGTTGCCAGATCAAGTGCAGAGCCAGAGTTTCGAGCTATGGCTCAGGGAGTATGCGAGCTATTATGGTTAAAAATTATCCTTATTGATTTACGGATAAAGTTTGACCTTCTTATGATGTTATACTGTGACAACAAAGCAGCTATTAACATTGCCCACAACCCTGTTCAACATGATAGAACTAAGCACGTGGAAATCGACAGGCATTTCATTAACGAGAAATTAGAAGCAGGTCTCATATGCACACCCTTTGTACAATCAGAACATCAACTAGCAAATATTCTCACAAAAAGCTTGCAAGGAAGAACGTTCAATCAATTGACAGACAAGCTTGGAATGCAAAATATTTTTGCATCCGCTTGAGGGGGAGTGTTAGAGATCACCTGTATATTTTTTATTTAATATAGATTATCGTATATTTTGTAATTAGTGTAGATTATGAGCTGTAGATTATGATCAAATTAGATTGTCTTTTGTCTTAATTAGGATAGGATTTGTTTCCTTTTTAAGCGGCTGATTTCCTGTATTTATAGAGGACATCTAAGCCTCTAGAATGATATCTCATAAAATATTTTCTTCCAGAAAATCTTCATACAAGAACGACAAGTGGCACTAAAAAACGGTCTTAATAAGCTATAGGGCACATGGTACTATGGCCGTAAAGATAAAATCACTTCTTTAAGAATTTTTGGTAAAACCCATAAAGCTGATTATTGAATAATCTGGCTAAAAGCTGAAGAAGCTGGCTCAAGGCAACTTTAGATTGCAGGAATCTGTTCAATGCATTTAATGAACATTTCAAAATGGCAAAAATAAACTTAGACAATTGTGCAATTTCCAACAGAAGTCTTCTCTTTCTCCGTTCCTCCCTATTTCATCTACTGCAGTGCCATCAGAAGCCTGACGCTGCCGGCCTCTTACCACCACAGGCCATTTTCCATCGCTGCAATTGTCCATGCCGATTCCTATCCTCATCTTCAGCCTCAGGTACTCTTCTTCTCTAATCTTCATCTCTCAATGCTGATTTTCTAGGTCCAATTTTTGCGATTGTTCTTTAATTGGGTTTCTTAGGGGCATGTTTGGTTACTGGTAAAGTGCTAGGAAAAAATTACTGAAAAATTTGATTATTTTTGTATAGCTTGGACTCAATCAAGAGCCAAGAAAATGAAGCCACGAGCTTAGAGCCGATTCCTATATTAGCATTTTTCTTTTTTATATGTACTAGCTATTAAGTAAATAATGATCACGGAACTGTATGATTTGTTTATGAACTGTGCAAAACTTTAAGGAGCTATGTCAATTGAAACCAAGATGAATCGTGGTTTTGGAAAGAATATTCCAGTATTTTGGTATCCATTTTGGAGCCATTGAAGCTCTCCACACCAGCTCTTTCAATTGCTCTAAATATCCTTGTTATTGTTGATGTGTTGATTGTAAAACCAATTATTCTGTGACAAATCTCTATTGGCATATATTTTCTTATTTTGACTCGGTTTCATTGTTTTGCCTTTTATTTTTTATTTTATTGAAAGTGGATGTTTTCATGGTATTTTTGTTCAATTTAATACATTTAAGCACGTAATAGCTGCGTAGTGTAGCTAAATTTTTTCTCTACCTTGTTGAGTAGTAATTTTCATTGCCTTTCTTTTTACTGCTTTAAGCTTATTCTGAATACCTGTTTTCTGCATGTTTCGAAGAAGTTCATTGTTAAACTGTGCATTGCCTATCTTGTATAGAAATCTTAATATTTTGATACCTTACCTAAGGAATATGACCAAAGAAATTTCTGATCTCATTTGATTTTGAAATCCCGTCACGTATATAATAATCGGGACTTGTTATGCTAAAACTACAAAAACCAGTACACTTTTCTCTTCTTACATTAAATACAAATTGTCTTTAAGTTGGTAGATTAGTATTTTGACTTGTTACTTTGCCACAGTAATTGCAGTAAAATGTGGATTTAAAAGTATTATTCCCATCTATGGTTCCCTTTGTGGAAGAAATCATAGAATATATGTTTGTTGTCCTTTGTGTGATTGTGTGATAGAAACTGAAATACATGCTCTTTTCATTTTGAGCATGCTATAAGAATCTGTGAACACAGCAGAATGGATGTTATGAAGATGGTTCTCAAAGATATTGATTGTTTGCATGTATTGACGAAATTGTTAAGGTTAGTAGCAATGGAAGACTTCCTATTTATCATGATTATAGTATGGACAATTTGGTTCGAAACAAATCAAATAGTCCAATGGAGGCAAGGAGGATAAGGTTATGGCCAACTAGGCAAATGACTGTATTGAGAAGAACTGTAAGAAAAAGGAAGAAGTGAAAAGTCCACAACAGGCTTGGATCCCTCCGGTGAGAAATATAAATTTAAGGTTAAAGAGATACTAAAAAGTTTTTGGAACTTACATTAGTCTACAAGTAATAAATTTTAATGCTATTTTCACAATAAATTAAAAAGATCTTGCAAGTGTTGCACTTTGTATAGAGAAGAGAGCTCTTGTAGAGGAACATGATGTGATTTGGATAGACACTTGCCCGGCGTGGGCCAAAAGTTGTGAGGAGAAATTTACATCTAGTACCTGTTTTTTAAAACTTTTTTTATAAATAATCGTTTTTAATTTTATTTTTTTTCAAAAATACTCATTTTTACGATCCATATTTCATATGCAAAATATGGGTTGTCCGCATTTACAATGTAAATTTTATCCATGATATATACATTTCATGTGTAAAATATGAACGGTATACATTTTAAAATGTATGCCAATTTTTAGTGTAATTTTTATTCATAAAATGTAGACCATAGTATATATTTTAAATGTATACCACGGTATGTATAAAACAGTAGTGGTCTTTTTCCAAAAAAGGTATAAAAATGGGTATTTATAAAATAAAAATAAAAAAATGGTATTTACGAAAATTTGGTTTTAAAGTATTTATGAACTTTTTCCAATTGTGGGGCGAATTAGCTATTTGACCATTTTTTGGCCCAAAATTTAGTATATGATCAAGTTCAAAAATTTATAGCTAAATGTCTAACTCACTTAATGACAAAAATGGAAATACAACATATTCTACAACTGAAACATTAAAAAGGATGGAAAAGTTCATAAATACCCGTTTTTAAAACCATCTTTCTATAAATACCTAGTTTTATTTTTATTTCATAAATTTACATTGAAAATGTGAATTACTTATATTTTGCATATAAAATGTGGATCATAAAAATGGGTATTTTTGAAAGAAAAATTAAAAATGAGTATTTTTGAAAATAAGTTTTAAAAACGAGTACTATGCATAAATTCTCTAAAAAGAATAAACATTTAATTATAACTTTTAAAATATAGACATCTACTTAAAATAATTTAAAAAATTAGTCATCTACCTAATTTTCTCTAAATATTAAAGTGTTTTTTAAATGCTAAATGTTGTGTTTGGTTTTTGAAAAAAAAAATGAAAAGAAAAGAAAAATACCAAAGGCCTTTTTGTTTGGTTCAATAGCATTTGCAAATCATGAAAAACAACATATTAAGAAATTTTGAACGCACCAAATGACAAATCCCTACTAGGAGAAATATATATTTCAGGGAAATTATTACTAAAATATGTTCTGTTTTAACAAAGTATGAAAAAAACCTTATGTTTTTTTGAAATTTAAAATAAGTACTTTTTATTTAAATTAAGTTATTACTAAAATACCTTTTTTTTTTAAAAAAGTGTAAAAAAAATATTACGTTATTAAAAATTCAATATAAATACTTTCTATTTGAATTATCGTATCATTTGCTACTTTTGATTGGTCAAAGGATTCAAAAAAAATTAATAAAATTAATATTTTATCTTTTATTATATTATTTTAAGGCACACATTATACTTAAAAATGAAAGAAGAAAGAATAAATATGGTCTAAAATCTCTTTAAAAACAACAACAACAACTCTTCTATCTATAGTTTCAGCACAAATCCAGAAAAAAAAAAAAAAAAAAAAAAAAAAATCTAAAATTTTCAGAAATTTTTGTTACTTTTGTCACTTTTGAAATTTCATAAAATTTTGGTTTTTTTTTTCTAGATTTACGATGCAACTATGGAGGGAAGAGTTTTTTTTTTTTTTTTTTGTCGCTTTTGAAATTTCCGAAAATTTTAGATTTTTTTTTCTTTTCTGGATTTGTCTTGCAACTATGGAGGGAAGAGTTCTTTTTTAAGAAGTTTTAGACCATATGTACTCACTCTTTCTTCATTTTTAAGTATAGTATGTGACTTAAAATAATGTAATAAAGGGTAAAATATTAATTTTACTAATATTTTTGAAAGTCAGAGGTGACAAATGATATGATAATCTAAATAGAATATATTTATATTGAATGTTTAATAATACAAGGGTTTTTTCCGCACTTTTTTTAAACAGATGGTATTTTAGTGATAATTTACCTTAAATAGAAGGTACTTATTTTGAAATAAATTAGCTGTACACCACTTTTTTTTCCTCATTAATTAAATCTACTAATATACCACTTTTTTAAAATGAATTCTTAACGAATTCTTGATGATCTTAACGGATTCTTGAACGATTTTTGATGTCAACAGCGATCTTGATGGATTCTTGATGAATTTTTGATAATTTTGACGGATTTTTTTATCGATTTTTAACATCAGCGGCGATCTTGATGGGTTCTTGATGAATTCTTGACAATCTTGATAGATTCTTGACAGATTCTTGACGTCGGTGGTGATATTGACGAATTCTTGATGGATTTTTGACGCGTTCTTGATTGATTCTTGACTAATTCTTGATAGATTCTTGACTAATCTTCTCCCAAAAGTAGTAGAATTTAATAATGGTGATAAATTTAGTTAAATATTTGAAAAAAAACGGTAATTGCAACTTGCAAAACTACAAAGTTTTTTTCACACTTTTTTAAAACAGAAGGTATTTTAATATAATTTCCCTAAATTTAAATGATTTAGAGAAATGTTAAAAATTAATTAACTAGTCTTATTGTTTTTTTTTTCTTTAATCTAAAAAAACTTTTTGGAACTTTAATAAACGCAAATGAGCTTATTTTTCACATCAACTAGTTTTTTAAATATTAATATGCTTAATGTATATAAACAAAAATTTATTAAAAATATGTAATTGTACAATATGCTTATTTTGTTCATTTTATATTTTCATAGCATTTCAGCAACATCTTATGCCACACTAAATTTTTACCTTAATACAATTAAAAGTGTTTCTTTTAAAATTTACAAGTCTACCAAATTGGCCGGCTCACAAATTTTTCAAAAAGAAAAACAATGAACATTCCCAAATCAACCCGAGTCTCAACGGCCATTACTACTCAACAAGTGAAAAATGCTAGCTAAGTTATAACAGATCAGGCTCCTATCAATATACAGTACTCATGATTCGGTAAAGTTTTGAAAACAAAAACAGATCAAATAGGAATTTGAAATTCCTAATTTCAGTGAGATTCTATAGAACAAGGAAGAATTGATAAATCACTTTTTCTTGGGCATATTAGTGTTTGTTTAGTAATTAACCTTTAATTTTGTCAAAGCATCCTTTATAATAAGTTAGCGTAACTTCTACATAGATCATCTGAAAATTTAGCCGCCATCATGTAACTCTGCATGTTAATTGTTGGCATGGTTTTTGTCAACTGTCCACGTGTCTCTGCTATCCCTGACTATTCTTGGCTTCCGACTGGAGGAGCAGGGGTCTGTACGTGCAAAGACTCTCTGATACTTAAGTCAGATATATGTTCACTAAAAGAGATAGCAAACATCAAATGATACTTACTTTTCTTTTTTCTTCTATCTGTTCTTTTCGGGGGGACGTGAGCGGTATTTATATCTCTGAAACTGGGACACTTTTTGCTTCTAATTCTGAGGTTAAGTACCTTTTCTCATCATGACTTGCTCCGGAAATCACGGGCTAGGGTCACCGTAATTTCCTCTGATTGACGTGACTTGTTCTCTGTCGCCGTCTTCGGTGTAAGCCCGACAGGGAAGGATGTTGACGGCCCGTCGCCCTGTCAGGGTGGTTTTCTCAATGTGCACATCTACCCAGGGTTGCATTAAATGCCTTGTCTGGGTCTGGAACCGTGCGCTGCCTCCAATGGTCTTCTGACGGAAGACCCTTGAGGCTTCTGACCCCCAGCTGTCGGGGCAAGGGTCAGATTAGGCCGAACCCATCCCGAGTCTGGATGGGCTCAGCTTCGGCCCACTCCGATCAGCGGGCCCAAGCAGTGTCACGTGAAACTCTCGTGATCTTCGAGTGATTTTCTTGCCCGCGTGTCGTCCACGTGGCACACAATCTAAAAGCGGGCCCCATATTAATCTGCCCCAAAAACAAAAGAGAGTGAAATCGTACCATTAACTAGTATGCATACTAGTCATCCACATATACAAAGAGTGAAAAAAAACAAAAAAAACTCATGCGCTTTCATATATTAGTGTTAGTTTGAACTGCAAAAAAAAATACATCCGTAAAATAATACCTACCCTGAGATTTGGGTATTTTGTAATTTAAACTTTAAAATTTAGATTATGCAAAATAATATCCCGAGATTAAGAATTTCTGAAAATCAATACTCTAAGTTAACTTCTTGAATAACTTTAACTAGTAAAAGACAATCATATTCTCAAAATTAAGGAGAATAATAAGGACCAATTTAGTTTTAATACAATATATTATTATTTTTTCATTACTAAAATTGGTCAAAAGTTAGTTTAAGGTATTAATCTCATGGTACTACTTAAGTGTACATGATCAAACATTGAATAGGAAGTTTAGGTTAATAAGGGCTGACAATTTGAACACGACACGATAACACAACTCAAACACGCACATTTAGTTGATACGTTTAACACAAATGATTCGAATTGACACGATTAATTAATTTTTTTATTAAAAATATTATAACATATTAAATAATTACGTCATAGGAAATATTTTTTTAATGAATTTTTTGTAAATAAAATAAAAATAATAAGCTAATGAGCTAATTTATCTTAATAAAGTAAAACTGAATTAAAAAAATTCATGTAAATGAATAATTATGAAATTTAAAAGTATTGTGACACGTCATTCCGAATGACGTTTTCATTAAATATGTAACATGTGGATAATACGAAACTCACATAATACAAATAAGTCGATAAAAAATGACACGGATTGCAAGTCCCGCGTTAATTTAGTGATCCATATAAATTATTCCTTTATATGGCTTTCTCTAAAGACTGAAGAAACCCGAAGAGTAATGTACCTATATAAAGAGAGAACTAATTTTTATACATATTATCTGACGGTTATATATATATATATAACCATATTTTCGAGAGAAACATCCTCATAACCGATTGTAATATATATTATGTCCCTAATATATATGCATTTCTCAAAAGCCGTTTTTGAAAATGCAATAAGCAAGTACATTCTGTGAATGGCTCTTCGATCGATTCTTAAAAAACAAAAAAACAGGAGAGAGAACCAAAAGGCAACGATGATTAATTTCACTTGTCTTCTTCAATTTGTAAATTGGTAGTCATATTTGTCGTCACATTTTGATTTCTGAATACATGCATATTCATATAAAGACCATAATCCAGTAAGTAATTTTTTTTACGTATTTATTTATATTTTTTTTATTGTCGTTAGAACAATTATTTAACGGTTATCATAATTTGAGTAATTGAAAAAAAAAAATATAAAAATAAATACACGTTATTTAATATTTTTCTCTCCCTAAAAATATAAATACACGTTATTTAATATTTTTCTCTTCCTACTTTTTACCATGAAAAAATGTACGAGATGAATTTTAATTAAGCAAAACAATATTTATGGATAGATAAAAAAAATCTATTGAATTGGTACCCATATATATTACATAGGATAAACTGCAAAAAAAAATATCTTGCAATTTGGGTGTTCTGCAATTTTAATCTTAAGATTTGGATTCTACAAAATAATACTCTAAGATTAAGAATTTCTGAAAATTAATACAACGAGTTGACTTTTTGAATACTTTTAAGTGATAAAAGACAATAATATCCTCAAAATTAAGTAGAATAATAATGACTAATACAATTTTAATGGAGGATATATTATTTTTTTCGTTATTAAAATTGATCAAAGAGTTAGCCTAGGGTATTAATTTTCAAAAAATTCAGGGTATTATTTTGCGGAGTACAAACTTCAGGATACTCAAACTTCAATGTATTTTTTTTTTCAGTTCACCCTATTACATATATATAAACCTAATTAATTATCTCATTCAAACGTGGACCATCTAAATTTTGTACACTAAATTATTCAACTACTACAGTAAATTTGACTTTAACAACAAAGTATTTTTTCAGTATCACGACCTAAAACAAATTTGATTGTAATTTTATCAATGTACCTTGTATATGATTGTTTTAGTATGCTAATATCTAACTATGCTTAAAATCATTTGAAAATTTTTTTTTCTTATAAACATTAATATGCCATATACGATGATGAACTCGAATTTTCTTCTGTTTGAAGGGTCGGTGAGTTTTCTTCAAATTGATCATTGCGAAAAAAAAAAAAAAAAAGGCCCTCCCTCTAGCGCCTCTATTGTCAAGTTGAGTATTATCCTAATTGAATGGACGGTGAGACTGAATTTTCTTTTGGTTATGGTAAGCCGTATCTAAGTCCATTTCATTTGGTTATGCTAAATGCAAATGCAAATGCAAATATTACTATTTTGTCTTTTAGGACATGACCTCAAATAATGATTCATTTGATGAGTCATAAGGACGGGGAAATTGACCTTAAAAAAATTATTCATTTAATAGATTTTAGGAATCTAAACGTGTTATCATACAATAGTACAAAAATTGGTGTCTTATGAAATAATGATCAAATGTCTATTTTTTCAAATACTGAAGTAAGATGAATGGTATATCAGTATATGTACTAAGAATAAAGTATGATGTACCTAGAATAAAATTAATATATAAAAATTAAAACTGGTATATACGTAGATATTTCAAAACGAAGCGCAAAAAAAGAAACATTTTATTAAGCATATTTTTATGAATACCTGTTTTCTATTATTATTTCATAAATATTCTTTTTATACCCATTCTTAGAGAAATGTAACCACAAGTATTTTTTATACATGAAATATATACCGCGATATATATTTTGTGCAAAAAAATTGTATCTAAAAATCGGTACACATTTCAAAAATATATATCATAGTATAAATTTATACCGTATGTATAAAAATCTACATTATCAATATATACCACATATTTTATATACGAAATGTATACTACAAAATATGTATTTTTGAAACAAAATTTTAAAACGGGTATGTGTGAAATATGATGCACAAAAACGGGTACTAAGTGTAAATTTTTCCTGCAGATAAAATGACCAAGGGCCGAGAATTGGGCCGGCCTGATAACTTGGAATTTGGCCCAATTGGCCAACAGTGCTCGTAAATAAATGAAAAATTAGCATTAGTATTATCATCTACGACTACGCGTCGTCAGCACATTTCTACGTGGGACGGTAGCCGAACGACTAAGCTTAAACGTCGTCGTTCCATTCCACGATCAAGAGGAACAGAGGGAACCACTAAACGATATAAAATATTCAAAATCGAAAACGTTGTTCTCGAGGTCCGCTTGCTCCACAACTAATTGACAGTCTTACCCTTATGACCATCCACTCACGTGAACAAAACTCCACCTACTCGCTCTCTTACCCCCACTTCTTCCCCACAAACCCAATCTCAAAAGTCCAAATTAGCTCGTGACTTTCACGCTCGAACTCGTGAGAGTATGGAAAGATAACCTCTGTCTGTCCTCTTAAGTAAATTTGTCTCACTACGTTAAAGTAAGAGCGACCGACCTAACCCCAAAGTACGCCTTATCTAAATTTTCTCTCTGATTCTCTTAATATAGACTTTTTCCACAAAATTTTCTTACTTACCAAACAGGACAGGGGGAGCTCAGAATCTCGCGACTTATCCGATTTTTTTTAGGGGTTCCTTCTCTCAGTGGCAAATCAATCTCGAACCCTAATATCGGATCAGGTTATTGGATCCCCATCTCGGTCTTTGATTTTTGATATATTTAGGTATTGTTTTAATGGAATCGAGGTATTTTTAGGTTTTCATGGATGAATCCTGAATATTTTTGCATAGTTTGTGGATTAATTTTGGGGCTTCTGTTATAAATTTGGGATCTTTTCATTTTAGAGGAATTATTTGCGGTGTTATAGCTTTTTTTGAGAATGATCTAAGAGTGCGCTGGCCAAGGAGTTGATTAGGAGTGTGATTTTGAGTGCTACTAATCCAGATTGAGGGACTCTCTCTTTATCTAGGGAAATTTTTTTTTTTTTTTTTTTTGGTTGCCCTGTTACTTGAGGTGTTTCTTTTTTGATTTAGATCCGAAATGAAAAGAGATATAAGATGAGGTTGTGTGTTGATTTGTATAGTAGGATAAGGATTTGGGCTAGGCTTAGACTTGGATTGAGGTAGATATAAAGTTCAAGCCTAGTTATGAAAATATTGATTGATATATAGTCTTTGTACTATACCTTTAACCTACGGGGGGAAAACTGTTGTGTAGAACTTGAATAATGGAAATTCTTCTATGGTATTACCTTAAGAAATGATCTGGAAAATTGCACTTCTTTGTTTGTGTGGTTCTTTACATGCTTACTCATTAAACTAACTGGATCCGTTAATGGTCTGAAGTTGAGTCAGCTATTCAGCTTGGATTCTAATATGGGTGTTGACTTTTCATATAGGTCTGAGCATTCTGGTTGTTGGGTTGTCTGTGTTCAATCAGCCAACTTTCATGTCTGAGCTTGACGTCCAGATTCCCACTACCTTTGGTATGTCTCTTTTCTCGAGAACATTTAAAGTACTTTTTCTTATGGGTTTTAACGACGTCTGAATTTGAAGTCTGTGATTATCATCAGACAACAAAAACCTTGTTTGATGTTAGTATGAAAAACTGAAGTAAAATCTTACTCAATACATCCGTGCTTTTATTGGTGGAGTCTGTGAGCTATGTGTTTCTGTGTTTTTTTTTTATTTTTTTATTGATTATTATATTTTTTGCCTCACTGTATTGCCTATGTAGTTTAGTTGTGTGTGTGTGGCTTACCGCCTACCTAGGAACTAGTTGTTGCTCTAGTCTACACTTCTTGCTAAGCTTTCTAGTGCCTATGGTTGTTAGCTTGGTTGAATTTGGTTAATGTCACACATACATGAATGAAACCTATTAATGTATATGTCTTTTGTAAAATGGGTATGTCTATCATTAGTGTCATAATATAGGTTGTGGTTCAGGTATTTAATTAAAAACATGTTTTGCCTGCATAACTGTCTTTTTCCCTATATCTTCTTCTCATTATATCAATGTATGAGTACTCTAGCTCTAATGATTCCTCTGGTTGGTGCTTTTGGGTGTCTTGGTGCTTGGTGATAGACCCGTTTGCCGAGGCAAATGCTGAGGATTCAGGTGCTGGCTCTAAAGAGTATGTTCACATTCGTATCCAGCAGCGGAACGGTAGGAAGAGCCTCACTACTGTGCAGGGACTGAAGAAAGAATTCAGCTATAATAAGATACTTAAAGACTTGAAGAAAGAGTTTTGCTGTAATGGTACTGTGGTTCAGGATCCGGAACTAGGGCAGGTATATTTTTTTATACTCCGCTCTTATAAAGCTGTAGCTTTCTCGACATTTGTAGGCATCTACAGAATTCTCAATTAATTTAATTGTTAATTTTTGGTAGGTGATTCAACTTCAAGGCGATCAGCGGAAGAATGTATCCACCTTCCTTACCCAGGTAAGTTGCAGAGGTTTATGGCGTTCTTTCTCCTCTTCAATTTTCTAGTGTTGTGTTCTTATTCCTGATTCTTCTTTTTCGCCTGATTTTGGCATTACAGGCTGGTATTGTGAAGAAGGAACACATCAAAATTCATGGTTTTTGAGCTGCAGGAACTCCAGTCTTTGCACTATACAATCCCTCTCTTGTATTAGTGCGAACCCATGTTATCTGATATCCAATATAACGTGCTGCTATAAGGTCTTGGTGTGGTTTTGTTATATATATTGTCTTTCTGGTGTGTTCTAGTTTTAAAGCTTTTGTGATGTGGGATGATCATGGAATGTGTGCGACACACTGTTTGTTTATGGTCAATATAAGCAACTTTTATGGACATTGAGTGTCAAATTTACATTTTGTGCCTTCATGTTACACTTTCATCGTGGCAGTGAACATAGTCTAAAGTTAGTTTGTGGTTGTGAGTGACTATCTCTGAAACTTCCCTTAAAAGAAATTGTTCTTTCTCGTCCACGTTTGGATTGTGTTTTTTAGTAGAATGCTCCACTAGGGATCTATCTAATACTGCAATCGGCCGTTTTTACATGATTTTAAGTTGGGACTCTGATTAACCGTCTACTTTCGTTTCTATACCCTTTTTAGCTTTAAGTTATGTCCGGTGTTGCGCTTGTTGTGCGGTAGAGGAGTTGGTCCTCTTCATCGTTTGCCCCGGTAAAACTGGTTGGTTAATACCACCAACAGATGCTGACATTTAACATCACAACAAACCTATTAGCCACTATCAAAGAACAGTTGTTGATTATTCTTTTTGAGCAACAATGTTGAACATTTCGTGGTAGGGGGAAATGCTCTATTCAACAAGGTTCTTCAAAATAATCTTTGAGAGACGGACGGTGCAGACCATGAAAAGGCTATTCTTTCGAGTAGAACCTATCGTCTGATGGCGAATCAATGCATGTGTCTCTCTAACCGACACGCAACTGGCATGTGGTTCCAACAAATACACCGTCTTTATTAGGCGGCTTTATACTTACTGCATTTGAGGAACATCTTTCTCTTGTTGTCGTTTTGTGTTGTGGGGAGCATTAACCAAAGCAATATAGCAGAAAAACGTGTTGATAGTGTTCGACATATAATAGTATGCTAGCTTTAGTCCAAAGCTTCTCCTGTGTGGTTCCTGGCATAAACCTCGAACCACTTTTTGAGGAATATTGATCCGTCATAACGTAAACTCTAAAAATATCATTTTCGAAAAAAATGTAAAAGTCATTTTGTCCCATGTTAGTCCTCTTCATGTCATTTTGTCATTTCAAACTTATTTATTTATGGTACTTTTTAGAAGAATGCCTTTCTTTCTTAGATCTTCACTACTTTCTTCATCTTCAATTACAACGGCTTCCCAGCTACTAAAAAGAGGCGTGCCCTCGGAAGCCGCTCGACCCAGATCTTCTCATCCCAAACCCTACCTGCTTTGCCATTGCCAATGAGTCTTTTATCCTCTGTTAAGATTTATGCTACAATTTCATATGAATATAAGGTGTGCTAAGAAATAGAGTTTTAGTGATTGATGCTATCTGAAGGTACTTATGTCAATTTACAAGAGGATAGTTTGTAAGTAATTAATGGTAAGGGCTCACCCTAATACTATTTAAAGATCTTTAAGTTGTACTCAAATTTTAGCCATCAAATGAAGTGAAAGTGACTCGTTTGGCTGCAATTGGTAAATGCTTATGTGAGACATATATCTTGTATTCCAACAGATTGAGAATTAACGAGACTATGATGTTGCTCAAATTTGATAAGCAGTTCAGTTGTCAAATCAAATTCTCGGGAGTTTTAGGCTGATTCAGAAGACGGTTTGAAACTCATTTTTACTAAATACCTCATTTGAAGGCTATATTTGATGTATCAGCCCTTACAGGATGGAACAAGATATTTGATGTATCAGCCCTTATAGGATGGAACAATCTCATTATTATTAATCAAAACAGGTCACTTTTTGGACCAGAGCCACTTGGGAATGAGGGCTTTTTCAACCACAAGTCCCAGAGAAAAGCTGCCAAAAACTATACAATTAATTTGAGTTTGTTTGACAGGAAAATTCTAGAATCTGGTAATACTACTTCGAAGAATGATGATGATATCCTCAGGATGTTGATGAGACTTGAACAGGGCTCGTACTAGTGTACTCTATAGTAGGCTCATTTGGACTCAATGCTAACCATTTTTAAGTCAAGCCACATCCATTTTTGCTCTCAATGATTCCCTTTCCTACCTAAATCTTCCCTTGTAATCACTCCCTTTGCATGTTTCTACGTACATGATTTAATTCGCATGAAAATTATAACAACCAATCCCAAAGCAGGAATTATGCTTCACTTAACCGGAGAAAGAAATTGAAGAGGTCAAGACAACAAATCAAACTTATTAGCTTTTGCTTGAGCAATATTTTGCATCACATTCCAAAGATAACAACCAAAGGGAGCCTAGAAAGAAAAGAGTAAAAAATGACGTTATGAACAAAAGAAAAGATCTAGGGAAACATTCAATTTGAAGCCTCACATGATCATAAACGACATCCTTTATATACTCACAAACTATATTATCTGAAGTTGGCTCAAGAAATATCTCTCATGGTCCATGCAAATCAATGCATCCACAACATATAGTGATGCGGTCTTTCTGGGTTCACTGCCTTGAATAGCATCCTTTTTTTACCTGAAATTTTTTCGTGAAATCGTATGTAAAAAGTGATACAAAGGAGGCAATTTGTAACATTGGGATTTACCAAACAATTGAAAAGGAATCTTAAAAGGGTCAGCGCAACGAAGTTGTTCAAGTAGAAGGCCACACCTAAATGTCCGATAAACAACTAAAAGACGAGACTCAAAATTATACTTGCCAAATTACCAGCTGTTTAATCTCATTAGGATGAAATATTGAAGGCACACAGTTGTAAAAGCATATAGACCTCTATTGCCTAGGAGAATAACACTTGATGTTGAATAAGCTTAGATCCCATTGACTCTCTCATTTCTAAAGATCAAATCGTGACACAAAGGTTTCTTCAAAATTGCAATAAACCTCTATTGTATGTCAAATAATGAGGACAAGAACATTTCACTCACCAAATCCAAAAGCAATTGAGCCTCTTGATCTAGTAAAAGGATAAAACAGGATCAGTGTTAATTTACAAATTTTATTACCCCGAACAGTTTATTGAAACTTGAATCATTGTTATAGAACTAGAATCTTATGGAGCTCTAGATCTTCACCATCTTGTTCATCAAGTAGCAATTACTGCAGAACCGTCTTTGGACATCTGGGCCAAGGATATGCTGATAATGTACTGAAAATAGCTAAGTAGCAGTGCATATTGGCTGAAAACAAACTAATAACGAAGGTCAGATGCCGACTGGAGAAGTTTACAGCAACAACAATCATCTTCACGAACATCTTACCGCCTCCTTAAGGCTTCTGATGATTATTGTCTTAAGAATTGCCAATATAAGCTTAAACAATATTGTATGACAAGCACCAGTGCAGAACTGTTTAACCATGAGAACATCAAGATATGCTACACTATCAGAATTAAACCCGCTGGGGCATAAAAACCTTTCATCTCGTAATTTGGTCACGCATGTCAGAGCAACCTAAAAAAAATTTAAAGCCAGAGTATCAAACTGGTAAATTGGAAAGCATCTCTTTCAAATTGCAGAAACGTTTAGAAAATCAAGAATATGTTTATGTATACGTGGCACAACATAAATGCCATTTTCAATCAACAGTCTGGAGAAGCAGATATAGAAAAGCTATACTACTGACAAAGAACTAAGGATTGATTTCAAGCAATGCTGTCCTCTTGAAAGCAGAGACTTGTATGAGAAGATGAAACATGTCATAATGAAATACATAAAGCCTGATCTGGTAACTTAACACATGTAGACCATTATATCTGAAGAGCAAAGGACCTTCCACAATCTGAGACCAATGACCTCAACTTAACTTCCAAAGTTACTCAACTGGGGATTGGTAGAACTAAATTTCTGTAACAGAAAAGAAGGGAGAGGGAAAAAAAAAAAGGATCAGCACCAGGATCCAGCAGAAATGTTTACAAGTGCAGTGAGAAAGAAAACAGACCTTATTCGCACTCGAACGGAAACCAACCTGCCAAAGTCTCTCATGAAATGAAGCCAGATTAATCAGACGATCGCCACATTCTGAATGATAGATAGCACACACCACCCTTTCCTGAACTTGGAGGATTCCCGAGTATGGTTGAGCTTCTTTACCTACAGAAGACCAAATGCATTACAAAGATAAGGTTGGAGGAACACATGCACAATTTTGTCAGGAAGAAATCTTTCCAAAACCCCAACAACAAAAAGAAGGTTGTAAGGATTAAAATTTTACCAGCAAATCATATTTCAGAGTCGAAATAATCCGAGAAAGCTTCATTGTGGTGTCTGGAGACCTACATTGGACAAATTCAAGCAGTTCCAGTTACTGAATTTGATACAGAAATAAAAGGAGAGCAGAAGCCTTATCTAGCAGTTTAAAACTGAGGAAAGAGTCAAGAAGAGAATGTTAATAAAGAATAGCAAGTTTAATAGCTATTAGAGAAATGTACTGTTTCTTAAGCAATAAGTAATAGTACTTTTCTCTTATTGATGGTTCTGGTTTCAGCATGTTCTTGGAGTGAAAGGGAATGTGATATGACTTGGTCTGTTCCAAAATTTCAATAGTATCCCGTCCAAAAAGATGAGCAAGAATACTTTGCATGAGTCCTGGTGTGAGGAGCTACTTACTCATATCACCAGCATGCAATTCAATTGCTAAGAGTTTCAACAGCCAAGCTCTCTGACAATGGTGAGCAAGAGAAAAATAAACTTCAAATATTTTACCTTTTACATAAAACTGATACTTCTTACTGCTCAACAGATCCATTGGTAGACCTCATGTTAGTGGATCTAAGCATAAACTCAAAAAAGAGCTGCAAAAAAAAAAAAAAAAAAAAAAAAANAAAAAAAAAAAGCAAACTCTTGAACTAAATTTGGGTAAACAGTACTTATAGTTTTCAGATCGGATTAGTCTCGTAATGCCTCTTCCCTAATCGAGTCTGCTATTCTTTATTTGATACAAATGGACTTTGGTCGAATTTTAATTACTTTAAAAATCTAAAATAATTTATATGGCAGTGAAGCTTCAAATCTTCATGTGTCGTTGACCTTCATTCAATAAGATCTCTTCTAATCTTTGTAAGGGTGGCTTTTTGGAATCTTCCTGCACTATCCCTTTTTAGTGATATAATCTTTTTATTTTTGATTTATAGGCTTATAGCAATTCTAGGATGTTTGAACCTTGTCCACTCATTTGCAAAGCTAATGTCCCCATTAAATTCAAGTGTTGCCTTGGAAGTCTTTTTTCCCCTTAAGTGATGATATAATAATAGGAGACAAGGAGGTGCCTTAATATATACTCATGATTCTGATAGAGGATTGCTGAATTTGTGGTCGAAAATCATATCTGACACTCCAGAAGAGCCACAATTTGATTATGATCTTGGAAAGGTATGAAATCCAGATTCTCCCCAAAGAAAAAAAAAAATCAACTAATGAGCACAACTTCATAGGAAGCACTATCTACCAAAATAAATATCAAAAGAAAAAGGACTTTTAGGTCTTAATTTCACCCAAACTTAGGACCACATTTGGCCATCAAAGTAAGAAAAGATTTTATAGACACCAAAGATTACCTACTTTTGTACGGTACATAGCCCCGTAATGAAAGCTAAAAGTTAAAAACTGCAATGTGATATCTTAACGTGCTAAGCTAATATAAGTGATGAAATATTACTCTGTTAAAATGAAAAATCCTTATCGAAAACCTGAACCATTAAATGTGCCTGCCTCCAAGAAAACATTCAGGTCCAAAATCCACTAGTTCTTTAGAAGACAAAAAGTTTAATCTTTAACGTCGCGTATCATTTTAGCACATTGATGAAACATAAGAGAGTCGTTTAAAATATCAACGTAATGCGGTAGATTTAAGGAGTTTGATTATTGAAAAAGTATTTTAATGTACTGGAAGTAGGTATACAAAGGGTTTGTTTGATGCAATCATGTCATCTATTTGTCAAATTCAGCTTTGTGCTTCTTAATCAATCTTCTGGTTATTTGGTGATATTGGTGTTGTTGTCATTTTTTTCTTTTCGCACACCAATCTTATAAAAAAAAAACTAAATTAAGCATCACGCAGGTAATGGTAGACAACAATTTGATCCATCACATATTTGCTAAGATTACTGATCATTCTGCCAAAAACTATCCACTACAAGGCTTTAGAGTGTAGAAGGCTTCATATCGTAGTCTATTCTAGTTACTATCTTTATTTGATTGGAAAAATAAAAAAAATCCTCCATTCTCCTTCCTTTCTGTTTTTCTCTTGAGCAATGTTATAGGGCGTTAATAGTGCCCATTGATCATAATGACGTTTCTAATTAATAAATTGGGTCCACATGGGTCTACTTGAATTATAATTATGATTAGTCAATGATAGATTGACACATTATGTGATGCTATGTACCACTGATGTCCCATAGCATTATTCCTCTCTCTTTTTCTGATCAGAAGACTTAACAAGTTAATGCTTGGCATGATCTTGCCTTATGCAATCAGTGAACATTTTGGGCATTAATAACATGTGGTTGTAAGTTGCAAATATGTGGTGCTTCTTTCAATGTAATTGAACCTTTATCTGTTTATCATATTTAGGTATTGTCTTTCGGAGTGTACTTCTCACATGAGAACCACTCCGATATAATGATCATTTGAAAGAATATAGACGCCTTGTTATAAATAGGTCTTGTTCATTGTTTGTGTGTGTGTGATTTTTACCTTCAGTGGTAAAATTAAGTTTGGGTTGTGCTTATCAGTTATTCAATCTTTTGGAGGATATTTCCAAATAAAGAAATTATGTTCAGAATTTTCTTCAAGGACTCGAGTAAAATTAAGTTTGGGTTGTGCTTATTAGTTATTCAATCTTTTGGAGGATATTTCCAAATAAAGAAATTATGTTCAGAATTTTCTTCAAGGACTCATTCATTTTGTGTTGTTCACAATGAATCAGTCATAAGCACCTGTTAACTGCAAATTTTCCTATTAAAAAAAAAAGCCATAAAACAAGAATTTTGTCTTTTCAGGGTCCCCTTATATCTATTTGGGATCAGATTAATTCTATACAGTCCCATGTGAAAAAAAGGTTCTTTTGAAATAATTATCTCAAAAATAACCTTAGTTCTTTTCTATGCATTTAATTACTAAGTCAAGAATCTACATGGCCACATTAGCATCTTGTGTTTTTTTTTTAGTGCCTATTGTAATTGAAACAATATAGGTTCGTTCTTGTTGTGTTTTGTTTTTTTATCTAGGTGGAGGATCTTTAGGCCCTGTTTGGTAGATCAGATTGGACTATTACATAGAATTGAAAAGATTGACTTGGCATATGATAGGTTTATGTTACTACTAGAAGTTGTTTAGTATAATGAAGCATTAGAAGATGGGACTAACAATAAAAAATATATTATAAAACTATAAATGTGGCCCACTTTATTTGGGGAATGTATAAAAAAATATATAAATGATGCGGGTCCAACTTTTATCGGGAGAGTAAGGAAAAAAAAAAAGTGAAAACATGAAATGCGAGATCTTTATTTTATAAGGAATAGGATAGGACTATTTAACTCATCTTCCATAAAAGTTAGAATAGTTGCTTACTAAAGCCCTTATTTTATCCCTTCACAATATAATTCCCACCAAAATATAGTTTTCTTCATAATATAGTTCAGTCCCTTCCTCTAGTATTGTCTATTAGTATTTAACCTAGTCCTTTGTGTATTCTTCTTTAATAAAAGAAGACAAAGCTTTAGTTTTGGATTGGCTAGAAGTAGGTTCTGCCACTCTTGAAGCAAAATATCAATATAAAATTATTACTAACTTTTATAAATCTATCTGTAAATTTATTTGCAGTTGTAATTTGTTTACGATCGGTTTCATGTCATTATTATGGACGAGATCGATAGGCTAGCTACCAAGCATTCAGAGAATAACACTATTCTTTCAAACTTAAAAGAAGTTGGGTAGGGAGAAGGACAAGGATGCCCAAGATTAAAAATATAAGTAAAAGTTCCTCTAAAACAGAACTCAAAAAAAGAAATATTCTAAGAGAATATAGTGGCAATTTTACTGAATACTCAGATAAGATTCTGAGTCTTAGTCTCTTGTATTTATAGCTTAATTAAGAGTACACAAGAAGCTTTACAACAGATTACAACTGATTAAGTAAAAGACTCGAAGAGTGTAACAACAATCTAACTAACTTAACAGTCTTTGGCTTCTATTGAAAATCCTAGACTTTGTTGACTAATGTGATGACCTAGACTAACATGAGAATACTTAGTAGCGTGCTTAACATCTCCCCTCAAACGAAATAGGAAATCCATCACATTGAGTTTGGTTCGTAGAGCAAGGAATTGAGCAACTGAAAATCATTTAGTCAAGCTGTCTGCTCCTTGATCCTGAGTAGGAACATATATGATCTCTAATCGTCTTTTCAACACTATGTCATGAACAAAGTGCATGTCAATCTCAATATACTTCGTTCAAGCATGGTAGATCGGGTTTGCTGCAATAGTATAAACACAGGGTACATTATTAACATACACTCAAAATATTGTCGTTCACACGCTAATAACTCGATACGATATCATATTAATTTGACTATTTGACCAGTGCCTTATCCGCATCATCATATGCCTTATTCACATCATCATTTTAATTTGACTACTTAACCAATGCCTTTATATTTATACTTATGTGTCATGTTATTCTCTGGTAACCTCCTATAAATACGTGCCATGCCAACACCTCGTATGGTCAAAGCACCATGTATCGCTCATATGGCCTATAACCATGACACGCATATGTTACCCCATTAACCTAAGAACAGAAACAAATCCAAATTGGTTACGATAAACAAGAAACCAATTCAGTTACTAGAAATTATAAACCAATTTAGTTATTGAAAACTAGTCTCCAATTTAGTTATTTTAATTGGTCAATCTTGAGAACAGTAAACAAAAACCAAAAACAATTTTTGTAAATTTGGTTTCTAGAAATGAAAATCCAAATTAATTTTTTTCGTATCAAGCTAATGATTAGCAATCTAAATTGTTACTAGATTACCAAATACTTATTGTTTTAACAATAATAGAAATGTAAGAAAATAGAGTTAGTATTTTTCGTTTAAAATAACCAATGAAAGAGGGAGGAAAAAAAGGGGAAAATAATTTAAAAAAATAAAAAGAAAAGAGAAGTTCTTTCTACCCTAACAGGGTTAAAAAAAAAGGATAAAAAAAGAGTCCATGCTTCAAAAAAGGAAAAATAAATATTGAAAAGGATTTTTTTTCCAAAAAAAAAGTGAAAAAAAGAAAATGAGGAAAAATCATGAAATAATGAAAAAGAAGAAAAAAAAGGAAAGAAAGAAAATGAAAAAGAAAAAAAAAT
>JXTC01000013.1:1682420-1725292 GCA_002914845.1 Trema orientale | reverse complement strand
AAAAAGAAGAAAAAAAAGGAAAGAAAGAAAATGAAAAAGAAAAAAAAATGAAATGATGAAAAAGAAGGGGGAAAAAAGGAAAGAAAAGGTGTAAGAAAGAAAAAAGAAGAGGAAAACGAAATATGAAATACGAAATGATGAAAAAGAAAAAAATGAAAGAGGGAGAAAATATGAAATGAAGGAAAAGAAGAAAGAAAAAAAAAAAGGAAAGAAAAGGTGTATGAAAGAAAATGGAAAAAAAAAAAGACAAGACAAAAACCAAACATAAAATATGAAATAATGAAAAAGCAGAAAAGAAAAGGGAAAAAAAGAAACAAAATGTAGGTACATATGTTCGTCTAATAAAAATGCAATAACTATTTTTTTCTTTGAAAGAAAAAAACGCAATAACTATTGGGCCAAGTAGTTGTTGTTGTTTGTTTTTCATTGTCATGTACATTCTTTTTTGAAAGTACTGCTTATTACAAGAATGCCACTGTACAGTGTATCACCCAATTTTTAGGAAACTACCGCTTCCATTCGAGGCCGTATGAAAGTGATATTATTTCTCTAGGTCGTACTGTTGTTTTGTTTTTTGTCTTTTGTTTTTTGTTTTTTTGAAAAGAATATAAAACCGTCCAAAATCCATTTACTTTTAGATTGAGTTCGAACTTCGTTTAAATTAAAACAGAGTATAGAAATAAAAGTAGAAGATTGAGTGGATTTATTTTGGGAGTTAATAAGATAGTAATAGAAAAAGATTTTATGTAATCTTGTTTTGAAAATTTATTTAACCAGATTTAAACGAAAACATGTATAATTGTCTAAAATTCATTGTATGAATTCTGGATAAGATAGCTAAGGAAATACTTTTATTACTTCTTGTTTCAGAGAGAGACAATATCATCCCAAAAAAAAAAAAAAAACCACCATAATAAGTGAATTGAGTTGAAAACTTTCTGTTGCATGACCAAAAGTTGAACCGGATAAGAAATGCTTGAAATAGTAGCCAAATTATTATAATTTATACATACCATTAAAAGATGTCTGATAAAAATGGCACTTTGCTACTATGGTAGTGAAACTATGCCGAAGTGTGCCTTTTTTTTTTTTTTCTTTTTTAAAAAATAAAATAAACTTCAATTTTTAACTCGCTAGTCACGAGTGACTAAATTGTGCAAAAGAAAGGGAAAAAAAAAAAAGAACAATAGACAAATACCCGATTTTTTAAAATGCATATTTACATGAATATGTTATAGAAAAAACTATATAGATGACTAATTTTTTAAATTAGTTTAAGTAGATATTTATATTTTTAAGGAGGAAGTAGAAATCTAATCACTTTAAGACCCAGAAATTAATTCATGACCATAGTTCGTACATTATAGCAATCTGTCCAAAACTAAAGCCCGTTGGAATTTGTAATACAAAAATTACCTCAAT
The DNA here is from genome assembly GCA_002914845.1 of Trema orientale. NCBI lineage: Eukaryota > Viridiplantae > Streptophyta > Magnoliopsida > Rosales > Cannabaceae > Trema > Trema orientale. The sequence goes on along the minus strand of JXTC01000013.1, from coordinate 1,723,870 downwards.
AAGCCCAATTCCATACGTTTCCCTCCCTTTCTCAACCACGGACCCCTCTCTTTCTGTAATGAAACTAAAACTCATTTCCCCTCTACTCTGTAACCTGATTTCTTCTTCTCAAATTTTCTCACACTTTCCACTAAAATCTGAACCATTTTCTCGCTTATTTTCTCATTAAAGTTCGAAGCTCCAATTGGTTCGAAGCTCCATTACCGAGTGCCGCCCACTCATCTCTGAGACCGACATCGTCCCTTACTTGGCCGAGACCTTCTTCTCTATCTCTGACATCACCCAGGAAGACCTAACAGCCACCATCCTTAACCTCTCAATCGCCTGCGCCATTCCGTCATATTTGTTTAGTAATAATCTTGGTTCTATTATTTTTGATTTTATCATTTGTTATTTGTTATTTTTTTTTTTGTGCCATTCCCTTACCTGGGCCATTCCCTCATGTTTGTTTATCATAAATTCTCTAATGCATTATATATATCAGGATTCTTTGATTTATGCTCAGTATATGAATTTGGGAAAATGGTTCATAGATTTTGGAGTTCATAATTTGGGTCTGTTATTTTGTTGATGGATTTATGAATATATTACGAGCTCTAAGTCTGTATGAATTTGGATCATAGATTTTAAGGCTCATGTAATTTTCGTCATTCTTTGAAATCTGTTTGGTAAATGAACTTGGCTATCTAGTTCATAGATTACTGTTTGGATATATGGATTCTTATTATCTTCATGAATATCAAATGTTTGATGCAACGCCAAAAAAGAATATTGTATCAATTAGATTCCTATCTCTATTAGTTTTTTATTTAGGGTACATAGTTCATATATTTTAGGTTTCATACATGGTTCATATTGGTAAGTGCTTATAATTCTTGCATGTATGAGTTCTATCTTTGTTTTGAACCAGAATTGAGTAAAGAGCATTTAAGGTCATAAAACTTATTTCTGCTTCAAGATGTTTTCAATTAGGTATGTGCATTTGTGTTATGGTATATTGACTATAAGTTAAGTGTGATTCAATGATTTTTTAAACTTTGTATTTCATATATGGGGAAGTTTGTTTTAGAATGGCATTTTCTATAGCCAGAAGTTTCAGAGATTTAGTACTTACTTTGTCAATTGTAGCTACAATTCAAGACATCGATAGAACTTGACCGAGAATAATTTCTCCCACTTCTTCTTATAGATTTTTTTATCCCCTACTGAAAGTGTTGTGTATAACTTTGTTGACCATTACTTCTGATGGTAAAAGACAAAAATCAGTGTACTTAGATCGCTTAAAATGGAAATAGTGGTATTACTATAGCTTATATGAATTAATTTACAAAAAATATATTTTTTGATCCCTGTAAAAATTTTAGACTCACAATATTTTTATGTACCTGAAACCCATATCAGGTTTTTTATCACAATGTTTCCAATAATTATATTAACTTGCACGGTAATGGTGTGAATTGTAAAAATGATTATTTACTTGGTCAATTGCATAGTAGTTTGCATAGTGGTTCATGAAATTTTTATAGTGGTTCATGATGTTTTCTTAGGGATTCATAAAATTTTCATAGTGGTTCATTATTTTTTCAAATGGTTGATGATTTTTTTTATCACAGATTTAATTTGTGTTTGGTTAATAAATTTATATATTTCTTTCATAATCTTGCATATTTAGTTCATATATTTGTAAATTCCAGATAAAATAGACTACATTGTATTCCTAAACTATCCTCCCTTCATCTAACTTACCTTTGGAACTTTTGTATGGTCATTTTGTTGTACATTCGCCTGTTTGACAAATACTTGATTAAGTCACCATCATAGTGCCTAAAACCTATATCAGGTTATTAGCTCACAAATCAATATCAACTATACCAGTTAAAGTATTTGATTTTATTTGTATATATGAGAGCTCCCTTTGATTCATAAGTTTATAGTTTATAGGCATGTTTCATAACCATATACTAGTTAAAGCGTTTGATAAAATGTCCAAATGAGAATTTTCATCAATTTTGATGTTTGAATTATATGTTTATGTATTTCGTTCATAAGTTTTTTTTCTGTGTTATTTTTGGCATATAGATCCTGCTTCTTAATAAAAAATTTTTGGTATATATCAATATTTAAAGGTTGCAACTGATTCATTTTAAGATAGTTTATAATGTATTTTCTTTGTTTATAACCAGTAAATTATACTATAAATCTATCTTAATGTAGATTTTAGATTCATTATTATTTAGGTTCATTATGTAGCTCTGTAGTTGAACCGATTTTCTTATTTATAAAATATTCTATTTGATTCATGAATTTTTTTCTTCATTTAACGAATTTGTATATTAAGTACTTATTGTTGTTCTTTGAAATACTGCTTGGTATATGAACTTGGGTATCTGGTATATGAATTTAGGTATCTATTTGGTTCATGACTTTTGCACAATGGTTCATGAATTCTGCATAATGGCTCATGAATTTTTAATAATGATTCATGTATTTTTTAATATCTGTTTAATTTGTATTTAGTTAATACATTTATGTATTTCATTCATAACTTTTTGTATTTGGGTCAAATTTTTGTAGAATTATAATTAAAATAGAGTACATTGTACCAGAAACTTAGTGGGGAGAACAAAAAAAATCTAAATGAATTACTCTAAGGTACATATACTACAACTCATCCATGATAAGGTGAGTGTAAACTAGCGGAGCCAATTCAAGAAGACATACTTCAGACATTTTATCAATATGAGAATAAGAAGAACCATCCCACAACTTATTCACTATTTGCTTCTGAGATCGATACCATGCCCCAACAGTGATGAAGCATGGTTCAAGATCAATGGACTGAAATATGTATTTGTATCTATTATTTAGTTTGTGATATACACTTGAGTAATTTAAACTGTTTAGAAATGACAATATCTTTTTTTCATGGATCTTACGAGTTGAAACTCAGTATATACGCTCAAATACTATAATATATACATAAGTTAGTAATTATTGTTTATATAATTTCAAACAAAGTATATATATAATATGGTATATAGTTTATTATACCATGACAAAATTTTAATATACCAAGAACACATATTTATGTACCTGAAAATGAAAACAGTTAGAAATAAAATAACAAAATATTGAATATCTAAGTTAAGAAACCTGGTATATAACCTCGTTATAATGACAAAAATTTCATATATCAGGACCAACAATTTACGTACCTGAAAGTGTAAGAACAAGAGCTAGAAATAAAATAAGAATATCATATACTTAAAGTAATGAATCTGAAATATAGCTCCATATAACATGACCAAAAATTCATTGTGTAAGAATACATAGAAAGAAAATAAAAATACCCAATATCTTATTGTAATGCATCTAAATCTTATACATAACCTCATTTACCATGACAACATCTCTATATACTATGACCAAAATTTTATGTATCAAAATTTTAAATAGACTTCAGAGCACAATGTATATATATAACATGGTATATAGCTTAATATACTATGATAAAGGTTTAATATACCAAGAACAAAAATTCATGTACCTGGAAATGAGAACAGATAGAAACAAAATAACAAAATATCAAATATCTAACTTAAAGGACATAGTATATAACCTCATGTACAATAATAAATTTCCATATATCAAGATCAATAATTCATGTACCTGAAAGTATAAGAACAAGAGCTAGAGACAAAAATAACAATATCCCTATACTTAAAGTAATGAATCTAGAATATAGTTCCATATACCGTGACCAAAAATTCATTATGTAAGAACATATGAAAAGAAAATAAAAATAATAATATCTCACTGTAATGAATATGAATTTGGTACATAATTTCACATACCATGATAAAATTTCTATATACCATGATCAAAATTTCATGTACCAACATGTGGAAGAAAAAAAAAAACTCTCTGTTTGATAACAAAACAAAATACAAAATCAATAAAAAGAGACTACTAATGCCCACGGCTTTTCTTCCTCTTTGGAACACAGAATTTAGTAGGAATCAGATTTTGGCAGGTTTTCTAATTATATCTAAATTGCTTGCATCGACCACACTTGACTTGATTCGTTTTCTTAAACTCACCGGCTGAAAGAATCATTTTCTTTTTTGGCCTACTAGTACTGGCTTTTTCAGTATTTGGTGGATGAACAACTTGCTCTTTAATGAAGTTTGTCATATCCCAATCAGCTTGGCTTTCGAGTAGGCAAACAATCCCTTCATATGTATTTTTATAAGCAGTCTTCTTGAAAAAGTGAGATGTGTAGTTGTAGTAGCATAGTTGTAGTAGCTCAAATTGAACCTACTCATTACAGCATATACATACGAGCATGAAATACCTTCAAAATCCAACCTCTTACAACTACAAGTATGTTGTGCCAAATGTACAACGAACTCCAAATTCTTGTGATGGACTTAATATATATGTAAACTAACTGTATGAACCTGATTATAAAAACAAAATAGAGAGAAAATAAAAGACGATACTAAATCTAATGAAATCAATGAATAAGATATATTAATTAACCTGGTATATATAATCATGTACCACGTTCAAAAGGATATATACCAAGACAAACAACCAATATACTAGATGCAGAATAAAGAACAGAAAAAAAAAAATAAACCTAACTTACAATCATTATCCGTGCAAACTTAGTTTGCTTTCGCACTTCTTCTTCTGCCCAAGGAGTAAGCACTGATTTTTAAGCATGAAGCTGCAAGAGAATAATAAGAAAACCAATCTTGCACCTTCTGTCTTATTACCTCTGGCAAAGGAATAACTGATACACACATCCATCAACCAAAGAAAATATAAATATATCAATAAATCAATATATTATATACCATGAACAAATATAAAGTATATAAGTTTTTCTTTCTGGTTCATACAAATATGAACTAAGTATATATATTCATATTTATATCTTCTAAAAGTACCTCATCATAGATAATGATAAGTAGATACTTCATAACATTATTATCCTTTGCCATATACAAAAAATAAGCCAATCCACTATCACTATTTATCTCTAAAAGATTATTCTTAGAACCATCATAATCCATGTCAACAAATAAATGAATCATATGTCTCAATCTATCAAGACTCGAATAAGGCTCTTTGAAAAGAAATTCAACGAACTCTAAATACGTTATCCCTTCTTTAACCAAAGAACTATTGAATCCAAAATCAACATACTTTTTATTCTCATCCCAACAACCATTATAATGAATAATAATAGGTATCACTGTCATTCTTATGATAACAAAACAAACAATTAACAAAAATTCAATGATAACAACATGGCCCAAAAAAAAGAAATAGTACATGATTCTCTATACAACATAAATAAGCATACGTGAAAAAATTCGTGTAACTAGAAATGAGAAAAGATAGAAACAAAGTAACAAAATAACAAAATATCGAATATCTAAGGAACCTGGTATATAACCTCATATACATTGACAAAAATTTCATATACCAAGACTAAAAATTTGTAAATCTCAAAGTGTAAGAACAAGAGCTAGAAACAAAATAACAGTATTCTAAACTTATAATAATAAACCTAGCATATAGCTCCATATACCGTGACCAAAAATTCATTATGTAAGAGCAAATAGAAAGAAAATAAAAAAAATCTAATATCTCAATGTAATGAATCTGAATTTGGTACATAACCTCATATACTATGACAAACTGCTTATATACCATGACTAAAAATCTATGAACCAAACAGCAAAATAATTGACATGGCAATCAACAACAATCACATAAAAGAAATACTATATATCACGACAAAAAACGCATATACAAAGACCAAAACATTATGAACCAAACAAGAATATTAAATATCTTCAAAACCCAAAACAAGAGTTTAGCAGTAGCATATACCACTAGAAAAAATAAATATACTACTATAACAATAATACATACTACGACAAAAAAGTAATGAACCATTACTAATTACATAGTATAATTCTAAAAAACACTGCCATCAGAAAGAAAAACAAGGATTAGACTTAAATTAACAATAATTATAACAAGAATTAGAAGCACAAATGAAAATCCCTAAAAATATACACAATATAATCAAACACAAAAAATATAGATATGATTAAAAAAAAGAAAATCAAAATCAAGAAAACAATGCATACCTAATAAGATCAAATCCAAAGTCGAAATCGACCAATGCAGAGGAAGAAAACGACCAAATCACTGGAGAAGAAGAAACAAAACGAGAAAAACGCAGGGAGGACGAAGATGAGCCCAAAAACACCGGAGAAAAAGAAGGAGAATAAAAATAATGCTGGAAAATAACGAGATTTTACTGGAGATTCGAGAGAAGAACGAGAATGAGAGAGAGAGAGAGAGAAGAACGAGAGCGAGAGAGATAGAACGAGAACGACAAAGAGAGAGAGAGAGAGAGAGAGAGTGAGAGAGAGAAGAGAGAGAATCACAAAAGATCTGGAAAACCCAAACGGAAAAAACTGGAAATTTTAATTAAGGGCAAAATCAGAAACTAATAATATTTATTAGCTAATAGTTTTTTTAATTTTTAAACGGGTGGATATTTTGCTATAAATTAAAAAGAATGGACATCAACTAAGTCAACTTTGAAAAGATGGACATATACCACAATTTCTCTATTTTTAAAGTTATAGTTAAATATCCATTTTTTTAAAGTGTAGAATATGTTGTATTTCTATTTTTGTCATTAAGTGAGTTAGATTTTTACCTATAAACTTTTGAACTTGATCGTATACTAATTTTGGAGAAATTTAGGTGGATGACCAAAATTTTAAATTTGATTAAGTAGATGTCAACTTTTAAAATTTTATAGCTAAATGTCCAGGTAGACATATTTTTACACTTGGTAGATACACATATCTACCAATTTTAGTTATTATTCTGAAATGCACTGGGTATATAATTTTTTATACTTAGTATATAAAATTTTACACTTAGTATATATGCATATATATCGGATATTTTGCTATAACTTTTGATAAAGGGATATTTACTGAAATTAGGCCCAAAATTTAGTCATATTTCTATAAGCCCCCTAATTTTGTGCCTAAAAAATGATCAAATAATATGTATTTCTTAATAAGTCATATACGTTTTATATGTTTTTGAGAAACGTATATCGCATGTATTTTATACATAAAATATACAATAAATGCACATTTTATGTACAAAAAGTGTAAGTATATATTTATATTTATATTGTAATATATGGTGCACGTATTTTGTAATGTATGCTGCACGTATTTTGATATATGAAATGTACAAATACAAGAGGGTCTGAAACTACTAAAATGAACAAACAGGTATACTAGCCTATATTTTAGTAAGGAAAAAAAAAAGCTATATCATATATGGATGGAGGATGGTGTTCCCATTTGGTATTGGATTGAGTCTCTCTAAAATTAGATCACTGCCAAACGCAAATATCCGATCGATCGTGGCGACCTCAACTGGAAGCAGTGAAGTCATGACTTGGTAGTAATTTGATGTACTTATCAAATAACTTGCTTTTAGGTCATGTTTGATTTGATAGAATGGAATAGGAATAATGGTAATAGGAATTGTAATGAAGTGGAATTAGAATGGGAATATAAATGATATTCCATTGTTTGGTTGAATTAGTGCAATAGAATAGAATAAATATTGTATTGACCAAAATACTCTTATTTTTAGATATCCTAATAGGGCAAAAAGGGAATATTGAGTTTTAAACTAATTGATAAATTTTATAATCATTATTCCATAGTTTTTTGGAAGGAATAAAAATTCCACCAAATGATTGAAGTAAGATTCCAAAAGAATCTTGATTCCAAACTTTAAACTTCAACTAAACAACGGAATAGACCTTGAAAAGGAATGACCATTCTATTCCAAGGTCCATTCGAACCAACCAAATATGGCATAAAGTAAAAAAAAAAAAAGAAAAAATTTTGGGTACTCACATATTACAGAGAAAATGAAATTGGGCCTAAAATAGAGTTGGGCTCTATCTGGACCACTTTCACTTTCAGTGTTCAGGCAAAGGTCTTATGCAGTTACCCATACATCTCTGCAAGACTGCTTCTGACTAGATTTGTCTCTTCCTAATTTGCAGAAGAATCGAAGATATTTTGAACATTTCGATATGGAATATGCGAAGAAGTGAGGAATTATAATCACTTGAAGTTAAGAAGATACTTAAATACTAATTAGAAAAAACTATTAAAAGGCAACCAAAATCTACTTAAACATAAGATAATACATATTAGATGTTAGATATTCAAGATATGAAAAAGGAGAGCACAAAAAATATTGCAAGCAACTAATAGAAATGAAGTAACGTTAGTATTAGGCCATAAGTTCATCCCAAGTGGTTGGCCCACCTTGTGCTTTGGTGTTCATGGAATTTTCACCACCGGGATATAACCAAAGTCCATACTTCCGTTCAACACATATAAAGATTCATCACATGCGTGCATACACAATGTAACATCTTGGTACAACTATGCTAAGGTTTGTAGTTGTTGGCTTGTTGCCTCCCAAGGTTGAGTATATAGTAGCCCAACTCCTTATAAATCATTCTCATTTTCATGTCAATGGTTATTTGTCACCAAGCATATGCTCCTTTTGTCCACTAAACTATGTGGCATATTCTTAATTACACGTTTAAATTATAAAGTATTACTTTCATTATAAATATAATTCAAAATCATACACATTTGGTTGGTTAATTTTTGATGGAAAAATAAGTGTTTCTAGTATTATTTTTCGAATTTAACGAAAGCAAACAAATAATCTGGGGTTCTCAGTCATTTTCTATGACATCAGAAAAGGAAAACAAAAAAGTACCATATTTTCACATGGACAATCCAAATCACACACTCCCAATTATCCCAATTACTCAAAGATATTAATCTCCCAATATCAAACTCCCTTTTCTCCATGACAACAAAATCTCACAAAAAAGGTCTCGAAAGATGGCACACACATGACCCCACAAAATTTGATAACTTCCAAAATGTTGTACACTTTCTCCAAAGGGCACTTCATGTATGCCACTTGTGAATAGAGCTCTTACAATAATGCCACCCCATTCTAGACCCTTCATATCCTATCCCTATGCCACGTGGCCTCACCCTTCAGATATTTACACCCTCCGTCTTCCTTATATACCACCCCACATCTTCCCACACATCTCATCCTCGCTCAAAAACCCCCCTCTCTGACACCACCAAACGCCGTCGTTTCTCTTCTGGGTATTTTCGTAAATTTTTCAACTTCTTCATGGCAACCATGGCTTCCACCCTCACAGCCTCTCTATCCAAGGCCTCCGTCTTCGAGTCCTCTTTCCATGGCACTCCCATGGCCCCACCCTCGTTCCGGGTCCAACCCACGAAAGCTTCCTTCTCAGTGTCCATGTCAGCTGGATCCGGATCCGGGTCGAGAGTTCCGTACGACCTGCAGAGCTTTCGGTTTGACCCGATTAAGGAGTCGATCGTGTCACGGGAGATGACCCGGAGGTACATGACTGATATGATCACCTACGCCGATACCGACGTGGTGGTCGTCGGAGCCGGCTCGGCGGGGCTCTCGTGCGCCTACGAGCTGAGCAAGAACCCAAACGTCCAGGTGGCCATCGTTGAGCAGTCCGTAAGCNCCATGGTAGTATTACTATACTAATTATTTCATTTATGTTTTTTTTATTTATCTGGTTAAGAGATAGGCATGCAGACTATATGGAAACTGATACGACATTCGTCATTCATACTTTTTTTGTCAGCATTTATTATTTGGGTTCTTAGTTTGGTAAATCTTTTCGAGATTAGTTGTAAATCACCTGAGTTGGTAATATATGCGTGCATATATATAAAATATATATGGAAGGAAATTTTGATTGATATTATTGGCAATTACGGCATAGATTTTTTTCAAATTAGCTCACCAACACTACATCTTAGATTTTTTTCCGTATTTATTTATTCTTAATTGTACTTTTATATTATTGTACTTTTAAATGTATTATATTCGTTTTATAATTTTTTTTTTTTTTGGGGAGAATATTGTCGTATTGTGAGAATTTTTTTTGTCTTGATGTGGGAGTCCAATTGATGGTGTTTCTCTAGATGGTTGTCGTTGTAATGAAGTAACTGCCGTTTCAATAGCTTGTTGTCGTTTTCCGATTAATGTCGTTTCGTGTTATATTAGGATATCTTTCTTTTTTACTGTCGTTTTCCATATTCTTATTCTTTAGTCTCTCTTCATTTCGTCGCTCTTATAATTGTTTTCCTAATTAATGTCGTTTACTATGCTACCCTCGTTGTTTTAAAAAAATAAAAAATAAAATATAACTGCTAACTTTATGTATGGTTTTAGCCACGCCTTGAATTTGATGGCGTTAATTTTCCATTCCTCAAAAAAAAAAAAAAAAAAAAATTGGCGTTATTTTCTTTTGTTGTCGTTTTCCAAATTAACGTAGTTTCTTATGTTGTCGTTTTTGGCAAGTCTTTTAAAGTTTGGTAAATTACTTGGGTCTGGAACCACAGATGGCAAAATACAATTTCATATTACCATCAATAACATCCAGCAAGGACCGATTTCGCTACCCTAAATCACACATAATTAGGTTAGATTTAACAACAACATCATATTTACCTAATTAACTTTTGAATCACAATGTCGTTTTTATAGGTGGTGCGCAAACCAGCACACCTCTTCCTTGACGAGCTGGGCGTCTCATACGACGAGCAAGACAACTACGTGGTGATCAAGCACGCAGCTCTCTTCACCTCTACCATCATGAGCAAGCTCTTGGAGAGGCCTAACGTCAAGCTCTTCAACGCTGTGGCCGCTGAGGACCTTATTGTCAAGGGCGACCGGGTTGGCGGAGTGGTGACCAACTGGGCCTTGGTGTCCATGANNNNCATGGAGGCCAAGGTTGTCGTCAGCTCCTGTGGCCACGACGGGCCCTTCGGAGCCACCGGTGTCAAGAGGTTGAGGAGCATTGGCATGATCGAGAGCGTCCCTGGAATGAAGGCGCTCGACATGAATGCCGCCGAGGACGCCATTGTTAGGCTCACTAGGGAAATTGTCCCGGGAATGATCGTCACCGGAATGGAAGTTGCGGAGATTGATGGATCTCCCAGGATGGTAATGAATTCTTTTCAAATGGTTTCTTTAAATTTTTTTCTTAGTTATATTGTTTGTTATTCTCTGCTTGAATTTTGTGCTTGTATATGTATGATCTTTTGAATTAGGAAGATATGCTACTTACCTTCGTTGGTGATGGTTGGTGATGCGATCATCATATATGTAGCAGTGTATCAAAATTGTCGCATTCAACACCGTGTGTGAAGTGTGTGAAGTTTTGTTTTGCTGTCACATATATATGTAGTGATGAATCACCCATGATGATGCTTAACAATACTATCTAAATTTTTTTCTTAACTCTTAAAAAGAGAAATCTACTACGCCTTCCTTTTTTGAAAAGGACAAAATTAAAGACAGTAATTATCTACATTACTCTTAAAATATTTTTGTCCATTCAATTTGGTATAATATCCTAAGACTTAGTTGTGGTCAATGCTCTACATTACTCTTGAAATATTTTTGTCCATTCAATTTGGTATAATATCCTAGACTTGGTTGTGACCACTATACAATATGCAAAATATATTCTAAGATGTATTCTTCTTTTCTTTGTTTGCTTTCTTGGTGTTGTCGGGTCTATCTTGGTAAATGTTACATATATAATACCGAATTATTAACAAACCTTTTGTCTTTATTAGGAGCTAATCAACGAGTTATATAGTGCAATGGTCATTATAAGCCCCTTTAGTCACTTTCCATTGGAATTAAGATCTTTCTTTTTGCTGAAGTGGGCATTAATCTCAATACAGATTAGACCAACATAGTATAAATGGCTACCTCAATCATGAAAGATCATCAGTGTGGACCCAAAATCCCATTTCGTTTCAAAAAATGTCACAATCTCCATGATGATACGTTTGCTTTTATTGGGGTCCTCTATCTTTTCCTTCTTTGTCTCTACTCTTTGTCCTTACCATTCAGTGGGATGTACTGTACTATATATTTTCTCTCTCACATATAAAAAGATCAAAATATATACAGCGAGACCACCATATTAGATATTTTGTTTTTCCGTGGACCAAGCAAAAAGCTAGATGTGGACATGTGGTCCTAATAATCATATATGTATGTTTGGTTGCAGGGACCCACATTTGGAGCCATGATGATATCAGGGCAGAAAGCAGCTCACTTGGCATTGAAATCACTTGGACTTCCCAACGCTCTTGATGGATCATATGTGGGCAACATCCAACCAGAGCTAATCCTAGCTGCTGCTGATCAATCTGCTGAGATTGCCGATGCTTAATTTGCATTTGCGTCGCATAAAATGAAAGCTAAGCTGAAGACACTGCAGTTAGCTGGAAGTAGTAGTTGTTAGGAGGAAGAGTTTGGTTGTGTGAGTATTTGGTCGGTTTTTTTTTTTTTTTTTCCCCTTTAATAATAAAATGAGGGTCTTGTTCATCATCAATCTGGATCTTTTCCCTCAAGACTACTTCTCTTTGGAAGTGAACAATGGTAACCTTTAGGTGTATCTTTTCCCTCAGTATCTTTTGCTTTCTTTTCGTTCGAAAAAATAAAAAATGGTAAATAATTCAATGGCGCCCTGCTGATCCGCGGATAATAATTAATGTTAATTAGTTAATTATAGTAACTAGCAACATATGCTAATTAGACTAAATATTCTAATAGTGACCAAATAAAACACTATTCTATTAAAATGGGTTGGATCTTAGAAAGTGGGATACTGTAGTGAGTAGATTACTGTTTTAGTTCTCTTGAAAGAGATGTGGATTGAGGGCACTCCACCTTTGGGATTATATATCTTGTCTATATGGAAATGAGAGCTTCACCTTATATACAGAACAACTGGGGATGTATTTTCAATTTATGTTCTTGACACATCAAGTAGAAAAGGCTTTAAAATCATAATGCTCTATCAACTACGCTATAATAGACAAATATTTTATTCACAATTTATGATCTATATTATATATTGCATAAGTGTGATTAATAATTTCATAGTTAAAAGTGGTAGATCTATATTTATTTCAAATTCCAAAAATAATGGGTCTCATATTATGAATATTTTATATATATATTTTTTATAATTTAAACTAATCTAAAATAAATCTATTGAACATTCTAATAAAAAGTGGATATTACATTATAATAATAATTTTAATCCTAATCCAATTCAATAAAACAATACTACACCAAACATGGAATATTATTAAGTTTATCCATTCCAATCCTTTATCAAACTTGATGAAAAAGTTTATATTTTTTCATATCGCTGTATTGAATAGTACAAGGTATAAATAGAAATGTAAGTGACCAACAAGAGCTCCTCAAAATAAGGAAAAAACAAAACTCCCTAGAAACAAGGAGGAAAACAGAGACATTTTCTTGACTGTTTCAACACTCCCTCTTATGTTAGTGTATAGATATCACACATGCCCAATTTGTTTAAAAAATTTAAGAACGTTTTTCTTGAGCTCGGTCAACTATTCCTCTGATCAAATTTTAGGTAATTCCACAATTTTTCCATCCAACTTTTTCTTTATGAAAAATCTGTCATCCTCAACGTGCTTGGTACGATCATGTTGTATTAGATTATGTGCAATATTACATGCTGCTTTATTATCACAAAAAAGTTAACTCGGTTGCTCAGATAGATAACCCAAATCTTGTAAGAGGAGTCTTAGTCATAATGCCTCACAAAGTCTAAACGCTATACATTTGAATTCTGCTTCTGCACTTGATCGAGCTACAACATTCTATTTCTTACTCCTCCATATTACAAGATTATCTCGTACGAATGTAAAGTAACCAGAAGTAGGTCGTATGTCATCCACAGTACCAGCCCAATCGGCATCTGTATATACTTCTATGTTTTGTTCCCCTGTTCTTTTAGAGAACAAAATTCCATTTCTAAGAGCATATTTTAGATATCTCAAAATGCATATAACTGCATTAAAGTGTTGCTCACCTGAATTATGCATAAACTGACTGATAATACTTAATGCATAGGCAAAATCAGGTCTTATATGTGCTAGGTACATCAACTTCCCAACTAGTCTCTGATATCTCCCCCTATCAACATGCACCTGATTAGTCTTAATGCACAGTTTCAAGCCTTCTTTTACGGGTGTGTCTAATGGTTGATATGTTGACATACCTGTCTCTTTCAGCAAGTCTAAGGCATATTTTTTTTTGAGATAAGAAGATTCCATTACTTGATCTAGATATTTCTATTCTAAGAAAGTATTTCAATGGATCTAGATCTTTCTTTTCAAATTCTTTGGACAAGTACTCTTGTAGAGCATTCTTTTCTTCAAAATCATTTCCTATAACTTCCATATCATTCATATATATGATGAAAGTAGTGATCTTACCCTGTTGTTCTTTTAAGAAAGAGAGTATGATCAGAATTGCTCTGATGATAACCGAAGGCTATCATAGACTTTGTAAATTTTCCAATCTATGTTTGTCGAGTATCATACATCCTGGTGGAAGATTCATGTAGACTTCTTTAGATAACTCACCACGTAGAAAGACGTTCTTCACATCGAATTTTTGTAATGGCCAATCTAAGTTTGTAGCTAAAGATAGTAAGACACGAATTGTATTGATTTTAGTTACAGGTGCAAATATATCGGTATAATCAATCCCATATGTTTGAGTGTATCCCTTTGCCACCAGTCTTGCTTTAAAGCATTCGATTGTGCTGTTAGCCCTGTACTTCACAGTGTAAATCCTTCAACATCCAACTGGTTTCTTTCTTGGCAGAAGATCAATAAATTCCCAAGTTTCATTATTTTGGAGAGATTTCATTTCCTCATTCATAGTTATTTTCCACCTATGGTCAATTAAAACTTCCTACACATTGTTAGGGATAGATACACTTAATAATTGATTCATAAATAATACATTCAATTCTAATAAATGGTGGTTAGACACATAATAGCTCATAGAATATCTGATTTTACTAGAAAGACCAGGTTCATATGTGGGTTTAAGAATACCTCTGGTGTGATAGTTTCTGTGTGACTCAGGAACATCTTCATTAGGCGACTAGTGTGGTATATTAGCATAAGGTATAGCTATATCTTCAGTTTGTGGAACGCTATATTCGAGCTGAGTAGGAGATAGGCTTGCTTCTGATGTCAGTTCTGGTGTTAGTATGTGTTCACCCCCACCATTTTGATCCACTATCATATCACCAATTTCATAGTTTTGCTCAATTTGTGATTTATTACTACTGAAATCCAACATTGTATCTCCCACGTCCAAACTTCTAACACCCCGGATATCAGTTTCATAGTCATAGTTTAGAGTCTAAATTTCTTGCTAATACTTCCTCTGAAATTCTGACTTTGAGAAATATAGGGTATCTTCATAGAAAACAACATCCAATGTAATAAACAATCATCTTATTGGAGGATGATAATATCGGTACCTCTTTTGATGAGTTGTATATCCAACAAAGATACATCGCAATGCTTGAGGAGTTAACTTGCTGCGTTGATATTTATGGAGGTGTACAAACACAACACACCCAAAGACACGAGGAGGTAAATTTGGAACGACCAGGGCAACAATGGCTCTAGTGAGGGCTTGGAATAGTGTTTGGAAATTAATGGTGCTAGAGGGGACCCGATTGATTAAATAGGCTGCAGAAGTAAGTGCTTCTCCCTAGTATCTTAATGGCATATAAGCCTCAATTAACCGAGCTCGAACAATTTCCAACAAGTGCCGATTTTTGCATTCTGCGACTCTATTCTACTAAGGTGTGTTAGAGCAAGTAGTGTGGTGTAGTATTCCTTATGTTTCCAAATACTGTTGAAGATCAATACTTTGATATTCTCCTCCATTATCACTGCAAAGAACTTGAATTTTTGCATTTACTGAGTTTCAACCATTTTATGTAACTTTTGAAATAATGAGCTTACTTCACTTTTAGACTTTATCAAGCATAACTATGTCATCCTGATATAAATATCAATAAACTTTAGAAACCATTGTGATTCAACCAAAGTAGTTACTTTAGATAGACCCCAGACATCAGAATAGATAATCATAAACGAAAGCAGGCTTTTATTCAAACTTAAGGGAAAAGAAGCGCAATAACTTTTTGCAAGTTCATAAATATCACATTAAAGACTAGAAACATCAGCATTTCTAAATAAACTAGGAAATAATTTCTTTAAATATCCAAAGAAGGCATGACTCAAATGTCGATACCATAACCATATCTCTTTTTTCTTTTTCTCCCCCTCAAACCAGTCACTACAAGAGCTTGTCGTAAGCTTTCAGTACTCTTTGACTCCAAGTCCAAGTAATATAACTTTCCTCGCCTAACACCGCAACTAATTGTCTTCCTAGTTTCGATGTCCTTAAACATACAAAAGTCAGGTCCAAAAATTATAACACAAGATAAAGTTGTTGTTATTTGAGATACTGACAAAAGATTATAATCTAAGGATAGAATAACTAATACAGGTCCGTGAATTTTTGTGTGGAAGGATTAAGTATGGAGATTTGTCTAGAATCAAATGTCATATGATCTGTTGCACCAGAATCAATTATGCAAGTGTTATCACTAGAGCTGTAAATTTGGCCCAGGTTCGGACTAGCTTAGGCCAGTACTATTCACGGACTGGGCTGGGCCGAGATAGTGAGCCCCCTAGGCCAGCCCAGTAGTCAATTTCTTTTTTTTTTTTTAAATATTTTGTCATTTTTATAATTAGTATTTAAAAAAATGATATTTTTACGAAATAGTACGGGATCGGATCGGCCCAATTTTGGCCCAGAATTTAGCCATCGGGCCATAGGGCCAAATCGAGCATCATTTTTAGACTTTTGCGCTGAGTTAGCCCGACCCGCAACTATTTATAGCTCGGTCCAGCCTGAATTTCTATTTCGGTCCAGACCGGACGGCCCATATTTACATCTTAATTATCACAAACAGGAGTAGAAATATTTAAAAACTTACTACTATTGTCTCCAGCTATCATCAATGCCGAGGCTTTGTTAGTAACGCTATTCTTGGCCGTTGTGTCAGCTAGTACTGTAATAGAGGGTCTTTTTTTCTTTAAGTGACTATGGTCCCACCATTCTGGATATCCTACTAGCTCAAAAACAACGACTTTTAGTATGGTCAGTCTGGTTGCAATGAGTGCATTTGTAAGAAGACTTGTCTATACTATTTTTACTGTTGTTGGGTCGTGCTCGATTTTGTTGACTTTGATTGGATTGATTCTGAGCTAGCATGGCACTGAGTTCTAATGTTCCGGAGTCACCTTTTAGAGTGGTACTACAGATGGTTTCTCAGTGAATCAAGGAATAACAAGCCTCCAAGGTTAGAAGTGGGTCCATATAAAAAATCTATATTTAGATTTGGTCAAAATCCTTATCAAATCCAGCGAGAAATATGTAAATTCTCAACCATTCAATAGTATTGCAATTTGATTTGATATTATCTGGATTCTTCATAACTACCCGATCACGATGATCCAATTCTTAGAAAATTTCAGTCAGCTCTCCATAATATAGGAAGAGTATTTTTCCTTTTTGTTTTGCTGAGAAGGCCTTTTAATTCAGAGTAAAACACTTGTAATTCATCACTTCCATCATAGAATGTTTTGGACAAGACATTCCAAATGTCGTAGGCAGTGGGTAAGCGTAAATAACGCTTCATAATTTCAGGATACATGGACACTAATAGCCATCGTTTGACTTTTTGATTATCAATCATTTTTCATATCCTTCACCTGATTCTGATGGTGACTTAGTTTTGCCACGAATGTAGGAGATTTTGTCTCTTTCAGTAATCTGCATTTCCATCAACTGAGACCATATATTGTAATTTGTTTCTATAAGAGTGATTTCTGCATGGAATACTCCTTCAGACTGCACTATAACAGGGACAAATTTGATCCCTAATAATTCAATATTTTGTTCACTCAATATATATATAGACCAATCCAGTAGGTATTTTTTTTTACCTATGCATAGATATCAATTTAGCTAATGAAAATTTTTTTTTTGCATATTTTTTTATATTAAAAAGTAAAAGAGAGAAATAGCATTAATGATGCACGTCTTTTCATGCACGTCATTATAGCCGTTAGATCACCATTAGATGATGATCCAACGGCTAAAAAAAATACCTACACATAGGTAAAAAAAAAAAAAAAAAAAAACCTTCTAGATTGACACCTATATATATATATATAGTTTTGTGTGCTTCTTTAAAAAAAAAAAAAAAACTAGAAATTTGTCTGATATTTCAAGGAACCAGCTCTGGTACCATATCAAACTTGATGAAAAAGTTTATGCTTTTCCATATCGTTGTATGGAATAGTTACAAGGTATAAATGGAAATGTCTGTGACCAACAAGAGCTCCTCAAAAACAAGGGAAAAACAAAACTCCATAGAAATAAGGAGGAAAATAGGGATATTTTCTTGTCTGTTTCAACATTCATTACAACACAATCTAATATTACAATCTAATCCCAGTCTCAAATGCACCCTAAAACCTTTTCTTCTATAAATTATTTTACTTCTATATTTTACTTCACTTAAAAATTTAAGTTCAGTTATTTATGTCTTTAATAACTAATATATACAAAATTTTGGGAATAAAAATTCCTTTTGAATTATATATAAATTAATTCATGACACTTTTTGTAAATTATTTTATTTGTATATTTCAATCAAAATTACATTATAGTTACTTCTCTAATCTTTAATAAATACCATATATCTATTTTTATATTTTTTTTTCCTTTTATTCTCTTTATCCTTTTTACTTCTCTAGATTTTTCTCCTCCCTATTTTATATCAAAACTTGTTTACTTCGAAGAATTTATTATCAACAACTAGTAATCTCATTACATGATATTATATCACATTACTTTTAAAATTGAAAAAAGAAAAGTAAACATTTGGATAATTGACAATAAAAGTCCTCAAATTTTCGTGTTTTTGGCACTTATGTCGTAAATATTTAATTTTTGACATTTAAATCCTTAATTTTCTATTTAACTTGTATTTTTTGTGTTTTAATTTTGTACAAAATTTTTATGTTATGCCTCTGAAAAATAATCCTGGGTCCGCGACTGGTTACTATAGTTATTTTCCAAGTTTATTACCATTTTGGAGTTGATGTTCTATTGAGTGGTTGTCGTTTAATAACCTCAAATTATTAGTGTCGGTTTTAGTTTCTTCACTTCTTGTTTGTTGTCGGTTTGTGTTAGAGCAGTTCTATTGCCACTTTTCTTTCCTCTTTCAACCCTTACCAATAAATTAATTAATTCACAAAATAGAAAGTGATATAAATATAAATTTCATATAACATATATCAATAAAAACCATGTCAAATTAACTTACGTAGGCCCCTATAGAACCATAGAAACGGCATCAGCTTTGAGAGCGACAAGAATATCGCTAACCTGATGTCTTTGAAGGGATGTGCCTAGTGCTAAGAAATTGAACGAAAGCACGTTTCTCGAGTTGATGTCGTTATCAATAGTAGTTGTCGTTTTTATGTCGATATGTCGTGTAAGCAGTATCTCTCAGATTCGATTGTCATTTGTCAAAGGTCAAAATCAAAGCCAAACCGGACTTACACGGCGTCGTTTCCCTCTAGAATTGGTGCCTTCTTCTTCTTCTTCTGCATCATCATTCTCCTTCTCAAAAGCCAGTTTTGTTCCCCTTTGGTATCATCAGCGAGGTCAACAATGGAGGAACTATTGGCTATAATCCTCTCAATGCTTCTTGTATTTGCATTGGTTCCGCTCTATCTATGGAAACGCCGTCAAGATTCTCGATCACCACCACATGAACACGATGAACCCCCTCAGGTTAGTTAGTTTTCGCTACTGTAATAGTTACCAATTTCTAGGGTTTCTTTCATGTTTGTGGAATTGATTCGTCTATTTGTTCCCGATTTCAGCTCCGGCAAAGGGAAACTGTGGTGCGTTCTACTGGTGCTCGCCGTATGCGTCGGAGACCCGCTTCGGGAGCCAGTACCTCCTCAGCCCCACCCCCTCAGGAAGGTATGTATATATAGATATATTATATATATAATATGTATAATTTGTTTGTTTTACCTAGGCTGATTTAGAATTATGAAATTATGGGGAGAAACAAATTAACTATAAAAGTCTGTGAAAACTGTAAGTTTAGGTTAATCTACTTTTGTGGTAAAGAGAAAGTAAAGAAAATTGGGTTTGGTTTCTATATAATACAGCTTTGTTAAGAGTCTTTTGTCTATGATGAGAAAGTGGTGTGGTATACTGTGAGTTAATTATTTACAGTACTCGATTATAGAAGCTGTTGATGAAAGTGATGATGAAGCTGTTGGTGGTGGTGACTACTATGAAGCTAAAGCACCAAAGAAAAAGGAAAAGAAGCGGCAAGAGCGGGAAGAGCGGAGACTGGTAATTGTTTATTTTAACTTCTTGATGACCTTTTGTTTGAGCAAATTTAAGTGGATCGTAGAAAAATTAATCGAGTTTTTATATTTTTGTCTGTGAATGAGGTCTATAAATTGTCGACATGTTCAATAGTTATATCTATTTAGGAGTCAAATGTCGACTTCATTTAGGATTGTGCACAGTGTTCTTACAAAACATGGGAAACATCAAACACATGCTTCAGAAAACAGATTTCTTGATGTTGTTTTTGGTCCTTGGTCTTCTTTGTTTTTATGTGCATACCATTTCGAATCTATTGTGTTTAGGCTGAACAAGCTGCACGTGATTCAAGGCAAACGAAACAAGACCGTTATGCTGAAGCAAGGAGGAGGAAAGATGAGGAGCGTGAGGCAGAGGAACGCCAGCTGGTGGGTGATTGCACCCTCTTCCTATTGTGTTGAAGTTCAAAAATGTTTCCACCTATTGTTTGTTGTGGTATTCCTTTGTTTGACAACGTGGTGTTTGTTTATATAGGAAGAAGAAGCATTGGCCCAAAAGGCTAAGGAGGAGGAAGCTGCCGCATTGGAGTTTGAAAAATGGAAAGATGAATTCTCTGTAGATGCTGAAGGTACTACAGAAAATGAAGTGCAGGATGGAGGTCAGGATTTGCTTTCTGACTTTGTGGAGTACATAAAGGTAGCTTTCAGTTCTTTACATGTTAGACTTCTACTTTTAGGATAACCGTTCTTTTCTTTGTATTGAGCCTTGACATTTTAATTGAAAAGAGGTGAAAATGAGATGAGCCTATAGATTGGTCCGGGACTAAACTCGCTGGTATGATAATTAATTGAAGCTTAAACCTTTACTCTGTTTGTTTACTTAACAATCTTAAATTAAAGCTCATGTTGGGTGAGGCTAGATGACTGTAGCTTAATCTGACTGGTCAAAGCCTGGTTCGACCTTGAGATGAGCTCAAGCTTCAAACCAATGAGCTACTTATGGTGGAGTCTTGCTAAATTCAAAGCAGATAAAACTACTTTAGGACAACTACTATTATTCCCATAGAAGTTGAAACCCTACTGTTCAGATGTTTTGATGATTGAAGATGATGTATCTTTCTAAAAAAGGATTGGTAAGGTGGCAATTTCTTATTACTAATTTTTTTTCATTTTTTTAATGTAATCTTGCAGAAACAGAAATGTGTTCCGTTAGAAGATCTTGCTGCTGAATTCAAGCTAAGGACTCAGGTAAGCTCTCTAAAATTTTCTCTTTTAGTTATGTCAATGAACTCCATTAGTCTGTTTTGCCCACTTCTTTGTTCCTCCATGCAGGAATGTATCAATCGGATCACCTCCTTGGAGAGCATGGGTATGTTGTTTTTCATTTGCTTATATATAATATGCTTTTATTTGATTAGCCTTTCGTCTTCACAACTATTTGCCGTTGAAAGATACCTAATTTAGCTGAAGGGATGTCTTGTGGTTCTTTCAAGCCCTTCTTGATGTCGCTTCTCTTCTTGCACCTTTCATTTTTGCGGTCCTGATTTTGCACATACTACTCTACAGAGTCCAATATGTCTCACATTCTGTATCCACATCCTCCCTTTACTTGTCATGCGAATTTTCCCTCTAGCTCACTAGGTCGAAATTCTATAATAATGTTTAGGATGTTATGGTCAGCGATCCTTTCTTTCCAGCTTTAATTCTTAATTCAAGTTGAAACCAATGGGCTTATTCGTAATTGGATTTTGTGATTTCTATACCATAGTTTGTTATTTGTGTTTTAGTAAAGGTAAAAATCGTCAATACAGAGTTTAATGTTATTTTTTCTCCCCCAAATAGGGCGACTTTCTGGTGTCATGGATGACAGAGGAAAATATATATACATCTCTCAGGAAGAAATGCAAGCTGTTGCAGACTATATTAAGCGTCAGGGCAGAGTGAGCATTTCACATCTTGCTAGTAAGTCCAACCAGTTCATTGACTTGGAACCAAAAGCGCAGTTTGTTGAGGAAGTTAGTAGTACAGAGGAGATCATTGTTTCCTAACTCGAACATTTGCCTTTGTATAAACAGAAGTTTTAAGTATAAAAATGACAACTTTTAATTTGCTCGTTCATAGATGAATTAGCATTATACTATAAGCGCATGGAAACCATTGCACAATTTTTGACCGAAGGAAGGTTCATTAGGATTGATTTTTCTGAATAGAATCATTTCGAAGAAATTACAGTTGAGGGCTTTGCTACTGTTTTATAGAGAATGACGAATTCCACTTTGAAGATGTATTCCCTTTCCTCTGCTATGAGGAAGACATTGACTTGATGTTTTGCAAACATTCCAGGTTCCAGGAAATAAACAAGGCTGAGATTCATAATCTGTCCAGACAATGCAAGAACTAGTACTTTTTTTTTTTTTTTTTGGGGGCCTAGAACTAGTACTCTATAATAGGGAAGTTCATAAATATTCGTTTTTAAAACCATATTTTCACTAATACTCATTTTTTATTTTTATTTCACTAATACCCATTTTTATACCCTATTTTTTTTTTTTTTCGGAGAAATGCAGACCACCAATGTTTTACATATTCATCACATTAAATGTATACTATGGTATACAGTTAATGAATAAAGATTACACTAAAAATTGGCACATATTTTAAAATATACACTATAGGTCAAATTTAAAATGAAAAATATGAACCATATTAAAATATTTACATTGCAAATGTATACTGTTTATATTTTACACATAAAATGTATACCTCAAAGATAAAAGTTTACATTATAAATGTACTTCACTCATATTTTGCACAATAAATGTATACCATTAGAATGGTACTTTTAAAAGAAAATTTAAAAACGGGTATTTATGAAAATAAAGTATAAAAATGGTACTTCTAAAAGAAAAATTAAAAACAGGTATTTATGAAAATAAAGTATAAAAATGAGTACTGTGTGTAAATTTCTCAATATTCCCATTACGGTTCAGAGCTCAATTTGTAAGTACCATAAGTGATTAAGGCGTTTATAAGTACACATGACAATATAATGGAGTAAGTTCCAATCAAATAGAGTGAGTTCCACATCCATTCATTTAAATTAACATTTGGATAGATTATACACCTCTGTGTGCTGCTGTGCACCATCATTGCTGGCGTTGATGTCTACACGGATCATTCAAACATTTGATACTCGGCCCAATCCATTAAACACAACCCAACAATCAATGTCCCATCACTTGCCACCTTTTTCTTCCAACAACATCTTACCAGAACAACGTAAGACAACACGAAACAGCCATGATGTAATTTGCATGGCCAAAAAAGAAAAAAAGAAGAAAAATCATCCGAGTGATTCGCTTAAAACTAGCGGAAGAGAATGAAAAGCTGACCTAGTATCCTCTTCTCTCCCTTCCATTTTTTATAAACAATTCACCTCTCTCTCTTCTGGGGTTTCCTCAGACTCCTCCACTTTTTCCTCTCAGAACGCGGCGAGCGATACCCACGTCCGCCGCTTCTGAAAATCTCTCTCCTTTTCTCTCTTTCCTCATTCCAAAACCCAAAAAGTCAAAAATTTAAAAATAAAAAGTAAAAACCCCATTGATATAATCTCACTACCATGATCAAAGACCCTCCATTATTACTACTTCGAGTAGTTCTGGTTCTGGCTTCAGCCTTGCTCTGTTCCAGCCAGGACTACGACTTCGGAACCACCGTGGCGGCGGCGCCACCGCCGGCGCTGGATGACTGTAATGGGATATTCTTGTCGTACACGTTTATCTCGCGGGAGAAGGAATTTCCGCACGTGAAAAACGTGTCGGCGCAGTCGTGGGCGTTCAAGTCCGAGGTGGTTGTGGTCAATGCCGGGTCGGAGGAGCTCAAGGGTTGGAAGGTGTTTGTTGGGTTTCAGCACCGGGAGATTTTGGTCTCCGCCGATGGCGCTGTCATCACGGACGGTGGTGATTTCCCTGCGGATGTTGGGAATGGGACCTACTTGTCGGGTTACCCCATGACGGATTTGAAGACGTCGATTGATACGGCTGGGGATTTTAAGCAGATTCAGGCCAAGGTGGAGATGACTGGGACCATGTTTGGGCTTCGGCCTAAGGCTGTTCCCATGCCTAAAACGATTCGGCTTGAGAATGATGGGTTTAAGTGCCCGGCTCCTCATCTTCATGGCAAGTATATATAAATTCTTCTGCTTGTTACGTACATGTCCTATTCTATATGGACACTATTTTAATATGTTTTCATGTAAAGTGGACAAAAATGAAGTAAAGAATCTGTATGATCCGACTAATCTTATGAACAAAACATAACATGAATTTGTGTAAGTTATCGACGTTTGTGATGTGAACATTACTATTTTGATTCAAATGATTTTAAAATAAGAAAAACCTTAAGCCAGATGTGACGGGTGTTTTGAACTCAATTAAGAACTTACTACGTAAAACTATTTGGTTACTTTGCTTTCAACTCCTGAAAATATCATAATTCAATCAGAAAAAATTATGTGAAATTGGGTACGTACAAAATGTTGTTTTCATTTCATTAGATCATAACGTACAATAAACATGAGTTATGATTGCTTAAAAAGTGGGTCTTAATAAGTATATAATACATCTGATTGGTTAGAGAAACTTTGTTGAATATTGTTATTCAACCCTACATACAGTTCTACAATATGTAACATAAAATTACGTAAATTTTGATCATGTGAGTAGTTGAAAATTAGTAGTAATACATATTAATATCAATAGTCTAGAAGTACGTTTGTTTCATATGATATTCATCAAGGCATGCATGGTACCATGAATATTGTAAAGCTCTTTTCACTGTCCTTTTATACAGGGACAAGCTCAATGTACGTATGCTGCAAACCGGACCCAAAGTACAAAGCCAAGAAAGCCAAAAAGACCCAGTTCTTGCCCCGCCAAAACGGCGACCTCTCTTTCACATACGACATCCTCCAAGCCTTCAGCGGGAGCTACCTGGCCCAAGTCACCATCGAGAACGAGCACCCTCTGGGCCGTCTCGACCACTGGAACCTAACCTGGGAATGGACCAGAGGAGAGTTCATAAATGCCATGAGAGGCGCCTACACCCACAAGAGGGACTCCGCCCAGTGCATCTACGGCGCCGCGGGAGAGTACTACAAAGACCTGGACTTCTCCCAGGTCATGAACTGCGAGAAACGTCCCGTCATCGCCGACCTCCCGAGGGACCGAGCTCAGGACGAGAAGGTCGGGAAGCTCCCCTACTGTTGCCGAAACGGAAGCCTCCTTCCGCCATTGATGGACCAAAGCAGAGCCAAGGCGGTCTTCCAGTTACAGGTCTTCAAGATCCCGCCCGACGTGACCAACCGCACGGCTCTGTACCCGCCCCAGAAGTGGCACATAGACGGGGTACTGAACCCCGAGTACGAGTGCGGGGCCCCCGTTCGGGTCGACCCGACCGAGTTCCCCGACCCGAGCGGGCTCCAGTCGGTCACCGACGCTATCGCCAGCTGGCAGGTCGTGTGCAACATCACCCGCCCCAAGGTCAAGCAGTCCCGGTGCTGCGTCTCGTTCTCGGCCTACTACAACGACTCCGTGGTCCCGTGCAACACCTGCGCGTGCGGATGTACGGACGAGGACGAGGACGCCGGGACTTGTGATCAAGACGCGCCGGCGCTGCTCCTCCCGGCGGAGGCCCTGCTGGTGCCGTTCGCGAACAGGTCCGAGAAGGCCAGGGCTTGGGCGAGGCTCAAGCACAGGGAGGTCCCCAAGAGGCTGCCGTGTTCGGACAACTGTGGGGTCAGCCTGAACTGGCATATAAACTCGGATTACCGGAGCGGATGGACGGCCAGGATCACCCTGTTCAACTGGAGATCCGACCCCTTTGAGGACTGGTTCGCGGCGGTCCAGATGAAGAAGGCTTACCCGGGTTACGAAAACGTCTACTCATTTAACGGGACCAGGCTTCCCTTCAACGACACCGTTTTCTTCCAGGGCTTGCCGGGCTTGAACTACCTGATGGGCGAGACGAACGGGTCGAACCCGAAGACCGACCCGAGAGTCCCGGGCAAGCAGCAGTCGGTGATCTCTTTCTCGAAGAAGAACACTCCCGGAATCAACATCCGGCACGGCGACGGGTTCCCGACGAAGGTGTTTTTCAACGGCGAGGAGTGCGAAATCCCGAGGATTTTTCCGGTTGGGAGTGGCGGCCGTAAGGCCGGCGGTAATGGGTTCTTGCCGGTTTTGCTGGCTTGTGTGTTGACTTTTGTTCTGATGGTTGACCGTGGCTTGCATTGATGATTGTTGTTATTTTTTTGTTTTGGTTCTTTTTGGTAATTTCTTATACCCACTAAAGAAATCAACACAATTGAATAACAAATTTTGTTTTTGTTTTTTCCTTAAATTTTTTCAGTGATTTAATTCTTTGTTTTCTGAATTAGGTGAGAAGGCCTAACAAGTGAGGATGATGAGCTCGGGGTTAGCTAGCAGATGGAGAAGATAAGAATGATGATCAAGACCGTAACAAATCTTTTTTTTTTTTTTTTTTCTGAGGGAACTATACGAAATTATTTTTTAAAGGCATAAATTTTTAATTTTTATGGAAGTTATAACTACTAAAACGTAGTTATCTAGCTGTACAAGTATTGAATTTATTGTAAAGTTGTCCATTGATTATGACTTAGCTTAGTTGTATTTTTTTCTTTTCTTTTATTATTTTTTTAAGAAATAGTAGGACAGAATTTAATGTTGACGAAATTCAAAGGAAAAAAAAACATTATTCATTTATCTTAATCATTTTTGCTATTGTCCCCTCGATCCTGCCCTTTTTTTCACCAACTTTTTAACTTTTATTTTTATTTGTTTATACAAGAATCATGTTTTAAATAAAACTTGGGGAATTCTACGATAACTTAATATATTTTGAGATCTTGCTCATGCTCATTGAGATGGCATGTATCTCTCCGGCAAGGCAAAATCTATTTGCCTTCCTTCCCATTACAATGTCGCTTATTCTTGTACAAGTTCAAATCTCTTCATTACTTCAAACCACCCATACCTCTTCTTATAATTTCAACGTATATCATCTTGGGTGCTTGGGTCATGTAATTTGAACTTACATCCTCTTAGGCTATTTAGCTATAATTTTGGGCGAGCAATTAATTAGCTAACTGTTAAACGGCATTTAAATATAAACTTAAACAATATATTAGCTATAACTTTGGGCCGTTTAGCAATATATTAGCTACTGGGGTCAATTTTACCAGTGTGACTTCGATGTCTACCCATTGCATAGAGCCCAATTTTGGGCCGTCCGATTAAATCTAAGAGGTTAAAACTTGATGGTTTCATGACTTTAAAATACACCTAGTTACAATGATGGAATGCTTAAGGTTTTTTTTTTTTTTTTTTGGCCTCAAGCTAAATAGGAGGAATGGGGCAACCTGTTATTTATTCTTGGGCCTTATCATAGGATTTTTCAACCTTATTAATGGGAAATGTTCGCTAAGAACCCTTCACTTGTGAGCTTTATCTTATTGATCGATAAAGCGTATCACTCTAGCTCTATCGAATGTTGCTATTAGTAGGGATTGCATGGGATTAAGGACTTAATGGGAGTATATATATGACCTTTAGTTAAGCCTTTAGATACCACCCAAAAGCCTAAAATACGACATTTCCAAATAATTATTTTTTGGTTCGATATTCAGTGGCATTTTTTAAAATATTTTGGTTACGAAAAATTAAATGCGTTATTTTCTACATACCAGAAACTAAATTAGTTTTTAGATCCTAAGAAAACCAATTTGATTATTGGAAACTAAAAAAAAGTTATTAGAATAAAAAAAATTGTTATTAGAAACTAGAAACTAATTTGGTTACTAGAAACCGATAAATCAATTTAGTTATTATAAACCAATTTAGTTTCTTATAACTAAAATATTTAGAAAAATACCACTGAATGTCGTACAGAAAAATAATTATTTCGGGAAAGTTGTACTTCAGATTTATTTTTGAAAACTTGAATATATGTGTCGAAATTCCTTTATTAAAGGGCCATATAGAAATATGACCAAATTTTGGGTCCAATTTAAGTAAATACCCCTCTATCAAATATTATAGCAAAATGTCCGGTATATATGCTAATATACCAAATATAAAACTTTATATACTAAGTATAAAAAAATATATACCTAATACATTTCAGCACAGTAACTAAAATTAATAGATATGTTTATTTACCAAGTGTAAAAATATATATACCTCGATATTTAGTTATAAAATTAAAAAATAGACATCTACTTTATTAAATTTATAATATTGGTCATCCACCTAAATTTCTCTTTATTTCTTTATTTTTTACTTTGACTAATTCAATTTGGGTCAATGACATCGGATTTAGACAGATTATTCAACTTTTCCAAGTGAAAACCACCTTCCAAATCAGACTCGCCTTTGAGCTCCCGTGATTTTAGCCAAATTCCATCATTTAGGGGGGGAAATTGCATTTTTATTAATATTGTTCTGGGACACAGACACAAGCATGTAAACTTAGTTGGTAGGAACTAGGAAGCCAAGTGTTTTGCCATTTTAACAATTAAAAAAATAGAAAAAGTAACAAGAATTTTCGATCATTTCGGAACAAAAGTCATTATTTTTTTTTTTTCCCAAAAGAATGTAAATTTCATTTTATGGGAGCAAGACCCAAGCAAGCATTCAAATTTCTTTATCTCTCTCTTTTTTTTTTTTTTTTTTTTTTTTTTTTTCGGTTGCTACTTTATATCAAATGGTTACAGATAACAATAGAGGGCCATATACAAACAAAGTAGGATTTGAATAAGGCCCTTTTCAAAGAACGTCTTGGATATACAAATAAATGGAGACTAATTTGCAGCAGTTGGTTTTCTGCAAGAAAATAGACCAAGTGTCCAACTTGGTAAAACTCTCGAGTCCGAGCCAAGATTCTTATGGACGTAAACTTATCATTTCTTGCCAAATCAAATCAAAGCGTGTGAAAAAGCTTGTTCGTATTAAGCTCCTCGATTAGCCAAAAGATCACAAGCATTTTTCTAGTGTCATGTCTTCTTGGCCTGCGAGAATGAACAAGAACAGAAGAAGAGACAATGATGATTATAATAAGCTCAATACACATGCTAGAATGACTACGCATACATAAATAAATGTACACTTAGTTGAAGCACTTAACGAAAGATTAAAATGCTTGAAGCATAATTGTTTTAACACAAAACGACTTTAAAAAGACTGGATACCTTCCTTAAATATTTCTTGTGAAGTTTCATTGCGCCGGTGCATGCCTTTTTCGCATCTAAGTTTCCAGTAATGTCATTCAATATCTGCACAAGAAAAAGAGAGAGAATGAAACATAACAAATAACCAGCACACAAAACCAACTAGATGAATTCATAACTCCGTCGAAGTACTTAAGCATAAAAGTTTGACTCGTTGATGACCAACTGAACTGTCTTCTTAAGGGTTTTACAAACAATAATCTTTTTCTTTTTCTCTTAAATTTTCCTCCCTAATTTTAAAATATGCTCATGATTGGTAAGACAAAATACAATACGGTGGATAGTCCAAAAAAGTTTTTACCATAATGAGGGTTAAAACATGTTTCTATGAAGGCTGTTTTCTTTAATCATTTTCTCTTAGGAACTCTTGACAAAGTTGACCAAAGCCAAAGGGCATCTTTGCAAATGAGCATTTTTACATGTATCTATATTCTGATTGATTGGTTAAACAACTCATCAAGCTAACCTTAACAACATCATCCAGACCCCGAGCTTCTTGCAGTAGCTTTGAGCTCTTATCCTTCAAGACACTAGCAACAAGGAACACCGAGATTGGGAGGGGGGCTTCTGAATTCTTTGCCCCATTTTTCATATTTTCCCTCTCATATTTCCCACACTGGCGTATTGACTTTGGTTTCCCTCTGGATCCCTCGGCTCTTTCATTGGCTCCCTCAGGTTCTTCGTACAAAGAGAATAAGTCAGGGTCGTATTCCAGAGCCCACATCATCTATTAAAAGTTCAAAGAACCAGAGAATAGCCATTACTACAAGAAAAAGTAACAGATATTTTCAAGAAGCAGGAGTGCAAAGCAGATAACATGCAGCTAACTAAGATACAAATATTAGTATTTATAAACAAACAGCAAATTAAAGATATCAAAAGGTATCTAGCAGAAACTAAGTCATACCTCCCACAGGTACAATGAATCACAAAAAGAGAACTCTCGACGAAATAAAACCATAAGCATCCGAAAAGCAAACAGATAGTCACCTCCACCTAGTGTCTCTGTGTACCAAAAAGATGAGCTTTCATTGTAATTCTTTTTTCACAAGCACAATTATCTCTATAAAATCAAGTAGTATTTATAGAATGAAATACAAATTTATGCAATACCCAAATGCTGATGAAGTTTTGGATCAATAACTTGAGTAATTGCAGCTAAATTACTTAGTTGAATCTCCACTCCGACGGAGCTATCAGTGCATCTGAAATTTCCTCGCTTTAAAATTAGAAAAGCAGGAAATGTTAATTAAAACATGTGGCATTAAACGAAATTTAACTCACAATCAACTGCAAACAAACTTAAACTATCCAGATTTTACGTAGTGACCTAATGCTATATTCTATAGAAACAGAAAAGGACCAAGAAGCAACGGAGTTACTCCTTTCAACATAGGAATGAGGAGACTCAAAAAAAAAAAAAAAAAGAAAGAAAAAAAAAAGGGAGATATATTCATAAAATTTATATGGGAAAACGGTAGTGCCCGAAATAAATTTAGGATAACAAATAACAGTCTCCTTTAAAACCCTTAATTATAAGAATACATATCAAAAGTTATGAAGGGGGATTGCTGCAACCAGACAAGTTCGATTGGGAACTAGGAGCAACTTAATATGGGAATATAACAACTGATACTGAACAGCATTCTCAATGCTAGTACAATAATCATCTAGAAACTGCTCTAAAGACACAAGGTGGAAAAGCCAACTAAACAAAAGAAAGAAAGTAAGAAACTTGGCCAAGTAGACTGATACAAATTGAAAAAGCATGCAGCATAGTAGAATTAAATTCTGTGGAACAAATGCATACCAATCTGCGCATCAGACGTTCAAAGCACCAAAATGCATCAGCTTCATCATCAAGAAGGATAATCATGGGGGAACAAAGATCACTCATTCCTGCTCAGCATTGTCAAAATGTTAAAATGTTGGAGCGGAGACCTTTATTTGCAAAATGTCAAGTATATTGGTTTTGCTATGCAGGAGAGAGCGGTAATTTAACAAATGTTAAAGAGAGACATCTATGCCATTTGCCCGTTACTACATACTAACAGTATAGTTAGACAAAATACTTGCCAACATCTTTTAGAAACATGTTAAATTGTGAATACTCATTATTCATTTCCTATTATCTCTTATGGGACAAGATACATGCAACTTTTCTTTATTGACTCACAGTTAAAACCAGAAATGCTGATATATGTAGAGATCTCAATCAGTTTCCAAAGGTGACGCTTGTTTTACATCAGACCGAGGTTGGAGAAGGATTAGTTACTTTCTAAAAGAATTTTTTTTTTTTAACCAACCTTGGCAATAGCCGACATCTGTATCTATCCAGGCATAAACGGTAAGAATATCCCAGAGTTTTGATAGGTTATCTTGCTTCTCATAGAACACCAACGTCCTGTCAGTGCGAACAACATCAAGACCTGATGACAACATAGAGTCAAACATAAGGTTTCTAAGCAAGAATAACATTCAGGGCTTGCTTGGTGACATTTATGTTTTATGTTTTTTTTTGTTTTTAAAAGTAAA
This sequence comes from Trema orientale, assembly GCA_002914845.1. Taxonomy (NCBI): domain Eukaryota; kingdom Viridiplantae; phylum Streptophyta; class Magnoliopsida; order Rosales; family Cannabaceae; genus Trema; species Trema orientale. The sequence goes on along the minus strand of JXTC01000013.1, from coordinate 1,691,500 downwards.
ATGGATGATGGAGATTTGCTAAACAATATCTTGACATCAAATTGAGGATATCTTCCCCCTTCATGTAACTTTTAAAAAAGAAAAACATAAATGTTACCAAGCAAGCCCTTGGTAAATCCTGAATTGCATCTGAGACCCAGAACGTAGCATGTGTATCTAGCAAAACTAAATTTTACATTTACATATTAGGACCCACCTATTTGATGTAGGGTAAGCATCCACTGAATTACTTTCTTGTCCTTTACAGGCTCCAAATTACTAGCAGCATTTGTGTTTGAACCAAACTTTCCATTATCATAACCCCTGCTATTTTCCTGAGAAGGGAAAACAGGTCCCTTGTCCGGATTTGTTTCTAGAAGTACTAACGGATCTTGAATAGGCTGACCATCTTCAGTGACAACAGGGGCAGTAATAAACCTACCACTTCCAATAACAGGAAATAGTTGGCGACATTCTTCCTTCCACCTTAGGTATTGCACCCTGAAGATACACAAAAATGATGTCATGCACAAACAAAAGAAACAGTAGAATGGCACTAGAAGCAGCAAAAATTTTGATTATCGTCAAGTTTGATTGACAAAGGTAGGAATTTGCAAATAGGAGCTAAAATAAAGGACACACACATACTAAAAATACAGGGTAGCTGTGTTTTGAAAGAGGAAATATTTGTCAGTGTATGGCGGTATGTCACAACATTTTCTTGTAGTCTATTAGAAAAATTATCAGTATGTTTCAAGCAAGAAATAGATAAATACTTGAGGGTTGTCTTTGACCTAAAAAAATGTCTAGCAACTAAGCTCCAAACATATCGTACCGAATAACAAAACAGAAGGGATATAATGATTTAGTTTTTCAATACTAGCAGGATGGGCTGGGGTGGCAAAAGCAACAAAACAGCCACTTTCTCCTCAGCCCAACCCCATAAGTCCCCCATCTTTACTGTTCTTTAGGAAGCTTTTACATAATATTCTTATTTCAACATAATTAGAGCAGCAAAATGGAGTACCTTCGGCGTTGACGTATCTGCTCTCTTTCCTCAAACGTGCTCTTGGGATCATAGCAACCAAGTAAGAATTCCCATACTTCTCCTCTAATTGATGGATGGACTCCCTAAAATGACAAATAAAACACAATGATGTGGTATTAGATATTTACTCCACATAAATTGGTCCTCTGTGAAGGAAAGTGTAAAATAAAATTTTTAAAAAATACAGGACAGATTCAATATTCCAAACAATGGAGAACAAGTACACAGAAAAAGCTGCCGAATCACTATTATCAGTTGCATCTTTAAATAATACTGCTTATACAATCAAGATAGCGTTAGGCCCAAAGCATAGCAAGTTATTAACTGACTTCAGCACCTTGACACACCAAAGGTTTCAAAAGAAGTTTAGGTGCCAAGGTGTTTTCCTTATGCGAGGCAAGGCACTTTTCTTTGTTGAGGATTACTGATCACTGACCTAGGACATTGTTCAGTGATCCTCAACAGACACAAGCACAAAAAACCTACAACGTACTATATATTGTAGCAGAAGAAACCGAAACTATCATCAACATGACCATTTGACAATTATGTACATAAAAAACTAAACAACCAGAGAGAAAAAAAACCTAAAAGAAATTACTGCTTGTCTTGTCTTTATCAGAAGCTCAGCAACATAAGCCTGTAAGGTAAGTACTTATAATTTGGAGGAGTAAATTAAATATTACCAGTTTAATATTTCGGTAGTCTACAGACTACATAACGTACTTAGCCTGATTTCTAGCTTATCTGTACTCACTAATCAGTAATCACAAACGTAGTCTAATACTTTAGCATGCTTCTAGGAGCAGTGATAACTTTGGAAGTAATTGCATTGTCCAGAAAATAACACAAGTAAGCATCATCAGTTCAACATTCTCTAGAAAGTTGAAATGCAAATTTATCATAATAGAATGAGATCCGCATGCTTATGGAAATTGATTTTACAAACTTATACGAAGCAAAATAAAAATAATTGCAGCACCTATTGGAAGATGAAGATGCACTTACCCCGCGTTGGATTCGGCTTAAAGTCTTGCCAATATCCAGATACCCTTCTGGAGTAAATGCAGCCTGCCATTTCCTCACACTTAATGTTTTACCAGCCTGCAAAAGCAGGTAAAAACTTGAAACTTCACTAGTTGACATTGAATGCAACACTAAATAGGAGTGGGAGCTAAAAACAAATCATCATGTTCAACCGCTGATAATCATGATTGCAGTAAGGCATTTGAGCATTTCCCTAACAAAAAGAATAATATTTTTGCACGCAAGAGTTTCATGATCATTGACTATAAGTAAAATGACACAACATTTAGACAGTGTAATCAGAATCAAATGAGCTAAATGTCTTCATCTCAATATCTAAAAACATTAATTGAAGTGCATCTCAAAACACAAACATCTGGACAACCTTTGTCATCACTGCCTCAACTCATATCATCAAACTTTACTTCCCAAATTAACAAATCATCATCCTAATCCATTTCTGCTTCCCAAATTTACACATTTGAAATAGTCGTGTCATTCAAGGTCACTTTCTGATCTCAATCAATCAATGACAAACCATATCAAATCAAATCCGATGCATAGCAAATATCATACATTTTTCAAACAGAAAAATGGATTCAAACTTAGAATATGGTATACAAAAACGGGTCTTTCAAAAATACCTAAAGGAATAAAAATACAAACCTTGATCTTGAAGCGGGTTTTGGGAACATCGGTGCACTCGGGGCGGACCTGGTAGAAAGAATCAGCAGGAGTTCCGGAGTCCCTCCACATTACCAACCACCAATATAACTTTCACAGAAAAGAATCCCAAAACCAACTATTGCCCCAATCAAGCTAAGGCCATAAACCAGCGCATATGAGCTGAACTGAACCCTCTTCAAAAGATCACCAAAAACCCAGAAAACAAAAAAGTCTTTTAAACCTTTTAGATAATTTCAATGGGGACCCAGTTGGGGAGCTGGCCTGACCAAGCTCCCAAATACCAGATCAAAGAAAAAGCAATATTTTTTCCTAACAAAAGAAACGATTTTTATTCTAATGGTTTTGCTATATTTTATTTCCTGGCTTCTGTTTTGTTCTTAATTTTTTTTGTTTTTTTAAAAATTGGGTCTTAGTGTTGTGGGGTAATGGTTGATGATGGTGGTTGTGGTGGTCATGGTGGATATGGATTGTAATCTGTCAAAAGTCACAATGAGAAGGTTCCCCTATTCCAACAACACCAACCGTTTAATGGGTCAATATTAACATTCCCAACCCCAATTGTCTTTTTTTTTTTTTTTTATTTCTCAAAAGAAATACAATAAATTTTCTTTCTTCAACATTTTCTTTTATTTCACCAACCATAACTGGATTACCAATAACAAGAATTACTAATCTTATTTGGTGAATTTTCTATTCTGGGAGACTGGGAGTCTTATTTTTTCATTGCAGTTGGATATCATTCTAAGGTTAGAAGAGGAGAGAGAGAGAGAGAGAGAGAGAGAGAAATGGTGGGACCCTTTTGAACAATCCTCTGTTTTCCGGAGGAAAAGGGTTGCCATGGAGTTTGGGGTCAAGTGAATGGGTTATAAATTGAACGGAATGAAGTAGGTCGTCCAAATGTATGAATCAGATAGCTTCAGACCAACTTTCATCGTTGACCCGCAACAAGTCACCATACTCTTTGTCCAAGCCCATCGAAACGAATATTTCTTTTCTTTTTGAAATATTTACACAAAATACGTATGTTATATGTGTATATATATTTCAGTTCCGCTTAGCAAGGATAAATGGATGATTATTAATAAATTCTCTAATCGGCCAGAAAACATCATGTAAAATTGTGTGATTTTTATCTATCATAATATGTGAATATAAAGTTATGAGACATTGCCATAAATCTACCCAAGCTCATGTTCTGCAATATACTTGTAGCCATTAGCCATATAAAAGAAAACAGTTATGCAAGTAGTTATTTGTGCACGGTTATTCTTCAGAACTTATTGACTGGTGTTTAGTTATTAACAACGTTAGTATTTTCTTGATTGATTGAGTTTACTACTACTACCTTAGTAGTTTTGTATACGGAAAATTAATATTAGTGAACCACTGATCCTAGTTAACAGTACACGTACCATAATATGTACATATTCTGCTAAATACGTACTAATGCAGAATAATGGACGAGAAAGAAGTGGTAATTGTCTAGACTCTCTACTTGGCTACTTTTACAGTTTATAGTTTAAGGTTTTTCACTATCTGATATAATATGTATCCTCATTTTCATTTTCATTTCCTTCTCGTAACTATGTTTGTCTAATTTCTTTGTCTTATTTCTCTATACTATGTGTCAAAATAGAATCTGATTTAATGAAGAAAAGCAAAAATACACTACCGGAAAAATGGCTTTTTGCGAAGGCACGGAACAGTCGCAAATAATAAAAAAACCGTCGCAAATGTGTATTTTCGACTCACCTACGACGGTTTTTTAATGGTCGTAAATATCGACATCGTAAAAACAATTGCGACGGCAGTATGATGTCGTAATTATATTTCCGACGGTCTTGCGACGTTATTGTACGGTCGTATTTTTATCGTCGTATTTTTTATACTTACATTCATGACTGTAATTTGCGACGGCATCATGCCCTCGCAAAAGAATTAAAAAATCACAACCATAATTTGCGACTTTATTTTGCCCTCGCAAAAAGTGTCAAAATAGCCCTAATTTGCGACTTCATTGTGCCCTCGCAAAAAAGTAGATGTAACTAAATTTATTATTTTAAAAAAATCCTTTTTGAATATTTGAATGGATGCAAATATGTACGACTGGGCCACAAAACAAGAGAAGGTAACTGTAAGGAATTTTTGCTTGGAAATTAAAAAATATGTAATTGAAATATGTAATAATTCATCATCTCATGAAAGTAAAATATATAGTCAACATCATGATCATGATTCATACATCCAATAAAAAATGGAAAGCATTTAATTACATGACATCAATCTAGCTTCCATTAATTCACGTGTCATATGTAACTTAATATTATAATAAAAGTAGAATTCTCTTAACCATTAACAAAAGATTTTTAAAACTTCAAAAGTCCAATTCATATTGGATATATTACTCTGAGACAACTAATTGCTTGATGAAGCCATGAGATCAATTCCTGTTAGTGAAGAGAAAAATAATAAATTAAAGTTAGGTTAATTAACTATTAAAATAAATACCAGAAATTAGCTATTATTCAAGAAACTTTACTATAAGTTGAAATTCAACAAATTATATAGCTAAATTTTCTCCTTACATTAACTCTTCATTTACTTTGAGAAAGGATTATTGTTATCATTAATGATCATGTTCGGCCATTATTTCAGAGTCTATACAATGTGCTTGGTGTCCACTAGAAGCATCTGGAACCTAAAAACACAAGTAAAAAAAGTCGAATACATTATGTAAAAGAATTTTAAATTTATTCAAATTGACCAAAAATTTGATATGAAAAACTAGCTAAGCTTCTGTAAATGCTTAATTAGCACCTGCAAAGAAAAAATAATTGTGGGGAAACTCATTTACTAACAATAAGACATAAATTAATTTGAATCGTAAGTCCAACTTCAACAAAGTTATACCTGTCCATTTGTAGATGCATGGTTTGAAGTACTAGTGCACTTTTTCAAATGATCTTTTAACAACTTAGACATTTCTTCGTATTTAGATCGCAGGTCTTCAACTTCAGACTTATATTTTTCAACTTCAGCGTGTAGTTGTTCATCATGTTGAAGAGTACTTGATGTTTGACCAAACACATCTTTTGGAGACGGGCCATTCCCATACAAGCGTACACGTCCATGTGCATCATGGCCCATTACATCAATGAATATTTCCTCTCTAAAAGTGTCATTATATTGCTCATCTGGCTTTTGGCTTAAGCGCTCATTGAATTGCTCCTAAAATTTTTTAAGAGTACTTAGTCTTGAAAAATATTAAATTTAAGACTATTATAATCCAAATAATAAAAATGTATGTTCACTTATTTGAACTATATTAACATACTTACAATAACCTCAGCAGCCTCATTATCACCTACAGTCCCATCACTTTTAGTTCTTGTGCGGATAAACATGCTTAGGCAATCTGTTTTCTCATTATTCTTCACCATCTTATTATCATTGACAATAACCAGCAAGAAATTGAGTAATTAAAAAAAATAAAAAGATAAAATTATAACATTAATTATTAGCTACACTATATAATTAGAAATCATCCAAATAAAATCATATAGGCTTCATATATATATATATCATAATGATGCACCACTAAACAAAGATTATAATTTATTAATATCTCCATTATTTAATCATAACAATCAATAGATTAAAATTTCAAGTGATTCATACCTCATTTTTCAATTTAGCAAATGATATTCGACCAGTTCTATGCGGTGCTTTTTGTAGCTTACGGTTGGCCTTATTTTTCCTAGAACATTCCTATAAATTTTTTTCAGTAGAAATCACACACATACATTAGTATTTTTATTCTAATAATTTTTTTAAAGAAAGTAATCTTAAACATGTACATACCTGCACTTGATCACTATCCCAATATGCTACAAGTATTGGCCATTGTTCTTTCACCACACGAGGAGGAAATGTAGTTAAACGATTCTCGGGTGGCACCTCATCATACCATTTCTTTTTCACCCTACTTTTCCAATCCTTCCAATATTTACCAACAGATGATAAACAGTGAGGTCTATAGTCATTGGGTGCATCCGTGTTATCCTAAAACAGAAACGTATAATTATGGTTTAAGATTATGATAACATTCTCATTGTTTTTTTTAAAAAATAAAGATGCAGAGATTTTCCAAGTGTTATATACCTGTACCTCCTTCCAAATGTAAGCTAAGATATCATCTGGTACATCAAGCCATGTTGCAAATGTAAGAGGAACTTTTTGTCCATTTCGAGCTATGATTCCAAGCTGAGTTGTTAGCTTTTCAGATTTTTCTCCAATGGGTTGCCAATAAGTATTAGACTCAATATGGAGTTTCTTTCCTGTACCCCACTCTGGTATACCACGACTACAACCTCGACCACGTCTAGGTTGTGGGATCTCACTTGAACCTATTGAACCAAATAAAATCAAACTTTACTTCAAAATGAGGTCCAAAACTTAAATGAATTTTTTTTAAAAAAAATGTGAATTAACTTACCTAAACCATCTAAGTGGTTAGAAGAAGAATGAGATTGATTAGCAGATGAAATATGTTGTGTTGATTGTGGTTGTGCACAAGTTTCGGACTGTTGCAAATTTGAAGATCGAACATGTGATCGAGTTCGCCCAAGTGTTACTTGTTGTGGTTGAAAATCTGTTTGACTTTGAAGCAAACAATCAGACATATTTTTACCCCTTTTTCTCTTTGTTGCCATGGTAACCTGTAAAAGGAAAAAAATTGTCTGAGCAATTCAACATATTAATGAAACATAATTATCTTCTAACAATCATTCGATATATGTATCATATATCATTATGAAACATACCCTTCAATTACAAATGCTACAAGAACATCTTTCTTAATCGAAATCTTCCATATCAATATCATCATTATAAAAAATATTTGCATCTATTGTTGTCCCATCCACTCCTTCTCTCACCCACGTAATATCTTCGTCACATTGATAAATATTTTCATCCAATTGTTGACGTGAATACAACTCAACTTGTGGTACTGTTGTTCGGATATTTGAAGAATCTTTTGTGTACATATCAAATAGATCTCTAGCAGTCATTCGAAGCACAATATTCCAATCAGGATCCAAAGGATCTTGCACATAGCAAACTTGCTCTGCTTGTGTGGCTAAAATGAAAGGTTCATCACCTAAATGGTTTTCCTTGTATAATATATGGTTAAAGTTCACCATTGTGAATTTAAACTCATCTTGCTTTTTCCCAATTTGATTATCAATCCAATCACACTTGAATAAGACAAACTTAATGTCATTTGTATAGCGAAGCTCAATTATGTCTGTTAACATTCCATGAAATGTAACATTTCCAGAACGAGGATTTCTATCTCGGGCACTAGCATAACTCATTGTATCAGCCTTTAAAATAATACCAGAGTTTTGAGTAGTTCTACTTCTTTCACTCTCTTTTGTGCGAAATCGAAATCCATTGACAATATATCCTTTAAACCTTCGAGCAAATTGGTCAGGACCACTAGCTAATACACAAATTTCTTCTGGAAGTTTTGTATGAGATGTTCGTTGAAGCGTATGAACCTACATAACATACAGAGGCTCATCAATGATGTAATGAAATTAGTAGTTGTACTTTGTAAATCATGGTTACTTAGTTCACTTACATAATTCATGAACCATATATGAAAGGTTTCATTGTGAACTTTCTGAATATGATGGTACGCGGCACGAGGCATGTCCCTTGCAAGTATTGTAAGGTGCTCACTGAAGTGATTTAGAAATACTTTTAGTAAACTTTGTCATTAGAAAAATGGTGAATTGACTATATTGTCTAAAGGTATAACGTACTTTCGGAATGGTGTGACTGCATCTGTATTGATAAGGACATATCTGTGTGCTTGTACCCATGTAACATGATCTAGAAGTATCTTCTCAGTTCTTCCAAAGTGACGACCAAGGTTATTACCACGATCATCATTACGTATTGGTCGACAAGATTTGGATTCTACATCATTTAGGTATCTCGAACAAAAGTTCATGCATTCTTCCATCAAGTAGCCCTTAGCAATTGAGGCTTCTGGATGAGCTCGATTACGCACATAGCGTTTTAGAGTTAATAGATACCTCTCAATAGGATACATCTATCTAAATTGCACAGCTCCTGCAATCAATGCTTCTTCTGCCAAGTGAATAGGCAAGTGCTCTATTACATCAAAAAATGACATTGGAAAAATCTTCTCAAGATGGCAAAGTGTAAGCACTATTCGTTCTTGGATATGTTCTAAATCTGATGGCTTATTCACTTTTGAGCACAATTGCCTGAAAAAGTTGGTTAATTCAATCAAAGGTTCAACAAC
>JXTC01000013.1:1651799-1681337 GCA_002914845.1 Trema orientale | reverse complement strand
TTTAACTTCATGTGGGAATGCTTCCTTTAGCAAACCTAACAACATTGTGAAAGACTTATCAGTCCATCCAGATAGCACTTTTAAGTGTAGAAGTCTAACAATAAATGATAATGCTGTGAATTTTGTGCATCCCGGGTATAAAGGATTCTCTGCCTCCTTGAGTAGTTTGAGAAAGTTTTTAGTTTCTTCATTCGGCCCTTCACTTTGTTCACATTCTATATGATGCTCATCACCTAATTCAAAATCTCTATTTGGAATGCCCATTGCCTCTTGAATCATTCCTATCATGTCATCACCCATAACAAAGTCGTTGCTGTCAAGTGTACTTTCATTTGCATGCAAAGAAACATAAGGTTCTCCATGCTCAGTCCAATTCTTGTATTTCGTCAAAAAACCATTTACAATAATGTGCTCTTGTGCAACTAGCTTTGACACAAAGTATCTGTTACAACATTTTTTGCATGGACAATAAATCTTACTATCCATAGACTTGTTAGTAAATGCAAAATCTAGAAACTCGTCGACTCCATCCCTATAAGGCTTACTTGCCCTATTTGGCAAATCAATCCAACTCTTGTCCATGTATATATACCTTCATATAGTTTAATGTAAAAAAAGAAAAAGAAAAAAAACTATTAGAGATGTATAAAATTCTTCATGCATCATTCTCTAGATATATAGTCTCCCTTTTCTTTACTCCTCTGTTTTTAGATAAAATCCTTTTCTCTAGTCTCTACTTAGAGTCAACTATATGATTTTCTTCCTACCTTAATTTATACTATGAGATCAACAATAATCTAGATAAATATTAATATTCCAAAGTCTTTTCCAAACACATATAGCACAGTCCTATAAGAAACTTCATACATATGGACAATACTATAGAATCATTAATATCATTTAGAAAATATCAATCAGATCTAATTAGTAATTTCTATCTATATATACATGTATTTAATTAAGTATAAGTCTTGTATAATTCATCAATTATTATAGAACTGAAGTAGTATAAATTAGAAAAGGAAAATAAAAGAAAACATACCAAATCTTTTACACTTTCAAGATCACGAAAGCCAAGATTGATGAGAAAGAAGAACAACCCTGTTATATGAAAAAAATAATATTAAGAAATGATAAAGAAACTTAATAACTCAAATAAGTTTCTGAAAGTGAATAACTAAAAGAAAAAATAGTAGTGATCAATTACCGATATCTATGTACATTCCTTAAAAGATTCTAACAATCAAAATAGTGATTGAAGTAAAAGATTCCTTTAGCAATACCCTATTATATATACCATATGGCTTATATCCCACGTACTAATTAGGATGCGTGTTGACCATATTTAACATAACCATAATTAGGCCTATTTAACATAACCATAATAGAAATAGATCTAAGGACTAGATCAAAAAAATACTATCCTTATCGTTTCAATTATGTATTTCTAGACTTTCCCATTTTTTCAAAGCTTTCTTTTTTACACCCCTTGTAATCATATTTTTAATGTTTTTTTAAATTTTCATTCTTATTAGTACTTTGATAAAAATTTTATGCTACAACTTTTGTAGATTTCATACAATTTATATGATTATTAAAATATAAAATCGGAAATATCGAATTATATATTATCTTAAATACCCAAATATACTAATTTTCTAAATAAAAGTCACCAACATACTTTAATTTGATTGATTTATGGATTCTAAAGCTTTCAACCCCCCTATGCATCGTTTTGTTTCTTTTAGATCTCAATCATTTTCATTGTCGTTTTCTGGTAGTAATTTCACAGATTTTGAGTGAGAACAGAGCTGAGCTTTTAGAAATCCAGTCACGTTACACTACTGTACCAACCACCAATTAAACAAGAGAGCATATTATACCATTGTCTAAGTCTAAATAGCGATAGTAATAGAAAATAACTCCAAGAGCAACAGACAATAATCCAAAAAAAAAAATTCATCAAAAACTGAACTAGAATACTTGTATTTAAGAAAATACAATGCACCAAATCAAGAAGCTAAACACCACTAAACATGGGATAAATATAAAATAAACTATAAAAGTAATTAGTATTAATTGAAAAAACTACTTCTTCAACAATCTTTTAACCAATAAGAAATAGCACTAAGAAAGAAGCAAATCAAGAAGTTGAGGTATCTTTGACCAATCAGATCTTAAACTTAAAAGAATAAACAAAAGCCCCCTTTCATTAGAATATATAATATCATGAACAAAATGTAAGCTTCAAAATAAAAACCTCCACTAACATAAAAAATATCCAAAATTGTAGCAACTAGACCTGGGGAACAAAGTAAAGTGTTTAAGAGTGAGTGCGCTTCAGTCGTCGATGGAATCAAGGGATCTCTGGAAGACTCTGGCTAGTTTGAACTATGCAAAGCTTTGATTTATCAGGGCCCCCTTTTGGAGCTTTTGATCGTTTTAACAAAATGTATCCTAATTCTCAGAAAAAACAACTTAGTAAAACACAAAAAATTAATAAATAAAAGATTATTTGCGACTGACTGTCGCAAAAGTTAATTAAGAATGGCCTTTTGTGACTTTATTTTTTTTCTCGTCGCAAATAAATATCCCGCTTTTTTTTTCACTTGGCGCGTAAAATATTTGCGGCGAGTTCTTTGACGGCAAACGTATTTTGTCAAAAAGTCATCATATTTGCGAGGGCAACACTGGAGTAGCAAAAAAGGGTCGCAAAAAGGTACTATTTGTGGCTGGAAACATGCCTTCGCAAAAAGTTGGTCGCAAATGCATATATTTCTTGTAGTGATACCTATCCGGTGCAAGTAATGTTCGTGACACACTTAATACATACACAAAAAATATACATAATGATATGATATATTTTTCCAGCTACTCATGTACGTGGTAAGACCATATGCATATTTCATAAATTATGGCTTTTGAAAATCAATAACACATCATTTTAATCATGAGATGTACTCCTCGAATAGAACTAGATCTGGGGGTTCGAACCCTACCCCTCTCTCTAAGTGCTAACCCTTAATTTGTAACCATTACGAGGATTGTATCAAAAAAACAATAACATATCATTGTATATCCTTAGTGCTACTCATTCCATATATGTTACAGACCAAATATATGTTTTTTATTATAATGTATATTAGTGCATTGTAATACTAATAATAATAACAAGAAGGGTGGCAATTATTACTCTCCCCCATCCTTTCTAATTAATTAGTTTTTCACAAAAATATTCTCTTGTAAATTGACATAAATATGTTCCCTCGTCTACCATTAAACAACAAAATCATATTTCTTAGCATATCCCTCACATACCCAATGTGGCACTCATATAAAATTATGTCATATCTTAAGAAATTAGAATTGTGAGTATCAACTAGTGGTGGTGGTGGCATAGCAGTAGCAGCGCAGGTCAGGGGTTCGAGTCTCCATAAATGTATTTGAGCTCGGGTTGTCACTCCAAGCATTTGTCCTCCAATGAGTGGACCTTGTGCAAGTGAGCACCCCTGTTCCTAATATCTGATAAAGGTACGGGGACATGACTGTAACAATCTCATTTTCGACATACTACTAGTAGGAATTTATTAACTTTCGATTAACGAGGTGTTACTTTCTATAATCATTTCTCTAAAATACGGACCAAATTAAACTTTTTACTTTTCTTTAAAACTCTATAGATAGATGACTTTATTTACAAATATAGCATAGATCGATGTATATGTATATTACAAAATAAAAATAAGTATCAAGAAAACAAACTAAAAATAACTCCACTAAAATACTATAAAACGTCCCAAAATACATAAACTTCCCAAAATACATAAACTAAGTCCCCATATGAGGTCAAAATATCTATTTATATAGCACTAAGATTGGGTCTCTACTCCAGCTCACAAGCTCATCTAGTCATCTCAATCATTGCCTGCAACACAAGTCTACTGTGAGCTACAACTTAGTAAGTAAAGTAATGTATGAAATGATGCTCAATGGTATCTATTAAATGCATGATCATGTTTGCTTGAACTTTTGGTATAAATATTTTCTATTGGACCCCCCATTACCTTGTACACACTGTTCGGTTCGGCACTATGCCTATAGGCTTCTGAACTGATAATATCTCATGGGCTCTCCTTTAGTCAGCCCTTACCACAGTGGGACTTATTATACTAACCTTACTCAATCGTTACTCTGTCGAGCTCAAGAGATAAGGCTGCCCGATACTGTAGTGTAATATACTATATACCTTGGAGGAAGAATACTGTGGCAATCCTTCTGATTAATCTCATCAGACTTGCCCCTCTCTTAGGGCTGCCACTCTGAAACTGTAAATTTGTATTTTGTTTCCCTGTAATAGTAGCATAAAACCTTATGAAAGTTACCTGGTCTCAACTTTATTGTGATAAACATAGCATTGTACAATAATACTAAGGTATTTCAGAAAACTTGCTATCTTTCTTACACTTTTCTCTAAGACATGCATGGCCTCATTATGTACATGATAATATCACATTATAAATGCCAAGTATGTATGCTAAAATTAAAATGCCAATGATCATACTCATAACCAGAATGCAAAGTATATAAACATAATAGACATTCACATAGTACATAACTCTTGTGTTGCGGTTGAGTGCTATACTTACCTCTCCTCCGAACTTTCTAAGTCTTTGTCCGTGAAATACTTTTTGCTCATGGTACAATTATGTGTTCCTAATATTTCCACACAACATGTTCACATATGAAAATGTTTGCCATGCTACAAGAAATACCATGGTACTTGACTTTGGGAATACAATTAATTTCACGTATTTATCCAATTATGGGAATATAAAAAGCACCAGGTCATTAGTCTTGCCATAAACAAAATTAGCCAATATACTTGATAGTCAAATAAACATGCTCAATTATATAAATATCATGACAAAATTTACTTGAAGCGGAGGAATAGACCCATTAAGGCAAAATCACAATTCTAAAATATTATAGATAAAAAAATAGGGAATTAGGTGAAATATACCCATATGATAGTGAGTTTTAGAAAATACACCACTCTCAATAGCTTTTAGATGAAAGACACCCCTTATAGAAAAAAAAAAGGGGGTATAAAAAGACTTATATATCTTTAAGTCAAAGGTGCTAGACGTGGGTGCCGAGAACTAGACATAATGTCTAGAAACTTGACAAGAAAAACAAAAAGATACATTTGAGTAATTAGTACCAAACTATGGAGCTGGGCTAGATAAAGTGTCGAGCTGCGCTAAACAGGGGTGTTGAGAGCTAGACAAGGTGTCTAGAAACTTGATAGGAAAAAAAAAAGTTATATTTGAGTATTTAGTACTAGACCGGGCTAGACAGAGTATCGAGCTGCGCTAGATAAGGTGCCTAAAAACTCGACCTCCCTTGTCTAGTCGAAATGTGGATCCTTGATGAGATAAGTGACAGGGGCATTTTTATATTTGAAATAATTTGAAACTTAAAAAAATATACTCATCAAAAAATTATTAAGAGGAGTATATTTCCTAAAATATACTATGCCAAAGGTATATTTTGTAAAAAACCCCAAATACAAAATAATTACTTTGCAAACTCATAAGTTGATATTTGATACAAGACAAATAAGTACTTAGTGGAAACTCTCTCAATAGTACCCAATAGTCAACTTAATTTGTTCAAGTATGTGTATAAATTTACAATACAATCATTGACTTCAAGCACACTTATAAAAGGAGACCACAACATATAATCATATTGATTGTATTACAAAAAGAACAAACCTTTAATATGTATATACATATATATCTAGAAACTCAATTAAAAAAAAGAGTAATTCCATACAAGAATTCTAAGTCTCTACCCATTACATAATATAAAATATCTATCCATATATACATATCCCAAGAAAACAATTAGATGAGGCAGATTATTACAAGCACGAATCACGAATGAGGATAACAGTATAAGAAGAATTATCCACTCATGACATATAAGTATTATATCAAGTTAATCACATACACGTTAATAACATGGCATTTATAAATAGATATACTAATATTCTAACCCGAAAGAATGTATCCAATACTAACAAAATCATTATTGCTAAGTAATAAATAAGTTTAAAATTACCTTTATAATATAATTATCTTCCACTCCCCTTCTCTCTCTTTCTGAGAAAAACAAGGAAGTTAAGTGCTTTTAATTGTACGGAGTAGAGAGAGAGAAAAAAAAAGTACAAAGCTCGTGGAAGATTGCTTTTTGTTGATAACAAAGTGAAAATATATATAGCTTTTGTTGGAAGATTGCTCTTGTTGACTCCATAAGGTCGGTGACTACTTTAAGGTCGCTGACTACTTTTAAACCTTTTATATTGTATAAATATAAGGACAAATTATATATTTGCTCCATGAACTATCGTCTATGTAGAGTTTTACTCTTTAAACTATTTTTCTGTGCAAGAATTCCCCCCAAATTATTCGATTGTGTAAAAGAATTTTCCTTATGTTACTTTTCGTCCATAGCGCAGATGAAATTATGATGTATCACCTAAAACAATGTTAGTTCAAAGTTTTATCATCATATACCCTTAGCTTATATGTCAAATTTTTCTGTTTTTCCTCTCACACTGTAGTCTTTTTCTCCAGAAGTCTAGCCTTCAACCTTCATTAAAGCTAAAAATTAGCTCCTTCTGTTACCTTCTAATTCTATCCAAACTAATGTCTTCTATTTGTAAAGAATTGATTATAAAACCCTTTTCAATATCCTAAATAGGAAGACACATCATCATTCTGTCAAGAAAGATAACAGAAGGAACGTTTTTTCAATAATCTAATAGTTCAGGGGGTATTTTTACAAAGAAAAAAAATTTAGGGGGCAAAACTCTGCATAGACGATAGTTCAAGGGGCAAAGATACAATTTGTCCTAAATATAATAATACCCGTAAAAGAAATCAAGTCACATAATTGTAATTTACTTAATAAAATTATAGTTTTAATGATATGACAAGGCAACACTTGAGACATCTTAATTCAAGAATAATGTGTATATAGATGTATCTTATAAATAACATGGCTCAAGCATTATTTAAATAAAATATAAAGATATTTGAGAATTGGAAAGACGTATTAAAAAGGCATACATAAAGAGTATGTTACTCACATTCCTTAAGTCAAAGAAAATTTGCTTAGTATTCTAATGCTAGAATAACTGATTTACTAATTATTATATATGTACTAATGAGCATTTCTTGAGCATTTCATTGTAAAATAATTTAAAAAGTAGAGGTTAATAACCATAATAAATTAACGTCGAGGACTTAAAAGATATGCATATATAACACAATCTTAAATGCAATACAATCAAGCTATTATTGGGTCATTAACTTTGTGAGAAGTTAGGTGTCATAATGACTATTGTTATTCCATATATGGTCTTAGAGATCGTCTGATCCCAATGGTTACCATAGTAAAAACTGGGTGGGGGAGCATAGTAATGAATATATAATTTAAACCTGATCAACAAAAAGTATGATCCAAAATCCTAGGCCGTGATTTTTTTGGTAATTTTGAGTGTAAATTAATATAAATGAAGAATTTTACAAAATTCGGGGGAAACCAAGTACTTGGGTCTTTCATTTTAGTCCTTGAATTATTAGAAATTTTAAGTAAAAGGGAGCCCCTCTTTGGTTCAATTTATCAAAAAGAAACTCCAATCAGAATTCAGGAAAAACATAGTTAAATTGAATAAAAACTTGGTTTAATAAAAACTTTAATGAATATATAATTTAAACCTAATCAACAAAAAGTATGTATTCATTATATATTATTTGAAAAATAAACTATTTCTTTTTTTTTATTGCATTCTTTAATTCAAATTTTTTGCTTGTGCTCCTTGTTTTTTAACCGCAAACCTGTTATTGCTATGATGAATTCTAACCTTAATGACTTCTTCTCTTTCTTAATAAACTATAGAAGCAATAAAATTAAAGATGAAGAACAAGACAATAAAAAAGTTGGGTTCTTGAAACTAATAGCTAGTAAACTATTAGAATGGTGTGAAAGGAAAACTATTCAAAAATATTTTTGTACACAATGAAAATTAAAATATGTGTAAAGGAAATTTTGAGTTTTTAACATTTTTATAAGAGATTTAATTAGAATGGGGTAGGGAGAAAAATAAAAAGGGTGGCAATAAACTCACCTAATAAGAATTAACTATCAATTTGGAGAATTTGTGATAAAAAAATGAAAAAAAAAACTATTAGTTCATTTTGGTAATAAATATAAAGTTATATATAAATAATGCAACTAAAAAAAGTTATTCAAAGGAAATTAATCCAAAAATTTGGAAATTGTTATTTCCTAACTATAATTATAGCTATTTTTCTAAAACTAAAAATTGGAAAGTTAGAAACTCTTTATGAAGGTTTTCAAGTATGCACAGATATGTATACAGCATAAAGATGAGATAAAGATATTTGGATCGAAGTATTTTTAAAAGTATGATTGAATCGAATATATTTGGATCGAAGCACAAAACCATGATCCACTAATACTATATTTGCTCAGTTTATTTCTAATAATTGTGTTTGTATTATTAGTTAAGTCACTCTTATATATATAGATATTTAGGAGATCAAAGATGAATCCTAAATTGATGTGGGACTATTCTATGTTTGTTATTCTCTCTTGTCGTTTTATTTATTCTTNAATAGGAGACTTGTTTTTTTTTTTTTTCTGAGGAAAAAGAAGGAAATTATTTATTATAAATAAATTGTTTGCTATTATAAGAACGATACAATTAGAAAATTTTCTATTACAAAATAAAGAAAATAATACAAAAAAATTAAAAATATATACATAGCACACATGTATAGCTGCTTGATTCCCGAAAGAAAGAATAAATGATAAGAGCCACGATAACTATCTCTTAATAGAGAGTTTGTATCGCTAATATTAACTTCATTGCTAGCTAGACAAAGTTAAGTTCATCATACTCACAATGAATATACAATCACTTTCTGTCAAAGGACCAATAAACCCCGAATATATTACAAGATCTGAATCTTCACAAAGTAGAGTAGAAATGG
Organism: Trema orientale; assembly: GCA_002914845.1. Lineage (NCBI taxonomy): Eukaryota > Viridiplantae > Streptophyta > Magnoliopsida > Rosales > Cannabaceae > Trema > Trema orientale. The sequence continues at coordinate 1,672,251 of JXTC01000013.1, read as the reverse complement.
TCATTCCTTCATTATTTCGAAATATACCATTAATCCCAATAAAGTCCATCTTCGTGAATGATGCAATAGTTATAATAAAAATCTTCCAAATCTAAACTGCAAAAAGTTCAAATCTATTAAAAAGATTAAAACAAAAAAAAAAAACAAAACTTATATAGATTTAAAATTACTAAACCCCTATAATAATATCTTTAGGGACAAAGAACTTCATACCAATAGAAAGGATTATTGAATAAAATGGCTATAAAATTTGAAAAAAAAAAAATGAAATCCTATCAAAAAGGGAGATCAACATAAGATCTAAAAAAAAATGAAATCCTACTGAAAAGGGAGATCAACATAGGATCTCCTTCTCCGGTAGGGTAGAAATCAAGAGAAAAAAAAGAATGGAGATGAAGTCTTTCAAGAGAGGGAGAGAGAGAGAATGGCTAGGGTTTTTAATTGTACAGGAGACTTCTTTTATCTCTTCGATGTTTTCAATAAGTTTGATGTACTAGTAAAATATTTGACTAGCGAGTACAACAAAAGATAATAAAATTTTTGTTTCTCCCCATTTTTTTTCTTTTTTTTTTTTATGTCACTTAAAATAATCGATTATATCGACTCAATCAATTAATAGTTTTAATATCTTTTTTACTAATTTTAATTGGCTGACTGTCTACAATTCTCTACCAAGAAACATATAACAAAAATTTAGGGTTAAGTACATTAACATCCCATGGATTATATATACAACGATACTTTGGTCTCTGAACTTTAAATTTATATAGCAAACTACCATGAACTATATAATTATTATAACATGGCTCTTTCGTCGTAAATTATTAAATTTTGAATGGGAATGAGTCACTTACAAAGTACACAATTTGGTAACTACGGTCGAGAATGAGATCCCAATTAAATTTTCAAATTACATAGTAGATTACCAAGAATTATGCAACTTTTGTAGTCATGGGCTTTTTATCACAAACTGTTAAATTTTTAATCAAAATGAGTAAAATGCAAAGTATACAATTTGGTAACTAAGCCGAGAACAAGACTCGGATTCTCAGAATTAAATAATGCTTAATTATACGCCTTGTACATTATTGTAAAATATTAAAAAACTAATAGTATATGAAAAAATGTTATTATTGTAATAATTATATAATTGAGGATGGTCCACTAAATAAGTTAAAAATTCGGGAGCAAAGTAGTATAATGGCTATAATTAGGGCATTACTATAATTAATATTTAATAATATAAAAGGGATTTTATTTGTACCCAAAGCCCAACTCTCGCATAGACACCCCCATAACATAGGAAAAAGTCTAAATTGGACATCTTCCAGAAACTAAAAAAATTAAAATTAAAATAGAAGACTAGGATAGGTGTGCACCCCATCCTCTCAACCCAAAACACTCAGTAGAATTTCGTTTGGTACTACAGGATGCAAAAGTCAATTAAAATATCTTTTATCTTTTTTGGTTTTTCAATTGGTTAGAAAAGGTCTTAAAAATGTTCACAGATACTAAATTCTTCAAAACTTAATATACTAGTTATGCAAGTATAATCGCGTTCTCCACTCCCCAATTTCAGAATTTATCTATTCAGTTTCTCTCTCCTTCTTTATGGTTGCCCTTTTTTTTTTCCCAAGGTTATTTCTCTCTTTGGTTTTCAATGATTGCCCTGATCGTATGATACTGAACCGATAAACTTAGTTCTAAACACTTGGAATAAAAAGCCAAAAACGAGATTATACAGAAAGTTAAAAAGACTAAAAGATAGGGGGGGAAAATAGTAAGTAAATGGAGAAAGCATAGAGACAAAAAGTAATGAAGTTGGTGTTAGAAGAGGTAAATGATAATGGAAGGGGACAAGGGAGATGATGGAAATGCCAGAAGTTTAAAAGAGATGAATGGGGTGTGGTTTATGCTTTTAATTGTCATTTACTTGTTTGTCCCTTTTTTTTTGTCATTAATTTAGTCTTTTTATTAAAATAAGGGGTGCTAAAATGTGTAGTGGGCCGGGATGTCAATGTAGCCCTCCTAATATATATATATATATATAATCTATGGCCTGCTTGCATGCATGTAACCATTTGTTGACCTTATAAAGACGTTAATACATTGGCGTAGCTAGATTCTCTACCAAATTTGTGAGTCTTTTTCATAAAAGTACTTTCATGTAAACAAGGGAATTACATCAAAGGGAACAGTTTCAGTTAACCACGTACGCTGTCGTTTCCCTTTTCATGATGAAAACAGTAATATGTACGTAGAAACTTGGAGATATATCAAATCAAGTCCCTCTTTAGAGGAATTGTGAAAGAGATTAGCTAAACAAACAAAAAAGTGCTACATACAGTTCGCTCCTATATGCCAGAAAAGAGAGATGGATGATGAGGCATATTTACTGACTATTATTGGCTTAATTTGCTTCTTTAGTTATCTAAAATAATTGAATTGAATGAAATACGTACGTATTAGTATAGTGTATTGCTTGCTGTGTGCAACGTGGGAGGCTTGATAATATGTATATATAGAATAATATTTTGCACGTAATAAGAATACTGATAATATTAATTGTTGTTAATAGTTTGTCCAAGAACACAAGACATGAATATTCTTGATTATGGTCAAGCAAAGTATAAACCCTCAGACCAAGTTATTTCATATGCATATAAAGTAATCAAAAGTGGACAAGAGCCAACTAGACCTAGCTATATGGGCCAGCTTTTTATTTTTAAAAATGCACATATGCTTTGCACTGGAAGCTAAGATATCTTAAAGAGAAAAGAAAGAATATAAAAGAGAGAATAAGAAAAAGTTCCAAATTAAAGCTTCACTGCCACAGATCATGTAAAGTTCCCATGCAACTCCCCCCTACAAAAACCCAAGTCAGGTCTTTGTTTTTGCCACCCAATATTCTAATTTGCTTAGCTAGATACATTATTATTATTATTATTATTATTATTGAATTCATATATCTATTAGTACTAAATTTTCTCTCAAATTCAAAATCACTACTTTGTAAGTTTATACACATTTGTGTGTTTTCAATGGCTAATTACCAAAGCAGAACATTTCAGCTTCTGGGTCTGCTTTGTCTCTCATTGTTTTTGGTGCCCAAGAGTTTTGCAACTGAATTCACAATCGGAGGCTCAAAGGGTTGGAGTGTTCCCTCTGATCAGAATGCTGTACACTATAGTCAATGGGCTGAAAACAATAGATTTCAGATTGGAGACTCTATAGGCAAGTTCATCATCATTGTATATCTCTACATTATATCTACCTATCTTTTTTTTTTTTTTTAATATAAAGATCATAATTTATTCTCTCCATCTGCATGCATATTCATTTTATTTATCAAGGAAATTTTTCTCCGAAAAAAAAAACTGCCTGCCATCTTTATTTAATTACTTTTCCAAGAAAATAGACGTGTTCTTACGAGTGACTAAAAGTGTCTACGGTTCCTTTCAAAAAAAAAAAAAAAAAATCCACCCTAAAAAGGGAGTACAAATCTCGTTAAAAGGGTCTAACAGACTTGTAGTACTATTTTAGATCCAAGGCAGCAACAACATCCATTTCTTTCATCTATCTCTATATACGTGTATACATTACAAAATATTAATTACATCCATATTAAGAATCATCATTTAATATGATGTGTATATTGATCCATATATATCATACGAGTATTACTATACATGATCACTAGTGCTTTATATACATAAATATACATATATGACTTTGATTAATTGGGGCCACACACTCTTATAAATTAATGTGTATCATAATCTAATGTAGTGTCACGCAATGTAATGATTCCATCACTACTGGTAATAATACTTAGCAATTTTCATATGAAATTATCATTCTTCCAACCATTGATAATATATATCATTATTGCTTTTCAACGTTGTAGTCTTCGACTACCCTTCTGGCCAAGACTCAGTGCTTCTCGTCAGCCAGGAGGACTACAACAACTGCAACACCGATAACCCTCAAAAGAAATTCGACGACGGCCACACCGTCTACACTTTCAACCAGTCTGGCCCTCACTACTTCATCAGCGGCAACAAGGACAACTGTCAGAAGAACGAGAAGGTCGTTGTGATTGTCTTGGCTGACAGAAGCAACCAAACCAATGCCGCTTCGCCATCGCCTTCTCGCTCGAACGAGACCAATCCATCTCCGGCCCCAGAAGGCCAGGGGTCACCCCCTCCGCCTACCGGGACGGTTGAGATTAACCCCACGCCGTCTCCTGTCAGTGACCAGCCTTCACCAAGTGATGCTTCCCATGCCTACATGAGCTTTCTTGGGTGCATTGGAGCTTTTTCTGCTTCAGCACTCGTTCTAGTATTCTAATTGGATTGTCCTAATTCAAAGTTTGACAACTCTTTTGCTTCATTATTATTATTATTTTTTTTAATTTCTGATTTTTTTTTCCCCCCTTGAGCTTAGTAGATTCAACTAAGCTTTGAGGATTTGGCCTGGTATTTGATGTTTATTTGTTTGCTATACAGTCGAATAAGCTGACACAAGTATATATATATATATATATATATATATATATATTCATTCGGTGTGCTTGTTACAATATTATGTGAAAAGCAATCATGTATATTTTCTAAGGAATAAATTGAGTTCTACACTATGTGATTAAGAATTTAATCGTCTATATTTTCAGCTTATTTCTAATATCAGGGCATATATGCCCCCTTACTTTGCATGCACCAGACTCTCGGTTTAGCAGGTTTTGTCATTTGTGTTTTCAAAAGTATCACAAGAAAGAGTTATGATCACTAAGTTGATGAGTCATAAGCGGAGAAGACTACCTCGTCCGAGTCCGAATTTGTTAAATAAGAATCCCAACATATAGTTCTCAAGCCCAGTATATCTGCGGCTACTAAAATTTTGTAAGAAATTACAAAACCAATATACAACACATACACAAGTAGCACGGTTTAGACATCAAATATTATACGTATTTGATGTCTTAGTTTGCGTTTCTCTCCTCATTTTTCCGAATTTGGATATTAATTCATTTTTCCCCTTTTCCTTTCTCGTTTTTCATGCTTAGCAAAAACATTGCTATTCATTATTGGAATAAAAACAAAATTCACGAGTCAAATTCTCATTGTTAAACTACTTAATTCAATCATTTTCTCTTCTGTTTTCAACGTTTAGAACGTGCTTCTCATTGGAAAGAAGGTAACAATTGCATGCACATTAGAGAGGAAAATTATAATGTGGATTAGGAATGAGGCCAAAAGATGTGTCACCATCTTTTCTTCTCTTCAATGGCCAATGAGTAAGAATATCCTTGCAAGCTGTCCACAATTTATACAAGGCTCATTCAAAAAGAGAAAAAAAGAGGAAAGGGAACGAGGAGAATTGTTGCAAAGCACCAAAAGGTTTATATATATATATATATATATATATATATGGGTGATGTTTCAATGGAGATTTTTGTTTTTACTCCATGGATGGGTAAAATTATCAAGTTGAATATGACCTACAATAACAAGTAATTTCATCTATTTTTGATCAATTAATATTTTATTCAATTATTTTTCTTTTTTATTTATTTCTTTTCTTTTTTTGATTTTAACTTATAAGTTTAATTTTTTAAATTTCATTTAATTTGAACATATTATGCTACTAATATGAATAAGTAATTTTTTTGAGAATATAAATAATGTTAATTTTGTTTTTATATGAGATGTAACGTTAGTTTTTTTTTTTTATAATGAAAGGGAATATTAGTTTTGAAATTATAAAAAAGAAAGAATGTTTTTTTAAGAAAAATTTTTGATAAAAAATTAGTATTTAATAGTTTTATATTAACGGTTAGTTGTTTTTTTTAAGAATATATTACATAACATTAGTTTTTTTTTTTTTAGGGGATATATAATGTTAGTTTTGAAATTATAAAAAAGGACTCATTTTTTAATGAAAAATTTAATATATATACAATTAGTTCTTTCGAAAAAAAAATATCTAGATATATATACGGTTAATTGTTTTCCTATTTATTTTTTAATAAAAATAAACAATAGAATGAAAAAAAGAAAAAACAATGAAAAAGGGATTAGAAAAAAAAAAATTCCAATTCATAGGTCACATATAAGTTACTAATTTTTTAAGTCATAAATATTTAGTTAGATTTTTATTTTTTGATAAAATTACTAATATCATTATAACCATCAGATTAAAATCCAATGGTCCAAATGAAAGTACCCATCAATGGAGCAAAAACAAAAATCTCCATTGAAACATGACCCATATATATATATATATATATATATATATGGGTTTGGTTTAAATAGTTACAACAATATTTATCCATAAATGGTTACAATGGTTTAAACTTTTAGATCTAATATCCTACGGTGGTGATTAATTTGGTAGTTGACCAAAAAAATTTAATACTATTTATTACCATAAAAAAAATTTAATACTATCACTACTTTTTTTAGTATCCATTCATGGTCACAAAAAAAATTGTAACCATTGAGAAGTCCTCCATATATATATATATATATATATATATATATATAGGATATAGGGCACCAATCCAGTAGGTATTTTTTTTTTTTTACCTATGCATAGGTATCAATTGGGCCAATGAAAAATTTTTTTGCACATTTTTTTATTATAAAAAGTAGGAGAAAAAAATAGTATTAATGATGCACGTCTTTTTATGCACTTGATTATAGCCGTTGGATCACCATTAGATGATGATCCAACGGTTAAAAAAAAAATACCTACTGGATTGGCAACCTATACATATATATTTCTATAATCTACCAAAATGAAGTGATCTCATGACAATATAATGGTAAACAGTTAGTCTTGGGATGCTCCATTACATAAAGGAAAATGAATATTTTGCCATCTAAAAAAATAATCCTCACTAAACTTGGTATTGGAAATGAATACCTTGCAACCATCTAACAGAACAATCCTCACTAAACTTTGGTATTGGAACATAAGACTTCTTATACACACGACAGATATCACCTAACTATCAAAAATTTTTGCCTAGTTCGACTTTTTTCATCAGTCTAAAAGTGTTGTGCAGAATGGAGTCCAATATTCCAGCTACCTGAAATCAACAGACACGAATTTTCAGAGGCACTTTTGAGACTAAAGGAAAGAAACAGCAGATAGAAAGTACTAACCGTGAAGACACCTCCAATGATGGCACACACGTTGGTGATAAAATGTGAAAATGACCTCTGATTTTCTGTTATTAAAACCTGATAATAAAAGGCAAGGAAAAGGGTCAAATAGAGAAGGTAAGGAAAAGAGTCAGCTCGAGAAGGTACGGAAAAAAAAATCTTCATGTATAAATACTATACTCTCCGGCACGGCACTACCTGCATGGGGGAGAGTTCAAAATGGAATTTCGCAACAGGTATGTATAGACTCTGAGCCACACTGCTGTGGGCTGTATACTCGTACTCCTCAACTAATGTATGGGATCCTCTTGTTATGACCTCTGTTTTAACTATTTGAAGATAATGCTCTATCTGCAAATCCGATAATCCGAGATATCAAACATTTGACAACAACGGGGTTCGACATTACTTTCATGTTTTTTCGGGTGATCAGAAAAATTTTCAGTTAAGTAATCCAATGAAGAGAAGATTACGACAAGAAAGAAAAAAGAAAAAGCCTTCAGGGGATTTATTTCTTGTCATAAGAACAAGAAATAAGAGAAAGTGGAGATTAGGTTAAATCAATCATTTTAATGCATCTGTTTTCACTATAGTACATGAGTTGAGTAGTAAAAGACTCACTGTAACATTTGCCCCAATATCACGGTTATTGATGAATTCCCGACCATTCAATCTATCATGGCTTCGGCCAAGATAAGGTATCAACCGCTTCACATCATTCATCACTTTAGGTGAAATTTTCTTACCAAATGAAAGATGTGATACGACATGTGACATATTCATTTGAGTAGCATCAAACGAATGAGATCCTGAATGAGCAGAAATGATAAGGTTACCAGGAACCTGCACGGTACAAAGATTTAAAATTTAAAAGCAATTTTAAGGGAAAGGAATCATAGTGTTGGAAGGAATTCAGATAAAATGTAGGTTTTTGTATTGGTAGACTGGATCAAAGTAAGATTATTTTAACCACTACATTATTTTAACCACTTAATTATTGTTCCACAGGACCACATCATTTATTGAAAGTTGTATATAATCCATCAAAGTAAAGCACCCTAATTCAAGCTGTGTAGATGTGAAAGTAAGAGTTGCATTTTAAAAATTACATCTTTCTTCATTTTAAAGGGTAAGCATTTGATTCATTTCTAAGCTTTGCTTCTAATGTTTCTATTGCAATCGGAAACCCACCTTTTTCACACGCACATATCCTTCAATTCTACATCCTCCAGCCTTTGGTGCTGGTCTTTTTGCATTTTCTGTTATATTGCTACCTCCTGCAGCAGGTAACTTCAGAGACTCCTGTTGGATAGGTGCGACCAAATCTTCCATTGTCTGCAATTAGTAAAAAAGTCAGATCAATCCATGTTTACCTCTTAAATGTAGCCATTGACATTTAACAAGTGTCGTACACGTGACTGGGTTGACATTCAAAGCCATAGGTCAAAATTTCAATTAGATGAAGGATAACTCAAATTTCTAGGACTTGTACCTTAACCAGGCTATCTGTATCTCGATCTCCATAGTAAGATTCATGATCATGGTGTCCATGATCGTCCCTGCAACAGAAAATGCCAAATAAAGCTTGAGAAGGAAGCTACATCCTACATCCTACATCCTTCTAGGAAGGTGGAGGAAGGAACACACATATATATGTGTGTATATATATACAGGGCCATAATCCAGTAGGTAACTTTTTTTTTTTTTTACCTATCTATAGGTTTTTTTTTTTTTTAGCCGTTGGATTATTATCTAATAGCTACCATAATTTGAGTAATTGGAAAAGAAAAAAATAATAACAATAAATACACATTATCTAATGCTTTTCTCTCTTTACCTTTTACTATGAAAAGATGTGGGTGATAGATTTTAATTGGGTAAAACAAGAAAAAAAAAATATTTACTAGTTTGGTGCCCATATATATATATATAGAGAGAGAGAGAGTTTTTTGTCTAATATACTGCTGTACAACTATTGCAGCACATGCAATGATCACCATATGACATCAGCAATCAAAATCACACTTACTCTCTAATGATACATGGAGACATTCAAGCATGTTACTGTTTACACATTTATATCGACATGCAAGGTATAGGTTAGATGAGGGTGCAACACAATCCTTCAAGAAATTAGACCAATCCTTGACACAAGAATAAGTTGCACAGGTAATAATAGTTTTTCATTCTATGAACTGAAAGAGAGTCAGACAAGATAAATTCATAAAGACAATGAACAACACTTCGGAACTTAAAAACATAAATAAACAATGGCAAAATTTTGTGTGTCACATTGCCACTGGAATTCCCCGGCAGGGAAATTGCTTAAATAGACAAAATATTATTTACCTCAAATCACTTCCTTTGCGGAAAATGCGAATGGATGGATACCCTTGTATATGATGCCTAATTTTGTGGGAAAGAAAAAGTTAGTGGAGAGACCAAAAAATGTTGAAGATTTAAACTAGCAAAATCAGAGATGCAAAGGAAGAAAGAAATGGATAACGTTGATATCCAAAAGGACCACATAAGGATGCAACTCATCCATGACCTTATCAAAAGCTTAATGTTTCATGTAGTGCAATCGAAGAGTCCGATATCTAAAGCAAAAAAATTCCTGGATAACAAGTAAAATGTAATATAAATCTCTACTTACTACCTGGGGGAAAAAAGTACAAAAATATCAATCACATGGCTTCAAAATTTCAAATACTAAAAACTAATATTTTCATTTTCATTAAAAATTTCCACATTAATATGCACAGATTGAGAGTTTCTTTCTCTTTTTCAGCTTTTCTTCACCACTTTAATGACATCAGACTAGATGAAAATAAATTCCCTAAAGCCTCTTAAAGAATGAACTAAGTCATGTTTTCATTATTACAAAGGCTGGGATAGCATTAGAGAGAAAATTGAGATTGTTTAGTATAAAGAAAACCAGCCTGAAAAGTTAAGATTTGGAATCTCAAAAATGTACCTTCTACACAGGTCGCCTTCTAGAGTACAATCAACCTTACCCAAAATTATTCGTCCATCCAATTCTGGATCATATCTGATGAAAAAGAAAAAAGCAACATGAAGTTACTAAATAACAAACAGTTTCTACACGACTATGTGTCAATATAAAATATGGTGTGCAAGAATTATCTCTCAGGGATAGAAATAATAGAAAAAATTACCTCTCTTGTATAATTTTGGCTGCCTTCTCCCAAGATGGTTTCTAAAACATAACAGGATAAATGAGCATTAAGTATTAATTCAAGTGGTACCTTAAGTAAGAAACAATGCTGAAATGAATTCCCAAGTTATCAATGTAATTAAAGAAATTGTTCTTTGGAACAGCAAGGGAAGAGAGGGAGGGAGTACAAGGGTGAGGTTGGTTCTAGCCTTCTAGGAACAGAGAGGCAGGGAAAGAAATGTTATATGCATAAACAGAGAGTGTTGGTGAACTATAAGGGAAGAAGAGAGTAATTATGGAAAGAGAAGGGTGAGAAGAAACAGAGACAGAGAGCGGTAGGAAAGGGAAAAGTGGACTTTTGTCTAAAATTATCTTTTTCCCAAATGAGAATAAAAATTTCAAAGGGAAAGAAAAACGTACAAAAGGAACGAAAGCATTAGGGAGAGTTGATGTATTTTGTTTCACAAATAATAAGGGCATTAGGTCTTTTCAAAATTATTTTCCATTTGACCTCGGTTTTAATCAACAATCTGATGTCTGATGGTACAATTTGCACAATTTTGAAATTCAGTATAGTAACCATATTATATAATATATATCTGCAGATGTACCATAAGCTTAAAATACAGAAGTTCAGATTCTGAATTGCAGTTGGTTTTTTGACTTCTGAGATTCAACAATTTTACACAAAACGTAAAAGATCTCTAAGACACATAAGGAACATATCTAACAAAGCAGATGCAGTTGTGGATACACAAGTATAACAAGGGAAATTAATCAAAGCAGCATTCTAAATAAATTAAGTTCCTCCAAGTATATTACAGAATACAATCCAAACAAAAAGGCACTAATGACAAAGTGGACACAGTGAGTCAGATATATGCAAATTGGTACTATCAATTATTAAGGTTAAAAAAAAAAAAGGAACCGCAATAAATTCCAGCCAAAACTGTAGAATGCAACTAACCTTCCTATCATTTCATGATGACATCAATGTTAGAATATGATAGCTAACGGAAACTGACTAATGAACATAAGCATCTTGAGACTTTATTACCAAAAATCTGAGACAGAAAAGGAGTATTTACCAGGCGATTACTCCAGTAGCACCAAGGTGCAAAAAAGTTGACGACCAAAATTGAATACCTGTGAAAGAATTGTGACACAAATCAAGAGAAGATAATACTGGAATTACAATAGAGAAAAGCAAGTCTTTAATGGTCACACAATTTAAATTTAATACAGCAAAAAATTGAAAGTCAAACTTGGCCCACTTACTGTTGAGAAATTTTATCAAAATTACTAGCTGTTAGCGTAACAGAACCTTCGCCAGATCCATCGTCAACTTCATCCCCATGCTTAATAAAATTTAAAATTGGTCCTGAGTGAAACTCTGCACCAGTAGGTTTTAAATTTGCATCTATAGAGAACTTCCGTACTGTTTTTGTTATATTCAACCTGTTCTGAAAATAAGGAGGCATAAATTCAGGCCACATCTTAACAAGATCAATAAAGGTAACAAAATAATAATAAATAATAAATAATTGCAATGGCATAACTTCATATAGAAAACAAAGTATTTTGGGGTAAATTCCTAAACATGATTAGAATATAATTAATTAAAATATAATGATCATTAGAATAAGGATGAGTACAATCAGAAGCAAAACAGAGGAAAAACAGAGAAAATAAAACAAGACAGCAGTATTTTAGGGGTTAAGATTGAGTGATAATTAGGGTATTTTTACCCTATACCCTAGCCTCTCCTAAAGACTTATAGAAGAAGGACTACAAACGTAAAATTGTAGGAAATAACCCCTGTTTGCATGCAGAAACATGAAGGCCAAAACCAGGTGGTTTTCAGGAGTTGGAACACGGTTTCTAACCAAAACCAGCTAGGTGTCAGCTTATGGTTTAATCCTAGAATAATTTTGAGGAATTTGAAGGTGTTATTTATAAATTCTATGCTGTTTTGGCGGAACCTGGTTTTATAACAACCAAGGTGAGACATCCTTGCCACTTGGCAGGATGTCTCCCTTGTAATCATAATCTATGTTTCTCCCTTGTAATCATAATCTATGTTTCCCTGTCCCCTAATGGCAATGATTACCCATTCAGCTTATAAATAGAGCTGATCTCTCTGTAAAAACCAGACCATTCAGACCCACTTCAGAGCATTTCAGACTTGACATTATCTCTACACTCTCCCTTCTTTTTTGTTCCTTGTACTGACCCCCTGCCAGCCACTAAAACTTCTCTAAAAATCCCTGTCTTACTTCAACCGACAGCCCAGAAATGATTCTAAACTCCTTGCATGTCACTAAAAAGCATGTTTTTCTACTAGTTATAGTATATCAGCATTTTATCCACAATTAAAGCAAGCTGTTTTCACAACTGCATGTATGATCAGCTGAGATATGAGCATAAACGACAGCCATTTGATCTTCTCCTTCAGACCAAGTGTCCACTAAGCTAAGTTTATACTATCCTTGCTGGTTTATTTTCCTTATTTCCATCTATTTAAACTAACAAATAGCTGATTAACTTGAACACAAGTGTATATCTTTAGTTCGATCACTAAAGCTTTGCACATTCTGTTTTCATATAATTTGGCTCATAATATACATGATCAAGTCCTTGGTCAATATATGTAGAGCAACAGTTCTGTATTTAAAACATCATCCATTTCATGTTTTTCTAGCATGTGCATATATTTTTTCATTTCATTCAAAAGAACCCTATGAATGTTGAGCCATTTAAAGACCCCAACATAAGTGTTTTTCGTAATTCCTATTAGCATATAGTTAGTTTCAGCTTAATCATTTTATGATCAGATTTTCCTGTTTAGTATTCTGGTAATCTAATCCTGTCCATACTTCTACTACCTTATGTCATAGTCCTTATATTTTTCATTATATAAATTATCTTGCATTTCAGTCTACTATGGTTCAGTTATCTATTTCAGTTTGATTAGTTACCAAGTTGTGAATAGTTTTTTTTTTAACTAATCTAACTACCTTCATATATATATATATATCATCTTAGAGTTTTTATAATAAATTAAGCAGTCTTAATATTTTAATATTTTGAGTAATGCAAGTAAACTCATAATTTTATTAGTCAGGAATTACCACGAACACAAAGTAAAGTACAAAACTAGGAACATCTTAATAAACCTTTCTATTTCTTGCATGTCATTAGTTCTTTTACATTTTGTTTTGTCCTTTACTAAAGGATTCCTTAAAAAGATAAAGCTTTAGTTGTACAGAAGACAAGCAGAAATCGTCAAAGAAACAATTAAAGTCTTCTTTTTTCAAAGTGAGCAGGATTTGTATAGACCTAAAAAGGACACAACTGAAATTATTTTTTCCATAAACACTATGACTCAATAAAACTTCATACAATCATCGTTGTAAGTTGAACAAATATACAAAGAAGTAAAGGATAACAGGATGACATAGTTCTCGAGCTTTTCTTAAATAAAAAAACACAAATTGATTCAGAATGTCAATAGGAATATCTGAGACTGAAGGTCACATGTACCACTATAAAGAATAATTTCATCCTTATTGCGACTTTAAGATCTTTATGATTCCCAGAGACTACATCACAAAATTCTAAATACTTTTTCTTTTTACAAACCTCCGGATAATAAGCACCTATTGATACATGTGGCCATCTGAGCATGCACATGTGTACATATATGCTCTTTTTTTTTTTTTTTTTTCTTTTTTGAAAGAATCCACACACAAAATGTAGAAGAAAGGTCTTTTTTTCAGAGTGGAGTTCAACACATTTGGAAAGCAAACAAACGAAGTCTTTGTTAAACTAAAGCATTAAAACAGATTGGGAAGGGCAAACTTACTGTTCCTAATACATCACTCACGTCCACTGATGCAAACTCACATGAGAGTGCAGGAAAGCTACAAGACAATTAAAGCAATATTAGTCAAGTGGCCAAGAAAATGTAAAGAAACAGAGTAAGGTTACAAAATATTCTTAATATTGTTACGACATTCATAAACGATATGTGTCAATATTTACTGCATGATGAGTGGCCAGTATACAATGAAGATGTGGCTCTTACAAATATACCAGCAGCATCACGTTGTCAAAAAAGTGCCTCCTACTAAAGAAACTTGTTCACATAAAACCAGCATCAAATTTNGATGCATCACTCAATTCTCAGTCTCTGACTAAGACTCAATATCAATTCCAAGCATACCCCACATTATTAATATGTAATAACCCATGGTACTCCATGCTTCAGAGCAACCATCTAAAGATTATCTATCCTCTAAGAACATAGTAATAAAGCTACCTCAAAGCTAAAATTTATGCAACATAAGATTCTTTTAAAATATTTGAAGTCAGGAACGCTATAGTTGGAACAATCTCAACCCAGTCATAGAGCTATACCTTATATCAAATTCGATGCGTAAGTAGTCCCCATCGCTACTCTTGTCAACAATAACAGAAGTAGAGGTGCTGATGGTTAAATAATTATTCAGTTCCTGACAAATGCATCATAGAGAAAGAAATAACAGGAACAATGATTAACTAAACTTTTCCCAATAAGTTTTCAGAAAACCAAAAATAAGTACTGATGTACAAACTCTTGATTGATGAAAGACAGAAAAACAAAAACAGAAAAAACAAAAAAAAAAAAAGAAAAGAGATGACCGAAAATAATAACAAAATGAAAAATAAGGGGATGATAGGATCTCAAATCAAAAAACTAACTGCCCAAATAATGTTAAAACGAATGAACTGAAAAATCTTTTGATACCGCCTATTCAATACACTAAACCCACAAGAACCAACTAAAGCGGCAAGATCACATACCATTCCAAATAAAAATACCATGGAAAGAGCTGCAACTATGGATAATCCTGCACCTGATAATGATGCCTCTGTCAAATCTCTTGGGATCTTCCTGTATACAGGACCACAGATAATATAATTGTCAGACAAATGAAACGACAAACTATCAGTATGATGAGTTTATATGACATCAAAGAAATTTTTCCAGAAATACTTTATTGTTACTAGTTTATGACTATCAGTATAGTAGGAATGTACTAGATACAGGTACCGCATTTTAGCCATGCAGGAAGGCTTTTAATCATAAAACAGTTTCACTTTCGTATTCTGAAAATTGTTTTTCTTGTTCTCCCCCCTTTATAGGTCTAGTAACAGCCACCCCCTTCGCAACAAGAAAGGAGAAAAATTTACGTATGTATGGGGCTATAATATTGTTGGTTTTGCCAACGAAACTGGGGTATTATATAAACCCCTACCTGGAATATAGACACAAAGATACGGGAGTAGAATCACATAAAACGTTGTTAGATATTGAATGTGGATGATCAATATAGAAATTTAATCACTTCAAACCATTTGGTGGATTTATGACCTAATTTCTCATAAGGTTGCATGTTATTTGAAACAGGGAAGAGAGTATCACTTCCAACCATTTGGTGAAATTATGATATCTTGATTTTTTCTCTATCTCATAAGGTTACCATATATGTGTGGGGCGGGATTATGACCTGGAACAAAAATTTGCACGTCTGACCAAACCAGAGAAGATAAAATAGACACAAGAAATGAAAATAAATCAAATTCCATATCCACGGCTTCCGAACTTGACATTATATGTTTGTCGAGAGCTGCTCAAGATTACTTGCAATGCTACTGAGATTGGAACTGTTTTCTCTTCAAGTATATTCATTAGGAACAAAGCATCTTATCCTAATCAAACGATTTTTCTAATAATCCATTCCCAGATGCTCAATTTGCGCCATTAACATCAAAGTAACAGCATTATTCAACCTTGTATTCTAAAGCAGTAGAAAAAAAAGTTCATGTCATTTTTGGGTGTCAGGTGTTGCTTTCAAGTTCCTCCTCCTAAATCCTATCACCTTATAATACTCTAATTCTGCCCAGTTCCTCCTCCTACTTCCCATTTCTCATCCAGGATACCATCTTCGTATAATATGCCCACAAATTAAGAGAAGTACCTCATCCAAAACAATGCCAGAACAGTCACGATTCATGAAACATCTTTTCCAACAGTCAACTATAGCTACAAATGTACTCAAATACAAATCCCACTGTTAATTACCAAAGTAGCAGCTAATGCATCTATAAAAACCAATACAAACAGAATAGGAATAAACCCAAATTGCAATTTTTTAGAATAAAAAAATGGAGCCATAAATTCCAACGCTAAAACCCAATTATCACCATCATTATAAAATTCAATTAATAATCAATCATAATAACCCGCAACCACAAACAGAGACAAAGAGAAAAAAACAAGTTAAAGCCTCATTGGCTTCATATAACGAATCTAGACAGAGAGATTTGAGAATCCCAATTCAGATTTCCGCCAAAATTGAAATATAACAAAACGAGCTCTTGCATTTCTCAGAGAGAAATGAAAATGGAGTATATATTATACATATATATATATATAGAGAGAGAGAGAGAGAGATGAGGGACCTGTAAAAGTCGACCGATTTGAGCTTGCCGGTGGAAATCATGGTTGCCGATTATGGTGTGGATTCCAGGCGCTAGAGAGAGATGTGACTAAGCTAGCTCGCTCGCTCGCTCAAATCCCAAGAAGGTCGGGCATTACGGATCTATAGTGGTATATATATCTTAGCTATGAATCAATACGAATGAATCAACTGCTGACGGACTCACTCAGCCAGTTGTTTTGGGCTTTTTTATTTATTTATTTATTTAAATATATCATTTCTTCTCAAGTTTGCCTTGCGTTTATTGCGGTTTCTTTTGTTTTTTGAACGGGAAAAAAAAAAAATCAACAGTGTCATTTTACTATCTCCATGAGCTGATAATGTATACTTTACTCATTATTTTTGGTTTATTTTTGGCAATGTTTGGAAAAGGATTAAAAAATTCAAATTTTGAATTTTTTTTTATATTCTATCTATTTTTAAATATTGGTAGAAATTCTAAACGTGCTATTAAATTTACCACCAATTTATTTTATATAAAAAAAACATTAAAGCCCTTTTTAAAAAAAGTTACTTCCTCTCCAAAATCTGGTCCCAAAAAAGAGAACAGTTAGAGATTTCTGGTACTTACATATTATTAATATCTCTTGATTTCAACATATTTACCACCATGACCCTTTAGCAAAAGTGAAGAACTGTTTCGCGTGAAACATGTTTTTGTTACCATGCTATGTTATTGATACTACTAAACAAAAACTTTGACCACCTTATATTTATTATTTAATATATTGAAACAATTTTTTTGTCGGTGAACTATAACTCAAACCTCATTTTTAGTTCTATTTTCAGTTTCTAAACTGTTTTTTTTTTTTTCCTTTTTTCAATTTGGTTTTCGAAATTTCACTGTGTTGTGCCCTGGGGCTTTAAAAGGACTAAAAGAATCAATGAAATTTTTATGATTAAGTTATTACGTTGTTCGTTTTATTTAAACAATTGATTATTATTTTATGTCCTGGTGTAGACTAGGAGTTATCTTCATGTAAGGTGAAAATGATGTAACCTCGACTGAGGAAGATGCTAATAGAGGAGGCCGAAGGAGATAGCTCTGATTGTTTATGCACTATTTTTTATGTCAAGAGAAAAGATAGTCATATAGCAAAATAATAAACTGGCAAATAAGTTTAGTACTAACAGAAGCAAATTGATGCTCCATCAACTAAGTACTTGTTTTGCCTTTCTCAAATTGTCCACAAGTGGCAACATACATCTATAAATGACACCAGTTGCAGTGTGCATAATGCATGTATACACATGAAGAATGTCCAGAAGAAAATTGTCAAAAGCTCATGCCAAATTCTGAGCGTCCCAGATTTGGAGAATGGCTAAGGGCAACTGGTCCAGATCAGGCTCGTGCCTCTAGACGACCCAACTCTTCCCCGCGAGAGATCTCCGACCCAGAATGAGTTGTGTGGAACTGGGCCCCCGTCGCATTCCCATCCTTATAAAGAACTGGACAACCTGAGGAGAGTTCCTGTGATGTTGCAGAGCTCTCTAACAAATATGAAACAGGAGTATGCAACTTTGGATGGAAATAACAAATAAGTGAATAACCAATGGGGACTGCGGTGAATACAGATGTTACTGATGACAACTTGCCTAATTCGACTGAAGCAGCCTTATCCTAAACAGACTCATGCAGCATCAAGCTCTTATTTACGATCAAATGAGTGTACCCATGTGGACCCTGATGGCCATCTGGACATTGTGACCAGTAGTACTACAACTGCCACGAGCTTGGGTGATAAACAGCCTATTTCGGGGTACCAAGAAGAAGTGGAACGGGGTTTTAAGGAGTCCAACTCCTAAACTCTCACACAGCAGTCGACTAAAATGGGGCCTCTTGGTCGGGCAACTTCCAAAAAATCTTCTTCGTGTATAGAGCTTAATATCAGAGTAATAAGGTGGTATCGCACTTTCAATTCTCTATGTATTTACTTTTCTGGATATCATATAGATCCATTCTGCCTACATAGTTCATTTCCTTAAGAAGGAGTACTTTGCTACTCTCAGGTATGGCTCACACCACTCAACTCTTGGAGACCCACGATCCGTTTAGTACTGTGAAGAAAGTGATAAGTGCTGACATGAGGCAATTAATGTCTCTTGTTTGACGCTTTTGCATCAGAGTTTGTGAAACCCAATGGTGGGAAAAGCATTGCTCTTATTCATGAAAAGTCTGAGATTACTCGCATTGTGACCATCGAACACTCTTTGGGATGGTACTCAGATCCAAAAATGCTCTTGGAGGGAGCTCGTGGGTTAGCTGAAGGTACAGTCCAATCACTGGATCTCCCCATTGATCATTTGTCAGGTAAAAACGTACTGACCCGATTGTTTCAACCATTCCATTCCAATGGAATAGAAAATCTATTTGAATGTGTATTTGTTTCAACAATTCAATTTTTTCATTCAAATGATTTTTTAGAACGTGTGTTTGTTTCAATAGTTCAGTTTTTTCATTCAAATGGTCCATCCGAAAAATTAACTATTAGAATAGTTTTTATGTGTCTTGAATGAGAATGAATGGAGGGAGGTATTTTTAAATGGTCCATTTCAATGCTCCTATTCTAATCGCAACACATTCCACTATTTTTTCCTTTCAAATGTCTCTCATTCCAATAATAACACATTTCATAATTTTTATTCAAATACACACATTCAAATAGGCGAATCAAACGAGACCACTAATATTTAATGCAACGGTGTACGAGTGAAACAACCTGAGATTCGAGATCAAGCAACCTGAAGAATGCACAACGACCTGAGTTTGATTAGCGTGAATGGTGGAAATGCCTGCATATAGCACTATAACGTTTATGATATCAGTTACAATTTTCTTAGACAGAATGTGAAAAGCATGTAAAACCAATAACAGACATTTCCCAAGGAAATACATCCTAGGTAGTTACTCGTGGTGGTATATGGCCAGCTTTGTAACAGCTGTAACAACAGAACGTAGAAGCCTTGACTGGGATGACTTCCTAAAGATTTGGCTAGAGGAGACAAAGGCAGATTCCTTGCCTCAGGCCTATTTGACTACACAACAAACTTAAGGAAAAGATGACAGTCAATGGATGAAAAAGCCAACATTGCTGAGCAAATACCAAAACAGAGGAAATATGTAAAAAATAACATTGAAACATGATTCACACCTCGATGAGAGATTTTCAAACAAGAGTAGCTCTGCTGCTCTAGGCCCTCAAAAAGCCACTAGCTGCGTCTTTGTGAGATGCACCACCACCACCATGCTCCTCGATCGCCCGCCACAACTGCAAAGCCAACTCTGCCTATAGGAAAACAAAATACCTGAGTAATTTCTTCAACACAGTTATATGACCTAATAATTACCTTGACCAACAAGGAGGTAATTGGTAATTCAATGACCTTTTCTGGGCTTTCACAGGCTTATGCAAGCCTGTCCATTATGGGCTTCTGCAAAACGTTTAAATTTACAGATTTATTATTGGGGAAATTAGGTCCAGTACGGTATTAGGTTAAGCTTTTTGGAAAAATACGGTGTACGGGACTTTTAGATTTGAAAAATACGGGGTTCATTTACT
>JXTC01000013.1:1627138-1649874 GCA_002914845.1 Trema orientale | reverse complement strand
TTTAATGCTGACCAAAAAAATTTAATGCTATCACTACTTTTTTAAGTACCCATCCATGGTCACAAAAAAATTGTAACCATTGAGAAGTCTTCCATTTATATACATATATATATATTTAGGGTTTTTTTTTTTAGAAATAATTTAGGGTAGTTGAATGTGTCATTTTATAATTTGAAGACTAAAATGAGAAAAAAATATAATTTAATAACTAAATCTGTGACATTTTAGAAGATGGGACTCAAGTAGAAATTGGATTATTTTCCATTGGATTAATCCAAATTTCTTCCATCTAAACTATAAATTCTATTTAACTTATAAGGCACGTTTGATATGTGGGATTGAGATTGAATTATTGTATTATATTGGATTAGATTTAGGATAAGTTTAATACTACTATATATTTGGTATGGTATTGGATTAGATTATAATTTTTAATATAATATGGAACCCACTTTCATTTGAATGTGTAATAATTTTATTAAAAGCTTAAAAAAGTTAAAAATTATTTTAATGTGAGATTCATTAGCATTAGAATTTAGAAATATTTGTGAGCCCATTAATGTTGACTATGGGATTAATAATCTCATACTTTTTAAATGAGGTTAATTATCCCATTATTTGATGTTATAGATTATTTATCTCAATCCCAATTTAGCATCAAATATGGAATTAGGATAAATGATACTTATTCCAATCTCAGAGTCATATACAAAACGGGGCCTATATGACATCATGCTTGTTTCTATTCAAAGACAATAATAAATTTAAAAATTCAACTCACATGTCATTGTTTGATGGAACAACATCAAAACTTATTGCCACATAAATGATATTTCATTTTTTTCCCCAATTAGACTATGTGTCATTATTTTTAAAAAAAAAGGTAATTAATATTAGTTTTAGCTCTTGAAGAATAATCCAAAGTTTTAATGGAAACTATATCGGTTTATAGCTTTTATATTCAATATTTGGCTGCCAAAGTATGATTTTCACTGGCTCACGTCTTTGTTATTGTTATGATTTTCACCAGCTCACGTCTTTTTTATTGCTAGGAACGAGTGGTGACTACTTGTAAGATACTCTGATACCTAAGTTAGGAGAGTGAATGAGTAAATAGAAACTATGTCGGTTTATAGTTTTTATATTCAATATTTGGCTACCAAAGTATGATTTTCACCGGCTCACGTCTTTGTTATTGCTATGATTTTCACCAACTCACGTCTTTGTTATTGCTAGGAACGAGTGGTGGCTACTTGTAAGACACTCTGATACTTAAGTTAGTAGAGTGAATGAGTAAGTGTGTATAGACGAGGCTCTAAAAAACATTTCCATCAAATGAGCATAACTCAATGTATTTATACCAAAAACAAACTAGGGTTAAAAGGTCCTTTTATTTCCATGTGTCATTCTCTCAAGACTTATCATTACAGACAAAGTAGGAACAATCCATATGATGGGTAGTAGAAACATATTCTGTAGCTTTTGTAATCGAGCCGACCAAGCTGCCACTACCTTTGGAACCACTTACAGTTTAAATCCTTCTTGAAGTTCATACTTGTATTGTTTGGACCACAGCCACGTGTTTGCTTTATAAGATAGCTTAGAGATCATGCAAAAAGGACCCCAGGCCATTGGCTAGTATGGGTGTCACTATGTTGCACGATCTACAGATCCCAAACTCAACCCCTCTCGATTGTGCAAAAAGGACACATCAATGTATGGGATGGTCGATTAGGTCTGCCTGTGTTGTAAGACCTTCAAACCCTGACCCTCGTCTCTATTGTTAGACAAGAGGTTTTTATGTCTGTAAAGAGCTATTGTCTTATCACGTGCTGTGATGATATGTTCTAGTATGTCTTGAGGTCTGCGCACCGTTTCATTAATATAGATATAAAACGTACTAATACCATACATTTACATACACTCTTAAGAATCCTAGACTAATTGAGCTAACTTCAATTGACAATTATGTTAATCATGCTTTTCTTTCTTTTAGTTGTGCCACGCATGGCCCTAAGACATGTGAATGGGCCCTACAATTAACACTATAACACAATCAACGTCAAACTTAAATCCCTTAAACACTCTTCGAAACATCACATAACTTTTAACTTATATTTAGTTTTGTACTTAACGACCTTAATCACTATACCGGTACGACATGTCGATTATAAATAAAGATATCAAACTTTGAAGAGAAAGTCTTCCATGACTACAATTTTTTTCTCGTATATAGATTTTATTAAACGAAATCAAAACTTTGTTTTCCGACAACAGCATACTTTGAACGAAAACCCTGTCGTTAACGGAGACGACAACTAGGTTTTTTTTTTTTTTTTTTTTTTTGAGCAATACAACTAAGTTTGAAACGGTTGTGGAAGTCTCCGATTTATTTATTTTTGAAGGGTAGCAGCCGTCAAACTTTTGGTCGAGATACGACATGTCGTTTTCTTAAACAGGATAGTAAATAGATTAGTGTTGAAACGACAGACGTGTCCATTTTCTGCTAATTTGTTTGAAACATTCCATAATCCATTCAAATGGCGTAATTAATCTTATCTTATATAGCCAAAAAAAGAAAAGAAAAAAGAAAAAGAAAATTAATACATACATTTATAAAGTTACGTGTTCCTCTTTTATTGTTCCTTTCATTAAAAAACATTCATCGTCATCTCCAGACCAAAGGCCAAATTCTCAAGGAAGTGAAGCCACCAAAAAAAAAAAAAAAAATGGCGAGCATTGCGCTTAGAGCTCTCCGGAGACGAATTGGTCCATTGTCAACGTCGAATTCTCGATCTGTAAGCGAGCTTCCGTCCATATCTATAGCCATTAATTCATGGAGTTGTGTTATTTGTATTATTGATATGTTATTCGCTTCATTGTTGAAAATTATAATCTTTTTGCTTTGAATGGAGTTTATAGTTCAATAAACCTGCAAATCTCTAATGGGTATTTGAAATAATACCAGAAAAGCAGGGATTTTTAAATAGGAGGTTGTTTGTCAAATGTTCGAAGAAAGTCCTGAGTGAAGAGTCTTGTTTCTGCCATTATTATGTAATGGAAGTTGCTTTGCAAATGATTGGAATCTTGGGTTTATATCTATATAGATTAGCACATTGGTAGTGGGTGAACACGAAGGTGGTAAGGTCAAGCCTTCGTGCTTAAGTGCAGTGGAGGCTGCAAAATCTTTAAGCAAGGACAACTCGATTTCGTTGCTGTTGGCTGGTTCTGGTTCTTCTCTAAGGGAAGCTGCAGCTATTGCGGCTTCTCGCCACCCGTCGGTTTCGCAGGTATCTTGAACTTATGAATACTTTATTTGGATAAAACTGGGTTGACCTGTTGTTTTGAGCAATACTCCATAAAGGGTATTGATGAATTTTGATGCTGAGTGCTATATTTTCCTGTTTTTGTTGTGGCCTTTAAGTTTAGAGTTTTGTGTAACAAAACTGATGGAACTCTGATTGTTCACTGATGTTATTCCTTATAGGTGCTTGTGGCCGATTCGGATATATTTACGCATCCTTTAGCTGAACCTTGGGCTAAACTCATACATTTGATTCAGCAGAGAGGCAACTACTCACATGTTGTTGCCTCTTCGGGTTCATTTGGAAAAAACATTCTGCCACGGGTGGCTGCACTTTTAGATGTTTCTCCAATAACTGATGTTGTTGAAATTTCTGATTCTCATCTATTTGTCAGGTTTAGTCTGCTGTCTTCCTTCCATTGTTGTGACCATTTTCCTCATACATGGACTGTTTTTGGTATGTGAAGTGATTATGTTGTCCGCTTGGTATTGGTCCTGTTGGACATTGTTAACTGCTTCCTAACGAAATAAAATTCCTTAAAGCAAGTGGACTGCAAAAGTCTTTAATTCGTACCTTTTATGTTGATTGTACATCGTGAACAATTTCTTGTTTGTTAGTCAAATTGAAAATCACAAAATGCAAAATACTGAAATAAAGGAATCATTAAAGTGGTCAGGTGATGCATTTACTGCAAATAATATCCTGTTTAGCTTTCTTTTAGGTGCTAAAGCTTCTTCTGGCTTTAGTCTGATTTTGATCAATATATGTCAAGTAAGATTCTATTTTTGCTTGACAGGCCAATATATGCTGGAAATGCACTTTCTACTGTTAGATATAATGGTGCTGGCCCTTGCCTGTTGACCGTCAGATCTACATCTTTTCCAGTTGCACCAATCTTTGATGATTCTAAATCTAATGAAGCTCCTATCTCCCAGGTTGATCTCTCCACCTTCAGTGAAGGTCTGTTTATCTTTTTCTGATGGTCAATGCAGTGGCCAACATTCTGCCTTAAAGTTAATTTTACGGAAAAAGGGATAAGCATAGTCTTTGTTTTTATAAAGTGTCTTCGGTGATGATCATTATTTGATCCATTTTACCTAGTTCTAGTTAATTAATAATTTAAACCTAGGCCATCTTTTAGTATAATATGGTATCTTTTTTCACAGAATCCATTGGTAAATCAAGATATGTAAAGCTTGCTTCTCAAGAGACTGAACGACCTGATCTTGGGAATGCTCGTGTTGTTGTCACTGGGGGACGTGGGCTGAAAAATGCTGAAAACTTCAAAATGATAGAGAAACTTGCAGAAAAACTTGGTGCAGCTGGTACCTCCTCCATAAACTCTTTTTTTTTTTTTTGGGTGAACAGAGCTTCATTTCTTTTATTTCCCACAATCAGCATGTTGTCTTTGGTCTTTGTGTGTGTGTGTTTCCTTATGACATGTCATGCCTTTCAACGTCTTCAAACATGCTATGTGGCTGAATCATGACAAATGTCATGTTTATGAGTGTGCTTGGTAGGAGGGAGAAATAGAAGGAAGGAGAGGGGTGGAGGATTAGTAGATGGATTTGAGATAGGTAGTTGTTTTGTAGGAAGCATTTTAGGAGTTAAGGAATTAGATTATAGATTTCAAATTATCAGTTTGAGCCAATTTAATCCCTTCACAGTTGGATGGATTCTTTCCTTCCTCTCATACCAAACACAACACGGGAAGAGTCCCCCCTTCCTCTTCGATTTCCTTCCTTAGGTTATGTAGCTCTGCATATGCTATTCTTTTCAAGAGTCTTTGTTCGCTTTGTTATATGTAATCGGCCATTTCTCTCTTCTGTTTTACTTAGTTGGAGCTACCAGGGCTGCTGTTGATGCGGGTTTTGTGCCGAATGATCTGCAGGTAATTCCAGTAATTGTTCTTTACAACTTTTTTATTTATCTAATTATTTTTTAAGACACTTTGGCATTGACATGGTATTTACAAAACCTGTTTTTTTGTTCTTGTTTTTAATCAAATAGAACTCATTAATTATTACTATGCTCTAAATTGAAATATGCTTCTCCTGTGTAATTTGTTTTTCCCAATAATTAAATAGCTTGAAGACTCAATTTGCAACCACCTCCCATTTGTTCTTGTTTTTCATCAAATAGAACTCGTTGCTAATAACTATTGCTGTACTCTTGTAACCTGTCTTTCCCAATAAATAGCTTGAAGACTCAAATTGCAACCAACTCTCTCGAGAAAGAGACAAAGGGAAATAAAATACTAAAGAGAAAAGAGCATTACTGAATGCTTTTTCTTGACTTTCATTATATTCTGAAGACAATTATGCATCTTTTTGAGTCTTCTGCTGCTGTTTATGGAGGATACTGTCATTATTTGAAGACGTTTTCTACAATTTGAGGCTCATATACCCATATCTTTTCCTTATTCTTGATTATAAAAGCATGTGTTCCCTTCCTGGATCCTGATAGAAATAAAACTTGGCTGCATGTAGTGATTTGATGATCTAAAGCATAGGTTTCATTCTCCAATAAGTACTATTCTTTGGATAGTTGATTTTCAAAAAAGATCGGTTGTTGTAGGTCGGTCAAACTGGAAAGATAGTTGCCCCTGAGTTATATATGGCTTTTGGAGTATCTGGAGCCATTCAACACTTAGCAGGCATGAAAGATTCCAAGGTCATAGTTGCAGTGAACAAAGATGCAGATGCACCCATATTTCAGGTGATGGTTTGAACTTTGAACTCTTATGTTTTCAAACGGAAAGTTCGGGTGATTAAGTAATATGTTACATTTGTCTTTTTCTCGTTCTGCTTAAATATTTTTAAGATGGACTTATTTTTGCTTGCACATTATAATTTACTTTCTTTATATGCATCCCCAGGTTGCTGACTATGGACTCGTAGGTGATCTCTTTGAGGTTATACCAGAGTTGCTAGAGAAGCTTCCTGAGAAAAAATAACCTTTCTTATGAGCACTTGAAGATTCCAATACCTTGTCCAAAAGTACAGAACAACATTTTAGACAAAATGTATTGTTCTGAAACTGATAAAAAGTTGTTGAATGTCTTATCCAGCTTGTAAATGACAAATCACAAATAAGAATCACAATTGGATAACCTGCCCCTTTATTATGATCACTCTGATGATTATACTCTGCTAAAACTTAAAAGCAAGGTAATATAGATTAACTCCCCAAGTACTGTACATACTTTTCATTCTAAACATTTGTACTCGCTAATAATTTCAAGATCGATCTAATTTCTTATGTTGAATGACTCCTCTTCAAGTTTACCTATTGTCATTTTCTTCTTCGATGAGCGCTTTTTGTGATCCAAACTTGACCTGGGCAAACATTTTGGAATTGAACCCTTTCTTCCTCCATACGTAATACTCACACTAACTATGAGAAAAGTTTGTGGACGAACTTGTTCCCATTGTATTTTGCACACAGTTAAATATAAAAAGTTACTAGGACGTGACATGAAGCGCATCTGGTGTAGTGGTATCATAGTACCCTCCCACGGTACTGACCGGGGTTCGATTCCCCGGATGCGCATTTTTCTTTTGTTTTCCCTCCAGATTTTTCAGCTCATGATTGTTGTTGTTCATT
Source organism: Trema orientale (assembly GCA_002914845.1). Taxonomy (NCBI): domain Eukaryota; kingdom Viridiplantae; phylum Streptophyta; class Magnoliopsida; order Rosales; family Cannabaceae; genus Trema; species Trema orientale. The sequence goes on along the minus strand of JXTC01000013.1, from coordinate 1,642,963 downwards.
TTTGACTGGAAAATTCTGGTCGACAAACAACTCCCAAAATTAAATTTGTTAGGTGGGAACATAACAAATTAATTTAATGGGGGAATCCTATGAATCATCAGGTACATGTGTATATCTCTCTAAAAGTTTGTGTTTCATAAAACTATATACCAATAATGCATGCATGTGGGGATGAGGCAGCTCTTGCTGCTTCTTCAATTCCTGCAATTTGCCTTATATGAGTAATAAGATTTCAGAATCTTCCTGCCTTTATAATTGTAATTAGTCCTTTAGGTATGACTTTTGGTTAATTCACTTTTTAAGCTCTAGCCATGTTGCATTTTGATCACCTATAGCTATGTATAGCTTACCACTTAAACATTGAAAAATTTGAATAGGGTTAACCAACTTCATATACGAGGCCTTGTGGCTATAACATATATTTAAGACTTCCGACACTTTTCGTGTGTACACAACTTTTTCGTACAGGTTCAATATAATGTAAAGTTGAACAAACGTGTACCTAAAATTTATTGAAATAAGAGTACATTGTTGTATATAAGTACATATAATACGACCATGTGTTTGCGTAGGATCTAGCTAGCCTCTAGGAGTTGTTGAGGGATACATATTGGTTGAGAATTAGTTTTTTTTTTTTTTTTTTTTTTTTTTTTTTTAATAAAAAAGACGGATGAGATTCCGGTAGCGGGTCACTTTCCAAAACCACTTCTATATTAGTTGAGAATTAGTTGTAGAATATATATATAATATATATATATATAAAAGTATGTATTTGAGCGCACCTGCAAAATCATATGTAAAGATTTTGTGTATGTATGTATTTAATTAGTCTATTTAATAGCTATTTCGATCAATTTGTAGGAAAATTTAATTAAATCACATGAACTAGTACGAGGAGAGAGAATGCTGCATATTTTAAACATTGTCATTTGACTGTGTCCAACAATGACAAATAAAGTATTTATAAAAGCATCAAAACACTAGAAATATTACTTATATTAACACAGGTAGCTCTACATCAATCACACACACACACACACACATAGATGTTCAAACTACACCTCAAGGAAAGTTTAACCGATTATGGCTTTTCCATGAGAATGAGAATTTATACGTGATTCAGTAATAGTCACGTATGACACGAACATATATATTTTCATGTATTTAAAGTCACTTCCTTACCCGTTTCAAACGACGTACGCTGCAAAGATCAGTATCATCAGAGATATTTTAGCTAGCCTAGCTAGTTGCAGTGCATATTTTACTTCAGTATATATAATGAGATTGCAGCTAGCTAAATGCTCGCAAAAATCAACTCTCTCTCTCTCTCTCTCTCTCTCTCTCTATATATATATATATAATGTCAGGCTTGTGTATTATATTGTAGTGTATTTTAATTTTGATTAATTGTGGGTTAGGAAGCTGGGGAATGATATCCCTTGTCAGTTTTTATATATCATAGTTGCACTTAGGAATGTCAATTGTTAACCAACGGCTCATGCGCATAGACTTTTAATTATACATAGATAAATATATAAATTCAAAGTATAATGTGTACTTAACCTAGTATTTTTAATGTGTCCCACAAACTACCAAGTCACCATTATTTTTGTTACCTTTCTCTTGTTAAATTGGTGTCTCTGGATGCATCTGGTAGTAATTATATTTAGTAAATTGATCCTTAGAAGATCAACAATAATATTCTTTTGATTTGTATATATATTCACAAAAGAAAATTTAAAGAGATCATGAGATATATATTGTACTTCCATATATGTTTTTGCAGATAATTATCACGATAAATGCTAGTTATTTACAACTACATCAGTTTTGCACGATATTTGTCCATGCAAGCATGACCAAAAGAAGATCTCAAAGCAGATGAAGGAAGGTTGGGACTTGGGAGAGAGAGACATATATAAGTATATATTTATATTACTGCTCCAATAATACATGGTAAACATATATAAGATACATATATATTATGTATGTTACACTTGTATCTTCATCATCCCAGATAATTTACCAACATAGATAAAGGAACTAAGCAAAGACCCCTTTTCTTGAGTTCTGTATATCGATCCCTTTCAATACTCCCAATACGATCCAATTGCTGATCATCACTGACTGATCTTTCATGCTCTATTTGGCCAGAAGTACTTCCATTTATCTCCTACAATATTAATTAACACACATATCTACATGAGACCTTGTCAAGTAAATAAAGAAAAAAGCCTTTGATGTTCCCCCATATATTCTTATGTATAAATTGTGTTTATGTAAAAGAAATAAGAGCAAATTAAAGAAATGAAGAGAACAAAGCCATTGTTATGTGTTTATTACCTCAGACATATTGTTTCTTTGATCAATATCTTTCTCTTTTGATTTGACCTGACCCAACAGGCTCAAGTTAAAAACCTATATGAGAATGAAAGAAATTTATATAAGAAATAGATATAATTTGTGAGAGATTATCCAAATAAAAATTAAGAAATCCAATTTAAAGGGTAGAGATGACCACAATTACAGTTTAATGAAAAAGAGAGAAATTAAAAATGATCTGATTCTCAATCTGACCTTGGGACTGTTTACAGGAGAACTAGCAGTATCCTCCAAGGAATCATCAAGTCCCAAATTAGCTTCTTTGGTTTTCCTCTTCTTGAAACTCAACCTACTACATCTTCTACTATTCATGATATTCAACCTTGCATTAACATCTTCTTGAGTTTTATCTGTCAACTTCTTGTTAGCAACCGAAGAACCGGCATCCGAGATCAAAGAGCTTTCACAAGCAGATGATGAGATCAGAGCTGAACTTTGCTGATGATGATCACTATTATTTTGCAGCCAGAAATCTTCCAAGTACATGGTCCAACTGCTCTCTTCTGGGGTGTACTGATCTGTTGGAGCTTGGCTCATAGAATTGAAGGAAGTATAGTCTTCCATATCTATATATGGGCAATAAAACGGATGACCGACTTATGAAGAAGGATAATAAGTAAAGGGATTCAAGGAAAACTAAAGTTAGAGTAGAGAGAAGATAATGGAACTTTAGATGGTTTGATCAGGTGTATATATATACACACTTGGAAAACTTTGGTGTGGCCCTGTGGGACATGACTTATAAAGAAAACTTTGGAAGAGAGAGAAAGAGTTTGACCTTTTGAGTTGCAAGATGAAATGAGCACCAACAAAGATTTGCCAAAAAAAAAAAAAAAAAAATTCTTGGCTTGCACTTAGTTATTTTTCTATAATAAATGAGTTTGAATGAGTCACTTTGGTCACCAGAAAGACTTTTGGACTAATTCTTTTGACATTCTGTTATTATCTCAGGAGAAATTAATATACAAATGGATATAAATATAATGCTTATTTCTCATTAATTTATGTATATGTACATGTATATCATGTAATTTTTATGAGCATCTTATATCTCATGAGAATTAAAGGGCATTAGTGCTTTTTGGTCCCCATGTTGATTTGGAATTTATCGTTTTATAATAAGTCGAGCGTTGAAAACATGGTAAACATACATAACCTCCCATGATCATTATTGGATACATTATATTAATCTATTGACTTTTAATCCGGAAACAAACCAAAAAATAGAAGTTGAAGAATAGTTTTCAAAATGAAGATGCATATATAGTTTATGATTTTATTTGCTTTCTTTTTGAGGGGATCCATTTGTTTAAAGCTTTTTGAAGGTTTTGGCTGACGTTTTGGTTTAATTATTTAAATGTAATTTAAATACGTCATATAAGAATGACAAATTAGATNTATGAACAAAATTTCTTGTAAAAAGCTATATGTCTAAATATATATAATTAAACCACGTATTCTAAAATGGAAAAGTTTACCTTATTTATATGGTTAATATATGCGATATGCGACATCAATGGCGTAAGTGTAGATATAGGACAAATAGTGACGAGTCATATCCATCGATCCAATGTTGTCTTTCTACCATAACATTGTCTCGATCATTCCAATTAAAAACATCTAAACCATCTAATGGCTAAAATAATATTCATAGACTTACTTAAAAAAATGTTATAATCAATACATATATAAATATAGAAAGTTATTTAAAACAAAAAAGATAGGTAACCTGATGAGTAGGTCAATTTATTTTTATAAGAAAATGAAACTAGTAAAAAATTATTAATAATCCCAAATCACTCTCAATTATCTTATTCATTGAAAAAAAAAACAAAACAAAAGAAGTACAAATTTTAAGTTGTTTCACGCATAATTTTTTTTTCAAACAAATTTTCTTTCAATATAGTTATTTTATTTATTTATTTTTATCTAAGAAAACAACTTATTCATAATATGAAAATTATACTATCTTAGATTTTACTTTTCGTACAGTTAAAAAGAAATTTTATAAAATATTAAAGATACAATTACATATAGTTTTAAATTAAAAGTAATTAAAAATTAAACTTTAAATTAAATTTTCAAAAATGAAATAAATAAAAAAGAATTAGAAATTAATATAATTAATGAGATGACTTGTTATTGTAGGTTTATTTCCAAATTAGTCAAACTTACCCATCCGTAGAGCAAAAACAAAAATACCCATTGAAAACTCATATATATATATATATATATCTATATATATATATATATATATATATATATATATATATATCCCTCAAACTCGAAAACTCCATCTAATTTCTAAAAGATGTATATATGTATTATTATGTATTATTCTAGGAATGAACATATATTACATGTACAAATGTGCAGCATCCAGTATTTCACTCATTAATATACTATATTGACTTTGCTTCTCCCTTATGACATTCTCCGCTTGAAGATTTTATGAAGATTTTATTGTAATTAAATAATCACTAGTATATAATTAGTAGTATGTTTCAATCATATGGCTTAGAAAAATAATGGCCTAATGGCCTAAACCTACCCCCTTCCCATATTAGTTGGTTATCAATCAAGTCACTAAGGGAATCTTAGGTCATAAATTGGCTCTATTTATGTAACACCCATTATTCTATTGATCATATTCAGCCGCTAATTGAATAGGAATATAATAAACAAATAAATAAATAAGAGAGAAGGCTAAATATTCCTAACATGTTTGTTAACCAAAATTTTGGTGACCGACATGGGTACAAGGATAACTTATATATGCAGTTTTAATTGTTCCATATTTAAATAAAATAAAGTAAGAAGGTTTAAGAATGATGGGTCTCGTGTCAAAGACATGGAAACTAATTTGCTTTACTGCAGACACGACCAATTATTGGGTTCCAAGCTAAACATGACTTCCTCTAGAAATTGTTCCTAGATTATTATCTGTACTATATTGTATCTTTGTATTTTCTTTTTCAAAGATGTATCTAATCATGGGTTTCGATCATAGTTAGAGGAATGGCTTTCTCACCATACAATCAAATCACCATAACTAGACTTGGGAAAACATAAAAATGAAATGGCACATGGGCATTCATGCACGTGTGCCCTACCCATGCATTGCTTTAATTTGCACATGCTACCACATGTTAGAGTTTTGCAAATCCACATAAATTTTAGTTTTTTTTTTTAAAAAAAATGTTTCGCTTTTAAATTGAAAGGGGAAAACAATTCCATTTTAAGTTGTCTTACAGTTAATTTTGGGTTGTAAATTTATATGTATGTATATTAATATGATATTGTTTACAAATTGCAATTTGCACGAAAAAAATGAGACCACTAATTACTAAGTTATTTATACTTCCTTGATGGAACTCAGAAAGAAAAATAAGTTACATGATGAAAAATTTTGATAGGGAATTAAGTACTGAAGAATTAATTAGTAATTCTTTTTAAGAGTTTCACTGCCATTCAGAAAATCAGAAAATGTCATTAATTAGTTGCGTACTTATTAAGGAAAAAAATCGAAGAAATTAAGCTGTAAATTAGGTAAAGAGTGGTAATATCTGGTAATTCATTAAGTTTATATACATATGGGGGATGTCTATAATTGGGAACAATAAAACGCATGTTTGAAGTCAGACCGTATTAGAATCATCTTAGAGTAAAAACAAATATGCAGTGATATATAAGATCCAACCAAAATTCCATTTGGTTTATTAATTTAAGGTATATTTTCATGCCCAACGTAGAATATGGTACATGTATACGTATACAGATACCCTAATTAATTTACAAATGATTAAAGAGTAATTTGGTAGCGTTATATATTTATGGACAATAATATACGTAAAATATCATCGAATTATTATATTGTTTCACTCTTAGTTTTATTAACTAAGAGCGTGTTTGGTATAGGATTCGAATCCTATTCTTCAAATCCAGCTTGTTTGGTATAGGATTCGAATCCTATTCTTCAAATCCAGCTTGTTTGGTATAGGATTCGAATCCTATTCTTCAAATCCAGAGACAGCTAAAGTTGGAAGGATAAAATATTTATTCTTCCAACTTTCTACATGAAAGCTGTTTTCGGATTTGAAGAATAAGATTCGAATCTTATACTAAGCGCGCTTTAACTAATCGAAGGCAATTTATTCTACCATAGATAAATCCTACTTATATATATGTTATATAAATATATATGGGCACCAATTCAGTAGATATTTTTTTTATACCTATGTATAGGTATCAATTTCGCTAATGAAAATTTATCACGCACACTTTTTTATAGTAAAAAGTAATAAAGAGAAATAGCATTAAACGTCTTTTTATGTACCTCATTATAGCCATTAGATCATCATTTGATAATGATCTAACGGCAAAAAAAAAAAAAAAAACCTACACATAGGTTAAAAAAAAAAACCTATTGGATTGGCAACTAATGTTATATATATATATAGGCCAAGCACATGAAATTAATATCTGTCAAGCACAGTAGTATATATGACAGAAGATCCTTAATCAGTGAAACAGACCTGATATTAATATTATTGTATATGGCGAGCTACTCCAGCTTTTGCTGCAAGAGGTATACCTTACAAAAAACATGCTGTAGGAATTCAATTGTAATTTGTATAGAGAAAAAATGAACGTTATTAGTGTCCTTATTTTATGTGCACTATACTCCTCGGTATAAGGGGAATGCAGTGGTCGGCTATATATAGGCCCAGTTTGCGCAAGCTTTTGAACATTCTATAAGTACTTTTTCAATAATTTTTGGGTTTAAATTTGTTTGGTAGAACCTAAGAAACAGATTTTTAAAGAATTTTTGCCATAGCCTAAGCTAAAAGCAGAAGTCGGCTTTATAATACCTAAAATAACTTTAGAAAATGAAAGATATACCAAGAAAAAAAAACATGACTAAGTTTTTGAAATTTTTGTTACGAGATATAAGCAATGAATTTAAAATGAGTGTTTTTTTTTTTTTGAAGTGAACATGAGTATATTTTTATATTAAAAAGGAAAAAACACAAATAGGAAAAAACATTCTTTATGTAATTCTTAAAAATTTATTTATGAAACTTATGTTAAATATGTAATAAATTTAGTTTAATTATTTTCATATAAATAAATATTTAACAAAATATTAATATGCTTAATGTATGTAAACAAAAAAAAAAGTCTATTAACAAATTTATTTAACTGGCTCTTTGCAAAATATGCATAATTATACATGATATCTATTTTGGTCATTTTATATTTCTACATTTTTTTCATGATACAGTTTACCAAATACTCTACTCATCTGTTTTACGTTATAGTGGATTTTCTACTTAGCACAACTAAAAATATTTTTTCTAGAATCTACAACTCTACCAAAGTGGCACATAGTCTAGTTCGTTTTGCTTTAATTGCAGTTTTTATTTATGCGGTTTTATGAGATACCTGACTGTATACCTCTAACGTTACTATCCTATCGAATAAGAGTACATATTTTGTATTTTCACCCAAAAAAAAAAAAAAAAAACCTAGCTAGCTAAAGCATGAAAAATTTCATATAGTGGAATTGAATTATGCAGTTTGGAAAGTGTTAATTATTCATGGTGGGCCAATTCGCCAACTGCTTGTTAATTCTGTTCATAATACTTCAAGGGGTCTACAATCAACATCCTCTCATATATATGTGGACTTTCGACAGCATAAAGTATTGCAGAATAATCTTCAGTTTCCAAATCCTTTCTTTACTAAAAATACACCTTGCCCAGCTAACCCTGCAACGCCAAAAAGAGTGAGTGGTGCAAATCCAGGACTATAACTTAACAATAAAAATGGACAATCATCAAGAAATGGACCATGCCGACTTTTGTTTCTTTCTTCTTCTTTTTCATTTCTTTTTTTTCCTTCCTTGACAAGTTGCTGGGCAGCACATTAACTAATATGTAACTATGCATGCATCCTACCCCATGTTATATATATATATATACACACACACACACACACACATCACACGCACATCCGAATCTATGTATATGAATTGTCTTGTCTCACATATGCACATGTGGTAGAATAATATATCTTACATATAACATCCTTGATTAATCAGTTGGGTTAGGCACACGAGTATACTTATATCTTTATATAGGAATATGCCATTAATCATGATAAGTTAAATATTATTATTTTAGTATATATACTTAGTATCAATATCAAGACTGCAATACATATTGCATATGAAAATATGCGTAATAAATATATATGTCTTAAAGAATTAATTAAAAGGATGTTAATTTGAAAGTTGCATTCATATCCAAAAAGTCTACTACTCCAAATAATAGAAAAGATGAAAACTAAAAGTTATATAACTTTGTAACAATTTGCTTTCTGATTAATATGTATATACATATTAAAAACTGTGTACAAATTACGTACATACTTATAGAAATCCTTACTTTTATTCACAACAATATTTTTGACTGAAAAAAAGAATCGATGACGACACAAATTATTATTATTAATATCATGTCGTAAGTAAAAAATATATATATGCTTATTCAAAATAAAAATACAAAAATACAAAAATTTATTTATGGCTAGTGAAAATTTCACTAGTTCTTATAAGTCATGGATGATAATCCTTATCGATGCCATGAGAACTAGAAACACGTACCATAAGTCAGCCGCCCTCTTTCTTTATAGACTTTTTCTTTTCTTTCCCTTTCACATTCTTAGATTTTTTCTAACTTGGCGAAGAAAGAGATCCTTTGGATCTTTCTCTTTAATTTGATAGCTAGATTATTTTTATTTTTTATTTTAATAATCTTTTCAAATTTGTGTAAAAGCATGTATGACCGGAAATTCAAAGTCGTGATTTTTAGTAATTTTAAGTTGAAATAATAACAAATAGTGATTTTCAAAATTCTAAAAAATTAAGTACTTAGAATTTTTAATTTTTTGTCGTTCAAAATATGCAAAATTCAAAATTAAGAATTCTCTCATTAGATTTAATTTCTCGAGAAAATATACACTTAAAATTTAGATGAATTCCATTTAATTCATTTGGAAAGTTTTTATTTAAAATCATAAATTTCAATAAAATGAGTCCAGAGTCCAAAATAGTTTACAAAAAAATCATTTATAATTCAAAGTACTCATATTTATAGTATTGTTGCCCTCATACATCTACTTAGTAAAAAAAAATAAACTAGGCTAAATATATGAACGAGGAAAGAAAACCAAAACAGGATATAGACACCCACCAGGGAATAGAAACAGGACTGCAGGCACAAGCCAAGCAGCTTGTCTAATCATCGAGACTAATATCTTAAATACACAAATACATGAAAGTGGGAGGAAGTATGGGGTGAGCACGTGAATACTCAGTAGAAATTCAATTACAGGTTTTTAACCAATATAAATACTTACTTTCAAGGTCCTGCATGATCAGTAAATATTCAAATAGTTTCTAGAAATCCAATTGAAAATACTGTCCAAAGGTTTATATCCTTTAAACCATTGTAAAACATTATTTCAAATCAAATTCATCTTCCAAAGGTTCAAACATTCCAAACTATTGTAAAACATAGTCTCAAAACAAAATTATTATCCAAAGGTTTAAACACTCCAAGCCATTGTAAAACATTATATCAAAACCAGTGCTTATCTATTCAAGTCAAGCACATAACAAGCAATATAATCAATGACATATTCGAGCCACCAAAGATTGGTGACCATAAGTATACAATATGTGTGAGCTATCTAAATGGGTAACTATATATATATGTACTGTGTTCGAGTCACCTGAGTTGGTCACTATGAGTATGATATGTAGTCTGAGCACCCTATGTAGGGTACCATAAGTCCGAGCATCCTAAAAGGGATACCATAAATCCGTCAGTTGCGTAGGTGCGATGAATACATGTAATACTATATATATAACAGGAATGAGAATATGTACTATTTTTCACAAAATCATAAAACAAATCATGCAATGTTTTTAATTAATCGAGTTCAGTTCTCAAAATTAAATTCTTATTCAAATTAGATTTTATAATAATTTCGGCAGCACAACAATCATTTTCATCAAAACCAATAAAATCTAGTTTCTGCAGAAAATAGTTCCAAAATAAGATAATTTGGTACCCCAACCAGTATGACGTGCCTCCCAGATAGTTTAAATATCAAATCATGACAAAACATGTATAAATCACATTTTAATCAAATATTTTATAAAATTCTATATTTATTTAAAATATATGAAAATCAAAATTAAACCACTTTCAAGATCAAGTAATCGAATTCCTACCTCAATCGAGTGACTAGATAGTGCTATGGCGCTATTGAGAACGTTTGATGTCATTAAGTAGTCATTTGGATGGTCGGGGGGTCGTTTTCGTACCCTCGATCGTTTAGTTTGAAAATTCGATTTTCAACAATGCTTCAGATCTTGAAACGAATCTCACCACTGAATTTCTAGTACCCAAAATAGCTAGGCTAGATAATATAACTTGTTCGATTTGTGTTCAGACCGAACCCAGGACCATGGCACGTAAAATGAGACAAAATCGGTACCGTTTGATCTCGATTTTCGTGTCGATCATTAAACATAGTCAATATATATATGTCAGAATTCATGTTTTCATGAGTACATCATGAATATAAGGTTTATTTTACGATCTAATGGTTGGATTGAAAAGTCCATATACAAAAATAAAATAACTCAAAACTATCAAAAATGGAAAAATCAAATCGGGGAAGTTTCAAGTTGTGATATATATACCATGACGTTTTTCGTGATGAGACGAAGCTACAGAGACCGGTTTCATGGCCTGAGGTGGCCGGAAACATCGCCGACTTCCATTTTTCTCTGCGGCCAACTTTCGTCAATGCTGGTGTTCTACGGATCCTCTGACAGCAAAACTTCAGCAAGGGAGGTTGTTGGACCTGGTGTTCCTCCCCGTGACGGTGGCAGCAGCTGGAGCAGCTGTGAGCTGCTGGAAACATCTGGCACAGAGAGAGAGAAACGAGGGAGAGGAGAGAGAAAGATATATATATTATATATAATCTTTTTAATTAGTCAAATGACCAATTTACCCTTAAAAACTTTGGATCTTTACAGCATGTGTCGGCTACATAAATTTAGATTTGACAAACCCAAACTATATATAATTTATAAGAAGCAAATATACCATAAGGAAATATTTGTCAAAGATCATCAAAGAAAATTTAACATATCCCAAGTTTCTATCCTTTAATGTAGTAACGAAAAAGGTCTTTTCCAAATAAGCCATATATGATTCTAAGGCATGACCATTAGGTACTTATGCACTTAATTTTCATGATCATCAAAACTAGAAGCATGGGAAAATGTTCGTCTTGGACGTGTGTGATTCAAATGCTTAATCAGAACCTTTCAATTTAGGTGCAAAATAAGATTTGATGTAGGTTATTCAAAAAGAAAAAAATTAATACTAAAAATAGTAGACATTTTCTTTCTTATTTGCAAAAGTGTTTCATATATTACTTCAAGTTAATTACTCATCTACAGTATCCCGTCTTTTTTAAAGTGCACCTGGTTAGGAGTATAAGCAAAAACTGATTGAAAAGCCAAAGCCAACTGATAAATCGACCACTCAAAACCTGAAATTTTATGGTGCCACATCATTACCCAAAGCAAGTACGTACAGAAAAAACTCTCTATTGAGCTCATTCTAGGTGGTTTTGATGGAGGGTTTGTTTCCATTAAATTGAAAGATATATTGTTTCCATTAAATTGAAAAACATACACATCCTTTCTATTTAAAAATAGACTCGGCCACTTGTTAGCGAAAATATTGAATATCCAAATACCATGTAACACCTGATAATTTAATTTGATCGTGTAATAATACACCTCATAATGCAATAACAATAGTTACGTCGTGGAATTCACGAAAATCAACTTATAATTGTAGCATGTACTTATGTTCAAATGTTTTTTTTTTTTTTTTCATTTCTCATTTTCTGCTCCCTCAATTTATATAAATTTTCTTACTTTGCCCATATTATAGGAAAATTTTTAAAAATGCCTATGAACATTAAATTCAGTTTATCAAATTGAGTCAGTTGGTGGATGAAAATTGACATGTAGGCATTTAAGTCCGTAACTTGCCCTTTTTTTTCTTTATTTTTCACAAGTATACCTTATTAATTTGGAGTGAAAAGTTATAAATGAGCTACATATTTTGGAGGACAACTAGAAAATTTTTATAAAAAAAAAAAAAATCAAATTTAATTCAAACACACAAATAAGAAAAATAAATTATAATAAGTTTTCTCCCCATTTCTCCCTTTTTTAGAGTGGCCGGGCTTTATGATTGTTTACTTAATCGATTTCCCATAAAAATTTTCCCAACAAAATTTTAGAAGCACTAGGGCGAATTAACTGCATTCAGCCTCGATTTCACTGTTATTACTTTTGATTCTCATCGCCATAGAGTGACTAGAGTCGATCATCGTTCTCTTTTTATTATTACTTATAAAGACGATTAGTTTTTATGATTTTTTTTTTTTCGTTTTTACCCCTTAAATATGTAGCTAATATCCCCATAAAATCAAAGGTAAAAGCGTAAAAAAAGAATAAAATAAAACTTACAATAAAATAGATATTTCTGAAACTGTAGACAATGTTGGAAGGTATATTTTTAAGGAAAATTAGTCATTTTGCCCCCTCACATTTGCCATCAGTTTGAATTTATCTACTCATTTTTGACTTTGTATTCAAGTGCCCTTAGATGACAAATTTGTTCTTCCTTTTCCCCTTCACTTTTGACTTAATATTCAAATGCCTTTACAATGACAAAGTTGTTCTTCTTTTGCCCCCCACTTTTAATTTAGTATTCAAATGCTCCTAAAATGGTAAACTTGTTATTCTTTTACCTCTCAACTCTAATGCCCTTAGAAAATTGTTAATGGACAATAGCCAAATAATCATTTTACTTTTTAAATAACTAATAAATATCTTTTACTGCTTTTTTTTATATTAGATATTTCCAAAGAGCTAGTTTTTATGATTAAATAAATAAAATAAACGAAAAGATGCAAAAGAAAAATAATTTTTTTATGGTTATATATGTTTATGTAAAACAAAAAATAGACAAAATAGAGCAATTTTTGCATTAATTCATTAGTGTCAAAATATTTTTAGAAGTTATGTAAAAAAAAAAAAAAAGAAAGCTGCATATTTTCGTATCCGAAAGACTTTCTAGAAAATGATATAACTATTTCATGAATTTACCTTCTTATTTTTCATATTTTTATGAAATGAAATGACTATTTTTTATGAAAAATAAGAGGGCAAATAATCATTTCATTTTCTAGAAAGCCTTTCAGATATGGAGTAATGCAAAAATTACTCTATTTTGTCTATTTTTTGTTTTACATATACATATATAACCATTAAAAAATTATTTTTTCCTCTTTTCGGTTATTTTATTTATTTAATCATAAAAACTAGCTCTTTGGAAATGTCTAATATTAAAAAAAATAGTAAAAGATATTTATTAACTATTTAAAAAGTAAAATGATTATTTGGCTATTGTTCATTAACAATTTTTTAACTGTATTAGAGTTGAGGAGGTAAAAGAATAACAACTTTACTATTTTAGGGGGCATTTGAATGCTAAGTCAAAAGTGAGGGGCAGAAGAAATATAACTTTGTCATTATAGGGGGCACTTGAATATTAAATCAAAAGTGAGGGGCAAAAGAAGAATAAATTTGTCATCTAGGAACACTTGACTACAAAGTCAAAAGTGAGAGGGTAAATTCATACCGATGGCAAATGTGAGGGGGCAAAATGACTAATTTTCCTATTTTTAAAAATTTTATTCTTATAGCATGGAGAGTGAGATAATGTATATATATCAGGGGCAACAATGACAAAACCCCAGTTTTAATTGTCACTTACTAGTTCCTAAGTTATATATACATGATATTTTTGTCATTTAAAAAAGTGTGTGTATGTTTTTTCTTTCCCTCTAATTTGCAGAATTGGGGATCTAAATACAACATCCTCCACTTTAAGAGGAAATGTGGGCTGTTACAAATAGTAGATAATTTTTTTTTTAGTAATACAACTAGTAGATAATTGAAAATAATTAACACATCTATTACCACTAAAAATAACTGATTTTATTTTTCAATAGAAAAGACAAATGGACTAATTTATATTTTGCAAGGTTATTCTTCCCACATCCCTCCCATCATCCCGCAAAAAAAAAAAAAAAAAATCTTAATTATTAGTCGCAGAGATATATGAATTAAATATATCATTTAAAATATTGGACAACAATAGAATAAAAATACACGAAAACCTAATGATTATTACCTCCGTCTGAGCGTGACATATAGAAAGCTTACAATTGAGAAATAATGAATAAGTTAGGGATTATTAGGATTTTGTACATTGAAAAAATAAAAGGACAATTGAGAAATAATGAATAAGTTAGGGATTATTAGGATTTTGCACATTGAAGAAATAAAAGGGGAAAAAAAAAAATCAAAACGTAGTTTTTTAAGGGGGGGAAAAAAGAAAGGAGAGAGGATATATATAAGAATAAATCTGAATATGTGAGGGATAGAGTTTGTTGTATCTTAATGATAATGTAACAAGAACAACAAAAAAATGAATATCTGTAAAATATATTTGGTGGTGGTTAAAACTTATCTTACGAATTTGATCTTTAATTGTTAAACTTGAAAAAAAAAACCGAAAAAACAAAAAAGGAAAATCTGCTTACCATATTAAATTAGGTATTTGGAGAACTCTTCACGCCTTGATAATATTGACCTAAATCTCATTTCTTTAACACCTGAAACCCGCACTCTCAAGAAGATTCGAAGAAAACAAAAAAATAATTTAGTGCAGAGAAAATTCAATTGTTCATTGTTATTACCTACCAAAAGAAATCCAGACCAATCATAGATCAGCAAACAGCCATGTCAGACTGTCACTTGGGCATCCAATGTGTCTTTCACCTGGCATTGTCTACTCAGAGTCTACTACTAGTACAGCCGCAGACTCCAAGCAATTGACCCAAATTGCCTCTTGATATATTCGAGATAGAGTGATGAATATCTATATGATACCTCTCATATTGTAACATTTCTTATTGTCATACATCCATTGCTTGAACTAGTTATCAAGAAGTTTTTTTTTTTTAATTGATTGTTATATAGTTGTAATGCCCAAGATTCTCACATGCATAATAAGCCAATAATAAGCATGTTTATATTGCATAATAGACATATCAAGCGACCAGTATCATTATTATGGTAAATTATTCATTTTGATTTTTTTGAATACTTTTGATATGTATTATTGTGCTAATGTTTGTCGAAGTTCTCTCATGCAGTGTAAAGGCTCAGTACCCTCAGGAAGAGAGCTTGGTGTGTGAAAGGAATAAAGA
>JXTC01000013.1:1549365-1625723 GCA_002914845.1 Trema orientale | reverse complement strand
GAGATTGGTGCATTACTTAGTCGGTCTGCGTTGGGTAGGTATGGTTCACATTGGCCATGTGTTTCCTTCCCGCACAGGTGGGCACGGCCTACCGACTGCCGCGACTTTGTAACGTACTCAAGGGCCCTGTAAAGAAATATTTTCTAAGAAAAGTGCATCAAAATGAAAAGTTATGAAAGAAAGAGTACAATGGGAATTTCAATAAAGTTTATGCATGAAACACGTTCATGAGCATACATAATCTTTACTTACTGAGCATTAGCTCATGTAGTTCCTGTGATGCAGGTGAGGAGGTTTTTGATGTGTAGAGCTGCTGGTTGGCTAGCACGCTTTCTTGCCGCCATGATCATACAAATGTAGACGAGCTTGACTTGTGGGCGTTGTTTTATTTGTATTTCGATATTTTGGTGTGACGTAAATATTACTGTGGATGGCAAGATAAACTGATACTTTTTGGTTGTACATTTGTAAAGAAACTTTCAGGAAGTAATGCCACGCAGTTTCTTACGTTTTAAAAACTTGAAAAGTTTAAATTCGGCCCACTTTTTGCAAAAACTAAAGTTATGGTTTAAGAAAGAGTAACACTCCCTAGTTTGACTTGCGTAGTCATAGGGTTAGGCAAGGGGGCGTTACAATAGTTGATTTTATGATCTTTATAGTGATCATCATCTTCTCAAGATTTTAATTTTAGTTTTGCTAATTTATTTATTTTTTGTTTGGTTCATGAGAGTTTAATTTAACCTGAGCAGAACTTAATTTTGTACAACTCAACGGCTAGTAGTAGTGGAAATTCAAGTGACACTGAGCATTATGGAGGAATATCAATTCCAGCAATTATATATAAATGATCTTCCTGAGGTAAATTTTGAGGGTTTGTGGGGTACCATTGGTAATCACAATCTTGTAGAACAAATTGGTCAGAAGTAAGTTAATCCTGTTTGGAGAAAAAACCCTAGCTAGCTAGCTGCTTGCTCAAATATATTGTATGTAATACATATAAAATAAAATAAAAAATAGTCATGCATTGCCTTTATATCATTGATTTTGGTTTTGGGATTTGATCTATTTAGGTCATCTTAATATCGTAATGTTATTTTAATTCTGATGGATTTAGGGTTTTTTGTTCCCTCTATAATCATCTCTGGAAGAAGTTAGAGATTCTGAAGATAGTCATGATAACGATACAAAAATGAGACACGATTGATAATTGATAATTATAAGGTTTAATACATGCATCATTGTTAGCTTGCTAGGGCTCAGCAGGTAGCTATGCAATATATAAATATATAGATCTATGTATAAACAAAAACACACAAATATATCTTATTTATGTGATCGATTTTGAATTCAAATGTTGCTCATAAATTGTTATATATCCCTTCAAGTTTGAAACAACAGAATGAACTTATCCTTTACTTTATAAATGGATAAGATCAAGAGTAATGCAAATATATATATATATATATATCACTAATACCCGATTCATCATGATGATCTATATCGAGTTATATAAGTTTTATTGGTCTCCCATTAACTAATGAACTTTATATATGAATTATCTTTTGTTTTCTTTTTTTGTTGAATTAGCAATCTTATAAATTCTTGTGATTGTTTATCTTCACAACATTTTTTTTTTACTCAAGTTACAGATTGATGGTAGTCCATAGACACCTAATGCTACCCATTAATCTAATGATCCACTTGAACCAAAAAAAGTCAGATGAGACTACCAACAATAAAAGTACTAATATTTAGTATCACCAAGCAACTGACCTCATATATGCTCTTAGAAAAACAAGAAGAAAATCTCTGAGCTTGCTTGGTGGGCAATGGAAGAGCTAAGAAGGATGGCTTTAGAGGGAGAACCTCTATAGAAGATTGACCAAGACAAAAATATTGAGACTTTAGATAAAATAGAATATATCAAGAGATATGAGAGTCTAAATGATATTGAGGGAGGTTATGAATCTAATTGAGGTGGGACATCATGAACACTTGCCATCATATCGTGGACATTGCAATGATAATAAGAGAACTAAAGAAGAGAACAACGACATGTCCAAAAAAGTTTAATCAGGTTATTACCATGACTGGGGAGATTGGGACGAAGATATTTACTGTGAAGCCTCTAGAGAAATTGGATTTATTGGAAGGAATCCAGCTGAGCTTCTTGAAATGCTTATGGATTTGGTGGGTTAATTTGTATGTCTCATTTAAGAAAACTTGTGTAAATATTGAATTTTTCTTCTTCTTTTTGTTATAGAAAACTGGTTATATGTCAATTTCGTGTGTATAAATAAATATGAAAGTGTGAACGATTGATTGATTTTTTTTTTTTTTTACCTTTATTATATTTCTAATCTAGTTTTGACTGTTTACATTTTTATTTTTCTAATTTTTAGGACAAGTGGTCACAAGTGTTTTCCAATATTGTCTTTAGAGCGATGATGGTTGGAATTTTGACGTCTTCAGGCCTGGAAAGAAACTATGAAGGAACTTTACATGTGGTAATGCATATACACATCTATATACTCATATGTATCTGTGTTTATATGTGTATGAGGGTACGTATATAAAATTTCATGTTTTCTCTTTATTGTCTCTTTTTTCTGAATGAAAATATGGTGAATATTGATTTATTATTTTTCAGGTATTAAATCTTTTAGCTATGTTGATTGATGTAATTGTTTGGATACTTCTTAACAAGATATCATTAGCTTTGACATGAATATATGATATGCTAGATTTATAGCTATGCATGTCTATATATATATTTTTCAAAAGTACATAGAAAACATTAGATATAGCATACTCTCCACATGCTAATTGCTATTTCATTAATGTTATTGCAGAAGCAATTTTAGGTTTTCCAAGAGAAAACTAAGTTACTTAGTCAACAAATTTAAAAAAAGTACACAAATAGTATAACGTGTATATCTATATATATATTAATCATATATTATAGTGAAATAATTATACGAGGCATCCTCTTTAGATATCATATTTTTGAAATAATGAAATATGTTGTTTTTCTTGTTTTGTATATTATATTCAGATGGCAGTAGAATATCAAGTCCTAGCTCCAATAGTTCCATGTTGAGAAAGCTATTTTGCTCGAACTGTAAAGTGTAAACGACTTGGGGATGGGATGTGAGGAGTTGTTGATATATCATTAGAATCTTTGTTTGAGTTACCTCCTTCTTCATTACTTCGAAGATTACCTTCTGGCTGTTTGATTCAACAAATGCCGAATGGAAGCTCTAAGGTTACCTACTAATTATATTTACATAACGTGGGTGTTATTCTACTATATGTATTATTTGATTCATCAAATAAATGTTTTCTAATGATTGTATATAGGTTATATGGATTAAATACACAAAAGCAAATAATAGAGGAGTTTACCACATTTTGTATCCAATGTTTAGCTCTAGTTTTGCATTCAGTACAAAGCGTTGGCTTGCCACATTGGCTCGAGAATGTGAAAGGTGTGCAGTTGTAATGGCTAGAGTAAATACTAGTACCATTGATGGAGGTAAACTACTTCTAATTTGTCTTTCTTACATTTATATGTCTATATACAAACACGTATATGTACAAATATGAGGCCTCTGATTATTAGGATCAAACGTAGGCATTTATTGGAGTACTTTGCTCTCATTTCTTTGTGTATCTGCTTTTTCTTCTTAATTTCATTTATAAATATACATAGTCAAACTAACTACATACTTAATGATGGCTGATTATATCTAATTTTCCATGGAAGAGGTCTTACGATAAAATGTGTTTTGCATGTTTCCCAGCAATATTTTCGCATTTTTTAAAATATTACACGTTGTCTTTCACCTGTGTAACAAAACTCACTTTTTTATGTTGAAGACTAGTACTACTCCTAATATGGCACTTTAGTCTTGCCTATATATATACACTATATATTTATGCATTGTTTAAATACGTTTAGTTGATTAAACTTAATTTGAATATCTCGTGTATATATTATTAAATCCTTCTTCTAAGTACATAAAAAAGAATATTGACTAGATTTCTTATTATGATATTTGTATGTCATTTAAACCTAGTTTTGATTCTCTAAGATAGGAGAAGAAGCATGTTGAAACTCTCTGATAGGATGACAAGAAGCTTTTGGAGTAATATAGGCGGTTCTATGACAAAGCAATGGATGTCGTTTCCTATAATCGTGCTAAAAGTGTGGTGTGTACGGTAACCAACAACTACATGAATGATCCTGGAATGCCTCCTGGTTTTACTGTTGTATATACTACTACTTCAAAGTTTCCAGTTCTACCTAGCCAATTATTTGATTTCCTTCGAGATGAAAAAAATCGACCTAAGGTATATGTAATACATAGTATATATTATATATATATATATATAAAATAATAGTAAAGAAGTTTACAATAATCACACTATATATTTATGTTTTGACATTAACTTATTAGTTTATGCTCAAGTATATTTTTAAACATCTTATATATTTTTAATATATATATATACATAATATATATGTATATGTATTTGAAAGACAATATTAGCGCTTTGAAAATGCTATATATTTATAAATATATATATATATGTATATGTACATAAACATTTATACATATATATATTTACCAATTAATTAATTATGTATGAAAGTAATTATGACGTATCTTAAACCCTTGTGACTTGTCAGCTAAAAAATTAAGCATAGTTTCCTTATATACATATTTCTTTCATGCTTAGTAGAGATAATGAATCGATCAAGTCGTTTTCTTGGGTATTTACAAAAAGATACTTTTTTTTTTTCCCCTTTAACCATTATATATTGTAGTGGGATATACTTTCATATGGCCTTTCTATCGAGAATTTCATTATTTTTCATTAATTTCCATGATACAACCCTCTCTCACACACACACTACATATATATGTGTGTATAAATAGGTTATACTAGGATCTCCTTTCATATGTATATATGAGAATACTGTGTATTAGGTAAGAAAAATTATCTTATAATCGGTAATAAATTATATTTTCAAGAATTGCAAATGCTATAATATTCTTGTACAATTTTGATGAGATTTAGTATTCCAACAAATGCACTACCAATTCAACTCTCTCTGTCTCTCTCTGTCTCTCTCTCTCTCTCTCTATATATATATGTGGGGTACCAATCTAGTAGTTATTTTTTTTTACCTATCTATAGGTATTGTTTTACACAATTAAAATTTGTCGTACATGTCTTTTCATGGTAAAAAGTGGAGAGAGAAAAATATTAAATAATGTGTATTTATTTTTACTTTTTTTTAGCTACTCAAATTATAGTAGCCGTTAGATTAATGATCCAACAGCTAAAAAAGAATATTTATGGATAAGTTAAAAAAAAAAACCTATTGAATTGGGAACCATATATACATATATTCCAACCTATTGAATTGGGAACCATATATATATAGGGAGGGCTACAGTAAGGGCGCCCCTACGTAGGGCCCCTTTTATACACCGTTTGATGGGAATCTGTGGAGAATCTGTTTATACACAGATTCCCATCAAATGGTGTATAGATAGGGCCCTACGTAGGGACGCTCCTACTGTAGACGCGCCCTATATATATATATATTCTAAATTTGGTACATATATATTTATTTTCTGTGACATGATGGAAAAAAATAATTGTCATCAATAGCAAATACTATGTGATATCCTACCACAGAACTTGTCATATATATATAATATACAAGTATTCATGCATTATATAAATATTTTGCTTGACTTAATTTCAGGCAACACCAGAAAAGATTGATGGCTTGTATCTACAAGAGATTTGTACAACTCAACAGGGTCTGGTCACCAATGGACATTTTGGCTGTGTCGAAGGTCTTAAGTGGAGGAAATTCAGACTATGTGGCTATCTTGTCCTCGGGCTTTGCTATCCTCCCAGATGTAACAACCATGACTGAAGGAACCACTAGTGGAAGCCTCCTTACCGTTGTTTTTCATATCATAGATGCTTCAATAACTCCAGAGTACATACCTTTTCAGTCACTGCATGCTATGTACCACATAGTAACAGACACCATAAGCTCCATCAAGGAAGCTTTAGTTTCTGATACTTAACAATACGGTAAGTACTACTAAAACCCGGTAATTAATATTCTTTGAGTTTCTAATTGAAATTTATATAAATGGACTTAAGATACTTCGTTTTAGATTCATGAAGATTTTTAGAAAAAAGAAAAGAAGAGCTCAATCTTTTTACGTGTATGATTGTAGGTTGCTGGCATATGGAAAGCTAGAAAGAGGGAAGGAATAAACAAAAAGTTCGAAAATATTATAAACTTATGCTGTAGTTTTTGTGATGTTGAATTACCTTATCAAAGTGGGTGCTTATACAGTACAGTATGACTAAAGACTTGAACTACATTAAATGTTCGGATCTGGTCTGTCATCTGCCATGACTTGTATGAGCATATAATATTGTTGTTTGTATTAGCTTTGGTGTTTGTTGTTTTGATGGAATAATAATGCAAGGGTGTTGTCGTTTGTTGTTGTTTTGATGGAGTAATGTAAGCGTGTGTCGTTGTTGGTTTGATGGAGTAATGATAGAGGAGTCGGAAAAGAAAAGGACATTAAAAAGAAAAAAAAAAATGAAAACTCTTGATTCTGTCTTGTCGATCATCAGGGCATAATCTAAAAGCAGCCGAGTTCAAGAGAATAATCTATTTTACATATAATCTATTTTACATATAATGTGCCCGGTGCCCCAACATATACGACTGAGTTAATATTTTGGATATGTTTTATTCCTATGTCCTAAACATGGTGATGAAGTACAAACAAATAATCCTTGGTCACAGGGAAAGAATGGCTCAATTTGAAAAGTAAAGACGAGACTAAGTTGGAAAATTTCCAGAAAACTGCAAAACAAGCTGCTTTCATCTTCTCGGAAGAAGATCCGAAAATGAAAAATCATGCGAAGGTGGACCTGCAAGAAGGTGAAAGTATATTTCATACCAAGAAAGAATGAATAATTTTTAAAGGTTGAAACAATTCTAGAGGCCATAACAATCTGGTTATTAAACTTTCACTAGTTCAAGCTTCCATTTAGTATGGTTGCCAACATTTCACAGTCTACTTTTTAAGGGAAAAAAGAGTTCAGAAAAGGAACTTTACCTTCTTGTTCGCCTAGAATGTAAAACGGAATATGTGCAATCATCTTCGTCGCACCATCACTCCACTTTATAGTTCCTGGATTATGTCCTGATGCACCGGAAGGTCGTGAAGGCCCTAAAACAGACAGTGAGATTGCTGGTTCATTCATTAAACCCAAATAATCACGAGCACGCTTCCAAACCCTAGCATCTGAGATTCGAGATCGAGCAACCTGAGGATTGCACAACATAATTTAATTAGTGTGAATGCCAGAAATACTGCATATACTATTATCACCTTTATGAAATCTGCTACAATTTTTCTGGACAGAACGTGAAAAATATGGTAAAACCAATAACCAGACCTTTCCCAACGAAACACGTGCCCTAGGTAGTAACTCACGGTGGTAGGTGGCCAGCTTTGCTATAGCTGTAACAACAAAACACAGAAGCCGCGACTGTGATGACTTTCTGAAAGTCTTGCTAGAGGAGCCAAAGGCAGATTCCTGCCTTAGGCCTAGTCGACTACACAACCAAACAAAAAGAAAAGATAAATGTCGAGGGATGAAAAGCCAACATCACTAAGCAAATACCAAAACTGAGGAAAAACGGAATAAAATGAATGTAATTCATACGTAATTCATACCTCGATGAAAGGTTTTCATACAAGAGTAGCTCCAATCCCTCGAAAAGCTCACGAGCTGCGTCTTTGTGAGATGCACCACCCCCAACATGCTCCCCGATGGCCCAACACAATTGCAAAGCCAACTCTGCCTATAGGAAGGCAATATACTCGAGAATTTTCTTCAACAAAGTTACAGGACCGAATTAACTTGACTAAGAAGGAGGTAATTAACTTACCTTTTCTGGCTTGTCATAGGCTTCTGCAAGCCTGTCCATTATGGGCTTCTGCAAAAGTGTTAAAAGAGAATTTAACTTTTTTCACGAGAAAAAGCACAAAAAGATTTTCGCTAAAGAAAATATAAATGAAAAAAGGGGCATACCTTCAGAAGCGCAATAAAATCCGGAGAACGTTGAAAGGCAGAAAGCATGAATTCTAAAAGCCTTTTTCGAACCTGCAGAGACACGTGACTTCTTACGAATATAACCTTGCCATTGATTGGAATTTTCAGCCAGTAGGAATTCATCATAGTAATTTCCAAGCAACAAAGACAACAAAATGAAGACGTCATACTATAACACCCTAATGAGACTAATGAAGAGAATTGATGGAATCAAGCTATATCATGATACATTGCAAAGTTAGTATCTCAACTGTAAATAGATTTCCTGAGACCTGGAACATGACCTTTCAAGTCAAGATACCAGCATTCAGTTGACTACGGCTAAAATGACGAACAAATTATACGAGTAACATTTCTAAGATTTTCAAAAGAGAGCACTGGGAGCAGAAAGGGGTCATTTTCCAATCACCGAAAAAAAAGGACCTAATTTTTTAGCATTTCTGCTATTGGAAATCTTTAGTTAGTAAAACCCCAGAAGAAAAATTAACAGCTTTACTTTCTTTGAAAAAAGACAGGACCTGACTTTAGCAGGAAAGAATAGACTAGCTTGGCAGATATAGTGCTGTTTTACTTTTAGGTTAGATCTAGAGAACAGCTTTCCGCATAAGATGCTTAGTTTAAGCTTCTGGATCTTTTTTAGTTCCATGTACCTATCCATATTGAGAAATACACCCATAAAATTACCTGCCAAATCGAAAGACAATGCCAGAACAAGAACCATAACAGATCTCAATTGCATTTGAATGGCAGCTCACCTCATAAGAAAAGGTTTTGTCTGGAAATATTGTGGCATTTCTAGACATAAGTAGGGGTATCAAAGCACAAATCAAAGCTGGAAAAGAACAAGGGTAAAAAATAAGTCTCAGCGGCGCCACCAAATTAGCAGAGTAATGAAAGTAACTTCATTCCAGAAAAGCTATCTACACTATAATAAATTTTCCAAAAAATCTCCTGTGGCCAAAGTGAAATGAAGAAAGGGAGACTAGATCAACATACAGTCATTGACATGACGTAATGCGATGGCAAAATATACATCAATAAGCCGGGGCGCTATCTTGAGTACATGTTTTAGCCTATCAGACTGAGGCGTGTTGATTGCAGCCTGTAGTGCTGCAGCCATCCCCGGGGAGTTCCATTGGCGTTCCTGACATACAACACAAAGTAAAACATCAATGACTTATTTTGGTAACCCAGTCCCAGCAGAAAATTCTTTCAAAGAATAATCCTAAACTTGTTGTTCTAATTAAGTCACTAACCAAACCTACTGCTTTCAAAAGAATATTCATAAACTAGATATGGATACTTTTGATTGCAAGCTGAGACAAAATAATTCAAGTCCAACTAAAAAGAACCCCCCCTCCACCCCAAACAAAAAATAATAATAATCAATGAGATACACGAGTGCCCAGCCAAAACGTTACTTTATTCCTCACAGTTGCTACATCAATATACTTACAATCATTGCTCAGCAGAACTGAAAAACAATCAAAGAATGCCAAATCTTAAACTAAAATAAGATAAAAGCTACATGAAAGAGTCGTTACAAAGCATGTCGACCTACCAATTCTTCTACGAGGAAAAAATAAATAAACAAATAAAAAAGTAAAATAAAATAAAGGAGGCAAATCACATAAGAGCATTTGACTTCAATACAAGCAGAAGATGTCAAACTACCTTATTGGTATTGTTGTCTAAAACTAGACAAATTTAACACGGTATACAAGAAGCAATAAGAAAACCGAGATGTAAAGGTAGTAAGGTACTAACAGCAAGGCCATCATTTTCATCCTTTAGAAGGTCAAGGAACACAGGATCAGCAACGTCTATTGTACTGCTGTCTTCAGATTCAGAGTCTCCCCCACCATCTCCTATTGTCGTTCCAGTATAAGCTTCATCCATAAGTGCAAGTAGCATCTGTAACCACAAAAGAAAAGTATCCTAATTGCACCCTGTATGAAGTTTTGGAAAAACACATGGTATCACTACAAGTATGAAAAATAACCTCAGGAGCCGTACTCTTCTGGATTGAAGCTATGCTGTTTCCAACTAGTGATCCTGAGCTCCGTTCCACTTTTTCCAATGCCACTACTAAAACTAGCACAATAGAACAGAAAAAATGTCAAAGTGGAAATCTTAAAACGATAGAAAGGAAAAAGAAGAAAGACAGAAGTCAGCACAAAGATAAAAACTAACTTGGCAAGTCCACTAATGATGGAAATAGGGGAAGAAATGACCCAGACGATATCAATCCAGGAAAAACTCTCAGAAACAACGTTTCTAATCTGACAGAGAAAATGACACGAATATTAGTGGTTCTTGCTGATTGCATTTTATTAAATAGTTTGTTAAACCAAATCAACTAAGATACATCACTTCCAGTGAAAAAGTGAACTGAAATTGTACACTTAATCGGAACATGGATAGTGGGTTTGTTGAAGAACTTACTTTTCTCCATTCCAAGCAATCAGCTTTAGCAACAATGGAAAGAACTGCATGATAACGGATTATCAAAACACCAAAAGCGCATAAAAAGTAAAATGAGCTAAGAAAAATAAACGAAAGAGGGGATACCTCATTATAGTAAACTGTTTCAGTCTCAGTACGAAACAATGTTAGCAATCAGTATAATCACCACAGTATAGGAAAATTGGAGAAACCCTCAACCTAAGAGCTCTCTAAAGCAAAACAGGCAGAAATACAACAAAATTCCAACCTTGCCTACAATTTACATTACCAACCAATGACCGTAGCCTAAATACTAGTGGTTTAAAGTTTACACAGCATTGAGACAAGAGCTGGACTTTAGATGCTTATATTCTAAACTATTTGTTTCGCATAAGAAGGTATCTATCCATATTAGGAAATTGGTTAAACAGGAAAATACCACAGTACTTTCAAATCAACAGAAAACCACAGCACATCCCAATTCATACCTGAGGCAGTAAGGAAGGAAAAGAACTTAGAAGCTTTCTCTTGTTCGTACTTAGAAATTCAAGGGTTGCTTCCGCTACAACAGGATCTGCAAACTCACTGCGACACAATTTAAGAGAGACAGATGTGTGATGATCATCATACTTAGTTCTAGATACTACTCACGTGAACTAGAAGGAAAAAAAAAAAAAAAAGGTGCAGTTGCAAGAAGAAAAAATTCTCCTTGAGAAGGGGAAAATGGAACAATGTTATCACTGAGAATTTCATATTCCAAACATAGAAAGAATCACGAGTTAAGCTTCAACATTTGTCTCAAAATCACAACCTGTCATTCTATCAAAGACTCTAGAAACACAATTTACACCTGATACTCCGAAATGAAAATGGTAGAAACTAGACACTAGAATGTATTTATTAAAGGTGAAAAACCATGATCAAGCAATTCACTAGTCCAAATATATAATCTATCTATATAAGAATACACTAAAACAAATCTACATGAGTACCGGCTCAAACATGTTCGAAAGAATGTCCTCAGAGTGGGATCAGCATCATGTAGAACCACATCCCCAAAATCAAGATAAAATTGAAGGATAGCCTGAAAGACAAGAGACACAAAAAGTATAAGTTACATATTAACACTATAACAGGCAAGCCACAAAGGTTTTCTCGTTCAAAAAAAATAAAAACATAAAAAGCTTATTCTTTGTTACTTGCAATGCCATTCAAGTCGAAATTGAGACAAGACGCCATTTTAAGCATGTTATTTTTCCAATTTGCAATTATCAAAATCCAGTTTCTCCATTACTAGGCCATTAACCATGTTTCGAGTGAATAAGCTTTATTTCGAAGCTCCAATACTGAAATTTTCTTCTCTTCTTTATTGCCAAATTAAATTTCAGTGGAAATAAAGCAACAATAATATGTAATAAACTAATAAAATTAAAGCCCAAACCAGTAAGAGAAGGCCATTGGAGGTTCGAGACTGAGACTGAGAAAGAGAAGCCACAGAGCGTTGAAAAAGCTTGTTGATATGGGGATAAACTCTAAGGATCAGATCCTCCGAATTCTCAGCTTTACATAACTCATTAAGCTTCTTCACCTAATCACCCCCAAAAAAAAAAAAAAACCACACGAACACAACACACTGAGAGAACTCTTCGGTTTCTCACTTAAAACTCAAAATTTCACACTTTCACTTCCTTTTCTTTCTCAGGAACCAAACAGAAAGCTCAAAAAGGAAAATTTCTCACAGATTGAAGGAGAGTGGAGTCAGAAGCGGGATCACTGGCGATGTTGGTGTCTCTGGCACTATTCGACAAGGTTCTCAGGTAGAAATCCCAGTCGCGGCTTCGATCATCCATTTTCTGGCCCCCAATCAGCAAAATTCAATTTTTTTTTCTTTTCTTTTTTTTTTTTTTCCGGATTAACAAATTGAAATGGAGTTTCGTGTTTGGCTGGCAAGAAAATCGGAGCTGGAAAATTTTTTCGATCCACAGACTTGACTCGGTGAGAAGCAGGAGAACAGAACACGTGTAGAGAGCAAGACCGTTAGTCTCACTAAACGGCGTCGTATCTCTTATTCTGTTGATGGTAGTCTCACTCACTCTCACATGACATCTCACGTTTCAAAATTGATCTAACGGCGTCATCTTTCCGATTTCCTTATAGGAAAATTTGGTTTTTTTTAAAAAAATTTTAAAAAAAAAACCATTTCAGGTTTAACGGAGTTAAAGTTTTAAAATTATCAAAATGGGCACAAGCAAGTCACGTGATACATGCCTCGCCCCCTTCTTCCTCGTTTCAGATATTTTCCATAGATACAAAATCAGAGTCTCAGAGATATAGATATTACATGAATAAAAAAAAAAATTACAAAGAGGAAAGTTACCCAAAATATGCCAAATAGAGAAATAGTTACCCGAAATGTGCCATTCTCTCCCATTCTACCCTGACCCATATCTAGGGCAAATTTACATTCTCCTTATAAATATATGTGTTGGTTTTCTGTCAAATCTTAGACCGTGTGTTCTTCTTCTTTAATCATTCCTCATCAGAAAAATAAAATAAATAAATAAATAAATAAAGAATGTGTAGTGTTGTTCGGCTCATTATTCGAGCCGAGGGAAGGAAGAATAAGAAGATGGCCGCCAATAATCGGCTTTATGTGGATGAAATTATGAGTGATGACAACTCTGCGGTAATGCTTCCCTTAGAGACCATGCAAACACTCCAACTTTCCCATAGCGATCCCATCTGGATTAAAGTAAATTCACTTTCTTTCTTTCGTGCCAAATTCGATTTTTTTTTTTTTAAATTTTTAGATTGTTATTTAATCTAGCAACCATCATACCTGGGGCCATGAGAAGCATGTTTCAATTTGTAAATTCTTGTAATTAATTAGTTAGTTGAATTGAGACTCTTATTGTAAAGATTAGTACTTTTTTTTTCCTTTTAAAATAGGAGGGGGAAAAAGAATAAGCTTTAGTGACAGAATTCGTGTTTATGGTGATAAAATGATAGTCCATACCAACCTGTATCAACCCTCATCCAACTTTAGACTCACTTGAATTAAGCAGAATCCACATTAGTCTCTTCATCACCAAATATACTTTTAAAAATACTGCAGATCAGATCTGTAGCGGCAACCAATAAAAAGTAGTGAAGTAAAAGCGCATACAACATCCCTGGAACTCTTTACTTTTTGAGTTTCTTTTTTTTTTCAATAAATTTTATTTTCGCAAGTATCATCAACTATGTGTATTGTTTGAGGAGTTCAATATTAATCTTAGGGTTGTTTTTGGTTCTGGTCTGCAGGGAAAGAAGGGTAGACAGACATTCTGTATTGCTATTGCTCATGATACAAGCAATGAACCAAAGATACGGCTGAACAGCACTGTGAGAAACGATCTACTGGTTAGGATTGGAGATTTTGTCTCTGTGCACCGCTGTCTTGATGTCAAATACGGAGAGCCTGACCAAATTCTTTCCTCGGATGACAACTTGAAGGGTGAGCACCCGTTTTCATAGCCAAAAACCTACAATTAATGCATTATGGAGAATAAACATATTCCATCTAGGACTTGTACGTAGACTACATATGTTCATGTGACTAATTCTTTTGTGGTTTGCATTATATATTACTAATTCTTTTGTGGTTCTGGTTTGCAGTTTCTGAATTCCTAAACAACGATCGTGATGAGATATTGTTTGAAATATTTATTCGACTCCCTAATGGTCAATCTGCATTCCAATATAGCTCCGTCTGCAAGCGTTGGTATTCTATAATTTGTACTTCTACATTTATTCGCAGCTTCATTCATATTCATGGTCATATATGCCCGCAATTCTTAAATAATTATTATTGCTCACGACCATTTACTCTCTTGTTTCGGAGAGACGAACGAAATTTTTACCTGGGTGAGGATAAGGATCCCCATGACTTGGAGCCTTTTTGTCAAGTAATTTCTGAGAAGGTTCACCATGGAAAGTTCCATCTGATTATTTAAGTTTTCTGCCTTGCTCTGTGGCCATACTAGCATCTTTTGACGACTTGGTAGTGGCAACAAGCATGGAATATGGTCCACATCATGGAGCAACAGACAAATATATTTACAATCCGTTAACCAAGCAGTGGCTTGCACTCCCTAAGGTTATTCCACCAGTCAACATTGCTGGGTATGCATTCGTACGTGAGCCCACTAGTTGCAACAAACAACTTGGATTTACCGGCAATGCTCGATACAGATTTGTGATGATTGGTCATGCACATTCTGACTCACGACGTGATCTTGGTGTTAGAGGTAAGCATCACTGTATAGAGAATGAATTTGTTACAAAAGTATTTTGTTCTGAGATTGGACAATGGAGAGGGTATGTCATCACCTTTCCCCAACATGAGGCTGTTATCCCGACTCCCTTTTGGGGAGCTTCACAAAACCCTGACTTGAGAGTTGTTACAAACAATGGAATTTTGTATTGGCTAGAAGGGATACCACTCAGAGGAATTGTTTCATTTGATCCATTCAATGATATTGATACAAAACATTGTCGTTTCATCCGCTTGCCCGTTGTGTTCTTCAATAAGATGTGCAGCCAGACAAGGAAGAAGAGGAAGGTCTCCAATAATCGGCTTTATGTGGACGAAATCATGAGTGATGACCACTCCAAAAAAGCTAATTCTTCCACACATAATACTGAAATTATGATGTGCAACCGGGCAAGGAAGAAGAGGAAGGTCTCCAATAATCGGCTTTATGTGGATGAAATCATTATCAGTGATGACCACTCCAAAAAAGCTAATTCTTTCTCACATAGTACTGAAATTATGATGCGCAGTCGGGCAAGGAAGAAGAGGAAGAAGGTCCCTAATAGTCGGCTTTACAGATTTGACTTTTTGATCGGACCGTTAGATTGTAAAACTAATGCCATTTTTAGAATATACATTGAAAATAGTGAAAATGAGATATATATTGACTATGTTTCAAAATAGGTACGGAAAACAAGATCAGACGGCTCGAGATTTGCTCCATTTTGTATGCTAGGGGATAGATTTCAGCCCAAGCCTGAATAAGTCAAGTTATATGTCTAACCTAGTTAATTTGGGTGCTAGGAATTCAATAGTGAAGTCCGTTTCGCGATTTGAAGCTCCGTTGGAAAACCTAACTTTCAAAGCAAGTGATCGAGGCTTTGAAAACAACTCTCGAATCTTTGGACGATCGCCAAACGATGTTAAACACTCTCCATAGCACCTAGCGCTATTTAGTCATACATTTGAGGTAGGGATTCGATTACTTGATTATAAAATTAGTTTAATTATAAATTTACATATTTTGAATAAGTATAGAATTTCGCGAAATATTTCATAAAAAATGTGTTTACACCTGGTTTTGAGTTAATTTACATTTAAATTGCTTAGAAGACACGTCATATTGGTTTATGTATCATATATTTTTGAATTATTTTCTACAGAAAATTAGATTTTTGGGTTTTGATTAAAAACGGCCATTATGTTGCCGAAATTTCTAGAAAATCCAAAATGATTGAGAACTCAGTTTTGATAACTAAATGTTATTTGATTAAAGGATATTGCATAATTATTTTATAATTTAGTGGAAAATGATGCATATCCCTATTTATTATTCATATGGCATTTGTATGCATTCACACACTTATACGGTCGTCGGACTTATAGTATGTCACGATGGGTACTCAAACTTATAAGTGACCCACTAGGATACCTCAGACATTACATAATTACATGCATAATTATTTGTTGATTTGAATAGATATGTACTGGTTTTGATATGATATTTTATAATGGTTTGAAATGTTTGTATTTTTAGACAATGATTTTACTTGGATTTTGTGAATCGTTTTGAATAGATCACTGCCCATGCATGATCTTCAATGTGAGTATATTTATTTATTATCAAAAACCTGTAATCGATTCTCTATTGGGCTTTAGCTCACCCCTCATTCTTCAACTCAGGTGGCACTCAGCGTGATTTGGACATGGATACTTAAAATGAGGTATTGAAAGCTTACTAGTTTATTTTTATTTTGGTAAATTCCTACTAGACTTGTGGAGTTTAAACTTGAGTAGGAATTTAGATTGAATAATAACTAAGTAAGCTCATTTGTGAGATTTGGATACGATTTATATAACTCATGTATGCATTTCGGTTCGGTGTGAAATGAATGCTCGATGCATGATTATGGAATATTTATTTTTTATTACTGTCTATGTTTAATGAGTGATGCATAATTATGGGCTTTATTTTAATTAAATATTTTATATAGGCCAATTTGAAAAATTAAAGGTTCTAGTATTTTTGAATTATTTTTAAAATTATTCCAGGTATTTCTAGTTTTGAAAATACTCATTCTGCCACTGACCCTAGCCTCGGGTCGAGACATAAACTATGAAGTTTGGACTCTGTAAAATAATGTCATTAGATTAAGAATTTCAGAAAATTAATACTCTGAACTGACTTTTTGACAAATTTTGGTAATAGAAAAATAATAATATTCTCTATTAAAACTATATTAGACCTTATTATTCTATTTAATTTTGAGAATATTATTTATTTCTTACCTGTTAAAGTTACTTAAAAAGTCAACTCAAGGTATTAATTTTCAGAAATTCTTAATCCTAGTATATTTTTTGCAGAATCCAAATTTCAAAGTTTAAATTGCAGAACACCCAAAAAATCAAAGTATTTTTTTGCAAATTTACCCTATTCACTAAAACATCATTTGTGTTCACAGTTCACTTAACCCAAAAAAGTAATGGGATTATGCCAAATTTACTAAATTGTCCTTTCAAAGTTATATATTTTAAAATAGATAAATCCTTAGAGATAGAATTATATTTTACAATTTTAATAAATTAAAAAAATATAAGGAAGTGTTTACTAGTAATCATATCCTTTAAGATGTTGGTGGAGAAACTATATTCTCGTTCTTTTCCTCCAAATTTGTATGGACCTTGTATATTTCCTCTTTTCATATTTTGATAATACTTAAATAAAAATCATTATCCTATATATGATTCCCATTGTCCTCTAGTATACATGCCATTGAATTGTTGGACTTACCTTTGTGGTTTTTTCCCTCTGTTTCTTTTTTTGTCTCTATTAAAATTGTTTCATTTCATTACCATAATTAATGGCTTCTTTATTTTTTATAGATAGGCGTCTTTATTTAGATAGGCTTCTTTATTTTTTAAGTATACCTAGTTTTTTAAACAGTATGTTATGTATTTACCCCTTAAATTGGCCTTGTATATTTATAAAGATAATTGCAAAATATACCTTGAAGTATAGTTTTTTTTTCTTTTTTTTTTTTGCATTATAATTATATTTTTAGGCTTTTGTAAAGTTATACTTCTACATTGAAAAACTCTGCATATACCAACTCTTTGTATCTAAATTGATTAAGATATTCCTTACTAAATATGGAATTCGAATTGAGAAAATTTTATTTATGTTTACAAATACTCAAATAACCTAGTTAATACACAAAATGTAGAACTTTGAAATGTAGAGCTATGATTTTGTACAAGAGAAAATATATAGTTAAAACTGCAAAAAGACTATGTAGGTTTTTTTTCCTTTTTTTTTTGGTGTAATTAATCCATTATAGAACTGACAAATTTTCTCATTAAATTTATAAATAGCAAATGGTAATAACTATGCGTTCTATAATGTTTCAATCCAAATTGATTCTTAAAACCATGTCAAAATGTGCAACTAACATGTTTGTTTATTCTAACGCAAGTTTCTAGATATATAATTTTTCTCCAAATTGATCTTTATAACGTGTAAAAAAAAATGAAAATTTGTTAACATTAACAAATATGATAATATAATATATTATTCTGGAATATATGATATCAACCCAAAAATAAATAATAGAGTATGTACATGAATAAAAAGTAATTAACATGTTATCGTAGGTTTTGCCTTATTTTATAGAGAAATTTAGGTAAATGACTAATATTTTAAAATTGATTAAGTAGATATCTATTTTTTAAATTTTATAGCTAAATATCCATCACATTTAAATTATGAGCTAAAGGATTATATATATGATATGTACAGGAATGCCCCACTTTTTTTTGCTTTCGTTAAATATATATCTCATTTTCATTTTATTAACAAACATATCTCTTACTCATTGCGGCTATATCTCCTTGGTACCATATTTACCCCTTTGCCATGGGTATGGAAGCCTCAATCACCAAAAAAAGATGCCTATCATGCACTCCGCCGTACGATATTGTTCGACTCTACCACCACTTTTACCATGAAGACCTCGATCCCTTTTATGACACACAAGATCGATGAGCCCTCTTACTCTATTGAGATCATGCCAAAGGAGCTCCTCAACTTCTCCCGCGACATGGCATTGTGGCAAGAGGCCATCGCCATGGGTATAGAAGCTACAATTAGATTTGATCTTTATTGAGTTTTGCTTTTTTATTTATTTATAGTTTTAATTTTAATTTGGATTTTTTTATACAAATGGTATGGATACCGCAGAGTGCAGAGCAGCAAAAAGTTCGGTAATTATGCTCGTGGCTTGATGGGAGACTCGTGACTAAGTTTTAAATTTATAGGTTTTAAATATAACTTCAAATATAATTTTTTTTAAAAATATAAACAAAGCTGTCTTAGCTCGACTAGTGGAGTGCATGGCTCTAAAACATGTGATTATAGGTTTAATTCCCACAAGCAATATTGCTATTTTTCTACGCATGTGGTAAATGACTTGTATACAATGATAAATCAATTATTTTCATTGGTATATTAATTATTTACTATGGTAAATTAATTATATATATTGTTAAATTAATTATATAGTATAGTAAATAGATTATATATAGCTGTAAATTAATTTGGGTTTATATCACCTTCGATTCCTAATCTTTCCCTAGAGTATTAATCAGGTCCTGAACTTTTTTTTTTGGTAGTATTTAGATCCTAAACTTTGCACATTTGCATCATTTTAGTCCCCTTTTAATTTTTTTGTCCAATTCAACTGTTATTTAATAGTTTTAATACTACTTGGATCCTTAATCTTTATACAATGTATTACTTAGGTCCTTATTCTTTATTTTGTAGCTTTTGACTCTATAAACTTTATTTTTTAATACTCAAGCCCTACTGAGTTAATTTTGAGTTACAATTCAATTCTAATCAAATTGTACTAAATAAATTAATGAAAACCATCAAATTCAAAAGTAACATTAAAATGACTCAGTTAGATATCCATTAAAATACATACAAAATTATGCATATCAAAGTCCATATTTTATTTGTATAAATTAATATCCATTTGTCATTTGAGAGGCTTTTAGACTTTTTTAAATGATTTTGAGTTCATAAAATTATAGAAAATAAATTTTACGATCATTAGCAAGAAATCATAATTTAAATAGTACATTTTTTTCCCTTGTTACATCCATGTATGTACTGGATTGGTATATATTCATAAATATTAATTTTTGTGCTATTAACTATTATCATTATCAAAGCCCATGATTCTCTATCAATTAATGTCTATTTGTTATTTAAGAGATTTTTAAATTTCTTTTATTATTTATGAATTTTTACTAAAAAAATGTTGATGAGTTTATGGGATTAGAGAAAATGAACTTTACCATAATTAGTAAGAATTCACAATTAAATCGTACAATATTATTGGTAGTAGAATTAGCTAAAAATAATATTGTTGTTTAGATTATCTTTTTCAAAAAATGCCTCATTGGTATTGAACATTCTGTTGGTAGTTTTTATTAATTTATTTAGTACAATTTGATTAGATTTAGATTTTAACTCAAAATTAACTCAAAATGGTATAAGTGTTTCAAAAATAAAAGTTTTGAGGAGACGGCCATAAAACTATAATAGACGAACCAAAAAAGAAATAACAAGACGATAGATCGAAGAAATAATGCCTTTTATTAATAAACTCGAATGAAGAATAACAAAATTTGCCCCCCAGGCCATTGAAGCTATATGAAGAGACGGATAAAGATTTTAATGATTGTAAGGACAAAGCTATTCTGCATTCTAAGCATGCTCGATTTATTGGCCTCCAATGCGAGCTAACTTGTACGTCCCTGGTCGAATGATGGCATCAATGACGTATGATCTTTCCCAAGAAGATCCAAATACACCAGCACGATGCTCTTTATTATTAGGGAGAACTTGTCGAAGAACAAGATCCCTAGGTCAAATTGTCTATTTTTGACCTTAGAATTGAAATATCGAGTAGTAAGCTATTGGTATGACGTAACTCGTAGTTAAAACTGATCGTGCTTTTCTTCCAAAAGATCGAGATCAATTCTCATTAGTGTATTATTCTGATCTTGCTAATAAGTAGATCATCGTAGGGAGCTCGCATCAATTTCAATTGAGACCATTGCTTCGTATCCGTAAGCTAAAGAGAATGAACTTTCTCCAGTAGTTATTCGTTGAGTGGTACAATAAGCCCATAGTATTTCGGGAAGTATCTCTAGCCAAGCTCCCTTATGTTCTTCTAGCTTCATCTTCAGGCTCTGTTTAAGTACCTTGTTTATAGCTTCGACCTTACCATTGGCTCGTGGGTGAATAACAGTGGAAAAAATTTTCTTGATGCCTAAGTTATTACAGAAGTTACAGAATTTATCGCAATTGAATTACTTCCTATTATCAGAAACTATAGTGTCTGGTATACTATATCGGCAGATTATAGACTTATAAATAAAATCTATCATCTTCTTCGCGGAGATGGTACTTAAGACTTCAGCTTCTGTCTACTTGGTGAAATAAAAGCTACAAAATAAATAATAGAGACCTAAGTGATACATTGTGTAAAGGTTGAGAACTCAAATGATATCAAAACTATTAAATAACGGTTGAAATGGACGGAAAAGTTAAAAAGAAACTAAAGTGATACGAAAAGTGATATGAATGTGTAAGATTGGTGATCTAGAAAATATAAAAAAGGGTTAGGGACCTGATTAATTTTCAGGAGAAAGATTAGATACTGCAGGTGCTATAAACTCAATTAATTACATACTACCGTAAATGAATTTTGTATGTTAGTAAATTAATTACATACATACAGATAACTATATGAAAATAGAGTTATTTGTACTCTTTTTATTTATTAAAATGTGACTATTTTGAGTATTTTCAGATTAGTTTTTAGGTATTTTAAGTTATTTTATTTTCACATTTTTAATTATTATTTTTTTTTATTTTTAGTATTTTATCTCATTATCGTTTCTTTTATTTAATTTGATTTAGGTGATTTAGAGTTTAGATATAGGTTTAATTCTGTTTATAATTTAATTTGATTTTAATTATTGTTTTGATTTAGATTAAAAAGAAAATAAAAACTCTGAAAAAAACGAGCCCAAACACGTGAGTGTGTTATAGAGATTAGGTGCCATTTCAACTGTTCGATCAAGAAACCAACCAATCTAAAGTGCACGTGTATTACATTCGGGGAAGCTGGCGCATCTGAAGCAGGGAACATGTGGAGCCCCTTTTGTCAGCTGTGGCAATTTTCTCAAGCCTTGTCTGATCTGGTGAGACGCGAGACTTGAGCAACCAGTTCTTGGGAATTAAAATATTACCACATCGGCCAAATTAATTCTTCTTTTTCTTTAGCGAATGAGGCGTCAGTTTCATGCGAGGCGTCAGTTTCATGCCGGGCTCACATATTTTTGCCATACCGGATTATGTCCTATAGCTCATACCACGAAGAGACAGAGAGAAGTGCGGGATTTAACATATTACCCCAACCAATCAGATTGCGCATTTAAGAACACGAATGCTTGAAGGACACTCCAAAATTCAGCTAAGCTATAAATAAGCTAAAGAGATACAAAATTCACACTAAATTTGAGAGAAAAAACTTTACTTTTTCTAAATAGAGAATATAAGATGAGTTCAAGGTTATACTAATTTTTAGAAAGATGAGAGAGATCTTAATTGTATAATTTTTCTATTTTTTAACTTTGATTCTTTAGAATACTTCAACGATTATATATTTGTTTTGTGAAATTCTTTAATATTTTTAATTTTAATTATATATATTATTTTTTAATTTTTTATATAAATTTAGTCATGCTTTCTATATGTGATTTAAGCTAGATTATAATTATATTTATTTTATTAGTTGATCTTTTACTACAATATTGCTCTTGTGATATAGTGTGCATCTTAAACAAGTGGTAAGATAAATTATTTTGGTGTTAACTAGAAGAACTTTTCATATCAAATAACTTTGGTTAATATTTGCTCTTTAATTCTATATTTTCCAGTTATGTTCGTGGGATGTGAAACGGATAATTAAGTAGTAAATAGAAATCAAAGTTGGTAATACTTAAATGAATAATTAAAAGTTGGTAATACTTAAATGAATAATTAAGTGAATCTTGAAGCCTTGTATTTCTCTTATTGGTATTTCTATTTTTATTCTGTGCTTACTTTAATTTTTCTGCTTAGTTAATTATTTATTTTTATTTCGATTTTTCTTTGTCGTCACCTTTTATTGTTGATTGATCTTCTTTGTGGGATCGACATTTTAATTTATACTACAGTAGCTAATATATTTTGAGTGTAAATACATACTATCGTAAATGAATTATGTATGTTGATAAATCAATTATATACATGAATATGTCTAATTAACTTACGTAAGAGTATAGTGGTAAGTTCTAATTATGACAACTTAAACAGGGATATAGAAGTTAATAAAATAAAAAATGAATATTCATTAGCACATAACTTAGGAAGCAGGGTGATCTCTCTCTCTTTCTCTCTCTCTCTCTCTCCCCCCTTATTTGGGAACTTAGATTTTGGTCTTTTTTCCAGTAGTGTGTTCGTGTTTTTGACAGTCTTCTTCATTCTCAATATTTTTTCCTTGGGTGTTGAGAAATTAACTGAGTGAATTTGAAGGAATGTGTTTTCTTTGCTAGATCAATTTTCTTGATTGATACGTATTTTACATTTAGGGATTTTGATTTTTATTATTAATTTATGTTGCTATTATAGTTTTTTTTTATAATTTTATTTTTGTTAGTGATGAGCGTTAATTTGTATATTTGTCATTTTTTTTGAACAATTTTTTGTAGTTGGAAATTTTTTCAATTTTGTATATATAATTCTGGTCGTGGTATGTATATTTTTTGTGATGGTATATGATATCACTATTCTATGACTGGCTAATGTTTTATCTACAGAAAAAAAAAGGATATCAATATAACTACAAAATTTATTTACCTTAGTATTAAAATAATGTACTATACATATAAATTGATCTACCTACCTAAAAAATAGGACATTAGCATAACTAAAAGGTTTATCAATCATAACATTAAAGTTATCTATTATATATAGTTGCAACACTAAATTTATCTACCAAGAAAATAGAACATTAACCTAATTAAAAAGTTTATCTATTATAATATGAAATTTATCTACTATGTATTAAATTAAATCTACTACTACCACAAGTTTATTTCCCAAAAAACATGAAACAAAATAATTACAAAATCTATCTAAGTTGGTATTAAAATTATCTACCATGCGCATAATTTTATCTACTACAAACTTAAACTTATCTATGAATAAACATTACTAATATTGAAAATTTATCAGCTATAATATGTAAATTATCTATCATATACTAAATTTTATGTACCAAGATCATAAGTTTATCGACCTTAATACTAAAATTATATAGTCTATACATACTTTCATCTAACCTCAGACTTATTTGCCTCTTCCGCCAGCACAAGGCTCCAATATCAGTCTGTCATCTCTCTGGCGGAGGTTGTTGGCAACGACAACAGCAGTAAAGGCCCAGTGGGGACTAGAGCCCCCACTTAATATTTTATTTTCTTTTATAATTATATATTTTTAGGAGAGGGCTACAGTAGGGGCGCTCCTACGTAGGGCCACCCCTTATACACCGTTGGATAGGAATCTGTGGGGAATAACGGGAATCTGTAGAGAATCTATTTATACACAGATTCTCATCCAACGGTGTAGAGACAGGGCCCTACGTAGGGACGCCCCTACCATAGACGCGCCCATATTTTTATTATTAAAATAGTATAAAGATTACTATTAGCCCCATAATAAATTTTAATTAAAAAATAATACTAGTCCCCACAAAAAATTAAAAAGTTATTTCCACATTAGTCCAAGCTCATCAACGTCCCAATCCATTAGGAAACGCCAAATAATTGAACATTTTTGGTTTGGTTATGAATTAAATATTAATAAATTACAAATTGTTTATATTAAATATTTTTTTTAGTGGAATTATTAAGCACTTACGACTTAGTGCTTACCCTAGAAAAAGATCTTCAATTCTCTATCTGATTCTTTCGTATTTTGGGCAAAGAGGCAGCAGTAAGGAACAGCCGAACAATGGAACAGAGAAAGGAAAATGTTTCATTTCATACTTTAGGCAATTATATTAGTATTATTGTATTAGTAGTCTTTGTTTCTTCGATCTCTTTTAAGAGGAGGATTCTTTAAGAATTTTGGCAAGGTGGCAAATGACAAGAGAGGTAAGTTACAAATAAAACTTGCTTTTTATTATTTTTTTTGTCTAATTATATTGTTAACTCTTAGCTTGCTTTATGTTTTTATACTGTATTATTGGTATTATCTAGGGGTGTCAATTCGTGTCGACGGGTCGGGTTCGTGTCGGGTTGAAGTAGTCTAATATATACATAAATTATGTCAACCCGAACCCGACCCGTGACCCATCGTGTCAGAAAACTATCAACACTAACCCGACCCGCACCTAAAACGGGTTGACCCGAACCCGACCCGCACAACCCGCTTTGGTGAATAACATCCAACTCACAACCCGATTTTGACCCGTCAACCCGCTATGACCCGTATTTTTTTTACTTATATTTTCTTTTTCTAAGGCTATTATTATCTCATTTTAAAATAAATAAATTAGGAGTAATTTATAAATATAATTAATAACTTATAATCTCAAACACTTACATTGTACAAATTAAATATATCTATAATAATAGTCATAAACAAATTAAATAAAAAATATTTTTTATAATTTAATTATATATATTTGTTGGCGGGTCAAGCGGGTTGACCCGAACCCGACCCGTTTTTTTATTCGTGTCAGACTGGTCGACCCGAACCTGACCCGCACCATTTTTCTTCAACCCTAACCCGCAAAAAATCGTGTCGTGTTCGTGTCGTGTCGTCGTGTCGTAACCCGAATTGCCACCCCTAGTATTATCGTTGATTTGTCGTTCTTACTTGTTTAGTTGAGTGAATCATTTTATATATTTATTGTAGACAAGCATTCCCGATCGACCATCGTTTCTTTCTACTTTATTTTGTCTTATTTTTTTTTAAAGTTTGTTTCTTTATCTTTTGAATGATTAATTGATTACTATATTCTTTTATCCGTAATCTAATATTGCTTGTATCTATTTTAACCTTTTGATAGTTTATCTTTTTGTATTTTTTTTGTTTGTTTTAATAAAGCTTAATGATATTACTTTTGTGCTATAACTCTTATGCCTATCAACAAGTTTATCAACATACCAATCACAATCAGCATAATTTGATTCTTTTGTCAATATATATTTACTATAGCATGTGAATAGATAGAATATTAAGATGTATACTTTAACAAGTGATTTTTTAATTTTAATTGAATAATTATGGAAAGATATTTCAAAAGAAAGTTAGAGTCACCAAATCCTACGGGAAAAGATGATGATGAGATGAAATCAAGTAATATGGATATCAATCTTGATAAACTTCCAATAGATCCTGGTTAAGGACTCCAATTTTAGAATACAATCCTAATATTCATGATCAAGTTCGACGAGCATATATCTAAAAGGGTCCATGTGAATCGCAGGATCACAAATTTCCGTTGACACAATTTAGAAAGCAATCAAGGAGATTCAATTACACGTGGTTTGACGCATATGCTAATTGGTTAGAATATAATATATCAAAAGATGCTGCTTTTTTCTTGTGTTGTTACCTTTTTAAACCGAATATTAGAGAAGAAGCCGGTGGTGAAACTTTTATTGGTAAAGGATTTTCAAACTTTAAAAAGGAAGATAGACTACAAATTCATGTTGGAGGCCCTAATAGTGCTTATAACCAAGCTTGGAGAAAGTGTGAAGCCTAGATGAATCAAAAACAACATATCCAAACAATTTTCTCGAGGCATTCAGAACAAACTTGTAGTGATTATCGGATTCGTTGAATGCTTCAATTGATTGTGTTCGTTTTCTTTTACAACAAGGGCTTGCTTTTCGTGGAGATGGAAGATCTGAATTTTCAAGCAATCAAGGTAATTTTATTGAACTTTTACAGTTTCTAGCTGATCACAATGATGAAATAAAAGTTGGTACACTAAAAATGCTCTTGATAATTTGAAATTGACATCACCCGCTATTCAAAAAGAAATTGTAAAAGCTGCAGTAGTTGAAATTATTAATGTTATTATTAATGATGTGGATGATGCATTATTTTCCATTTTGGTGTATTAATCTCGTGATGATTCTATAAAGGAGCAGATAGCTATTATGTTGCATTATGTCGATAAAAATGGACATATAATTGAGCGTTTTATAGGGATTGAACATGTTGCTAGTACTACAGCTCTATCACTTAAGGATGCTATTGATAAATTATTTTCCCGGCATGGACTAAGCATATTTAGATTATAGGGTTAAGATTATAATGGGATAAGTAATATGTAAGGCGTGATTAATGGTCCTTAAACACTTGTTTTGAGGGAAAATCCATGTGCTTTTTATGTTCATTATTTTGCTCATCAACTTCAGCTTACTCTTATAGTTGTAGCAAAGAAATATTTTCAAGTTATATCCTTTTTAGTTTGGTTGCTAATGTTGTAAATGTTGTTGGAGCTTCATATAAATGTTGTGATATTCTTCGAGAAAGGCAAAATAATATAATTGTTGAAACACTCAAGAATGGAGAGATCTTATAAACTATTCTCAAGCATCCTGGTGATACTCGTTGGGGCTCATATTATAGTACATTACTTAGCTTGCTTACCAAGTAGTAATTGATGTCCTTGAAATAATTGCAGATGATAGAACAAACTCAGAATGAAAGTTTGAGGCATATAATTTATTGGAATCAATACTGTCATTTGATTATGTATTCAGTCTACATTTGATGAAGATACCATTGAGAATTACAAATAAATTATCAAGAGCATTACAGAGGAGCTAGAGATCAAGATATTGTAAATGCAATGGGCCTAGTGAAATTATGCAAGCAGAGATTGTAGATAATGAGGGACAATGGATGAGATTCATTTCTTGACCAAGTCTCTATTTTTTTGGAAAACATGATATTATTGTTCCTAACATAGATGATCCATTTGTAGCTAGAGGTCGATCAAGATGTAGAGCTCAATAAATTATAAATTTACATTATTTTCGCGTGGAGTTATCTTATACTGTCATTGATATGCAACTTCAAGAGTTAAATAACCGTTTCAATGAGGTAAGTACCGAATTACTTTTTTTTTTTTTTATCATGCTTAAGTCCAAATGATTCATTCTTTACTTTTGACAACAAAAAGTTAATCCATCTTGCTAAGCTTTATCCCGAAGACTTTTTTATTATAGAACTCATGGTACTCGATAGTAAACTAGAAACTTATATTATTGATAT
The DNA here is from genome assembly GCA_002914845.1 of Trema orientale. NCBI lineage: Eukaryota > Viridiplantae > Streptophyta > Magnoliopsida > Rosales > Cannabaceae > Trema > Trema orientale. The sequence goes on along the minus strand of JXTC01000013.1, from coordinate 1,597,395 downwards.
GTGTTCAAGTAAATATTTCTTTGGACTAAAAAGTATTGGTGATCTGGCACAAAACATGGTAGAGACAAACAAAAATATTGTATACCCATTAGTTTGTCGATTTGTGACACTTGCATTACTTCTACTAGTTGTTACTGCTACTATAGAGAGAGTATTTTTAAGTATAAATTTTGTAAAGAATCAGTTACGCAATCGAATGGGAGATTAGTGTTGAATGATGTTTTACTTATGTATATTTAAAAGGACATCTTTACTGGCCTTAACAATGAGATTTTTATGAAACGCTTTCAAGATATAAAAAATCATCGAGGATAATTATAATATTTCTTATTAATTTTGACTTAAAATTTACTGTAACTATAGCCCCCATTACATGGAAATCCTGGTTCGTCACTAGTTGTTGGTGTTCATCATCGTCACTCAGCCTTGATCCAATCCACTCCAGCTGTCTAGCATCGGTGACAATATTTCGTTGGTGCTCTTATGGCTTGTACAGTGGATTATACTAACTTTTGGCATTTCGTAACTATAAAAAAGGAAGATGTACATAAGTGTCCCTTCTTGGCCTACGTGCCCTTTTTTATAACTATCTACATAAATGGCCCTTTTTAAATACGTTTTTTTCCTTATTCCACTTAGCCTCAAAACCCAAAATAGCATAGTTGTCTGGTGAGCCAATTCATCATCTTCTTTCCGCTGTATGCCCTCTGTTTTGTCTCTTCCTCAATCCCAAGGCCTCATTTATTCAATACAAGACTAGTAAGCTTTCTTCATTTTTTCTCCCTTTTCACTCAACAATGGTCCAGATCTCCCAATACAGAAATCTTCCCTACTTAATCGTCTTCGATCTTGGTTACACTTTCTAGCCCCTTTTACTAGTAATCACAATATTAAAAATATATAAATTAAAAAAATAAATTGAAGCTGATTGCTTCTCATTATGTCACTAGATATTATTCCAGTCCTCTTTTTTTTCGTGCGTATATGTGTTTTCCAATGAGTTCTTCTACGAGGACGATGAACCAAAATTAGGTTTGTTTCAAGAGGCTTCTGGGATATTACATGCATTGAAGGAGAAGGGTTGATTTCATGTTTGTCGCTAAGGTCAACTCCCCTATTCAAAATGAAAAAACCAATTTTTTGCTGTTTTTTCTTTCTTTTTCTTTTTTTTTTTGGGGGGGAAAGTTGAGGTTCTGGTTATTAATTTTCAGGATATTTAAGATAGTGGTTCTTACCAAAATGTTTAAATTTATGATTCGTAAAGAAACATAGGAGAATTTCCAGTATCACGAAACTTACAAATCCAATTAAGAAGCCTTATCCAATAGTTATCTAAAGGCTTAAGATTACGGATTTTGGTTATATATACCGATAAATTTATTATATATATTGGTAAATGAATTATACACCTATAAGCGAATAATGCGAATTATATATTATGGTAAATGATATACCTGTAAGCGAATTATATATTATGGTAAATAAATATATACACCTATAAATTAATTATATATGTTTCTAAATTAATTATGGACATCAATCGAGTAAGTTTTTTTTTACCTCTCTATAGATATTATTTTGCTCGATTGTAGTTCATCACGTACGTCTTTTCAGATTAAAAAGTAAAGAGAGAAAAAATTAAATAATAAAGGTTAATTTTTATTATTATTTTTAACTAATAACCATTAAATAATGTTAAAAAATATCTATAAATAAATTTAAAAAAATACAACTGAATTATAGCCTATTAATGATATATATATGTGAATATGTCAAATTAACATAAATAACTGTATAATACTAAACTATAATACTTTCAAAAAAAAATACTAAACTATAATCATTAAAACTTAAAAAAGATATAAGGCTAAACTTTTCAACAGTCTAAAAATACTTATTAGACAATTTTAATGCCAAATAATATTTGGTAAAAACAAAAAAATAGCTTTTTTATGAATTTTTGATAAAGCCACAGTTAAAAAGCTAAAATTGGCAAAAGAGAGCTTTAGAGTTTAGCTTGTGCGGGAATTTATTTGGCATTTAGTGAAAATTTTAATATTATTATAAACTAAGGGCAAAGTATAGAATAGAAAATGTACAAAAATAAAAGAAGAAGATACAAGAGAAGTGTAGAGAGAATTTTCTTATTATTCCATTCTTCTTCATCTACACAATACATGCTCAATAGTATATTTATAGGCTTACAACCATAAGTGCTAGAATATCAAAAGATTATACATGTTATAATGTAGAATATTCATAACACTCCTCCTTGGATGTTTATTAAAATATGCCTCATTAAAACCTTACTAGGTAAAACTCTTTGGGACAAAAAAAACTAATAAAGGAAAAAGAGTGCAATATTCTTATTATTTGTTAAAGTTGCCTCATTAAAAACTTTGCTAGGAAAAGCCAATAGGACAAAACCTTAGCGAAAGGAAAAAGAGTACAACATACATCATTTAGCTACTGTATAGACTGCCTCATTAAAACCTTTAGTCAATAAAAACCTTATGAGACAAAAATTTGACTAAGAAAAAAGAGTACAGCTATATACTAATTTGCTAAGGACAACAATATTAAATAATGCATACTAACCAATAAAATAAGATGTTTCATAGATACATAGTGGCACATTACGTCGTTTACACATCTTAATTTCCGCAAGAATTTATAGAATCAGTCTTTTCCATCTATGCCAAAATTGCTTCAATCAATACAAAATTTCTACAATTCAATTAAATATATATTGCATATTTGATGCATATTTATCTCTATTATCTTTATTCCTTCTAGGACTTTCATATGAATATTAATGTCTAATTTTAATATGACATCCATGAGGTGCATATCAAACCTCTCATTAACTGCCATATTAACCAAGTAACGAAATGTGATCATATTTATAAAAAAGGAGAATAAGTTTCCTTCTAGTTAATGCTTGGTCTCTATGAGAAAACCCTTGGTAACTAGTCTCACTTGATATCTTAATACCTTATTATTCTCGTTGCATTTTCGAATAAATATCCATATATATACAATCGATTTTATATTGTGGGGAGTCAGCACAATAAGTCCGAATATGTTGCTTTTAGAAAGAGAAACTAGCTCGGCCTAAATTGCCTCTTTCCATAATGGCCAATCATGTTTATGCTGTCATTTAACCATACTCATGAGTTCTGGATCCATATTTATTTTGAGACAGAAGAATAACTGTTGAGGCAAATATATCGTCGACGATCAAAATTTCTATTCAATTTTTCTCCTATATTTACAAAATATATAGAGATCTCGAAATTTTCATCGATCACATCTACTCCATGAGCCATATTTGGAGAATTTAATTGTCCATTATCTCGGTCTATTTTTTCAATATTAGTTATAGCTCTTTAACTAAGATCTTCCTCTTCAGGAGGTTTCTCTTCAGGAGATTCTTTAAGTGACGCTGCTTTTCTTTCTGCTGATTCTTATCTTTAGCACCAATTTGCCGTCCATGCTTCTGGCATGTTTCGAGCTCGATTGGTCATGTGTTGTTAATAGGGATTACAACCATTGTTTGGGTATTAACAGCAAGAATTTAAGATTTTTTGTCACTCTCATAGTATCTATAAATATCTTTGGTAGTTGAATTACAATTTGTAACAACTATATTATTTTTTGAAAACTTCTAGTTTACTTTTACTTGTACAAGAATTAAAATACTTAACTAGTCTTCCTTCTAGGAATTTTCTCGACATTTTTCATACTACAAGTATCATTTCTCCCCCCTAATATCGAGAAATGTGCATTGTCTAATTATTAATTAGTATATGTGCGGTAAATAAATTACTAGATAGAAGTATTTAAGAATACTTATAATCAAGGCAGTTGAATAGACAAACATGTGGCACAACCACAAACTCACAGATAATAATAATTTTTAGGCTCGTGCTCATGTACAAGTTATAATGGAGGATACATGTGATATGAAGATGACCGAATTTGAATCAAGGCTACTATGTACTTAATATCATATCCCCAAATAATAAAAGGTAATTTTGATTTTAATTTACAATAAACTTTTTGCTTTAATAAATGACTCTACTGGGTCATCTTGTATATAAGTGTGGGTCATATGATGCTCAACTTTCATCCCAATTGCTAGGAAATAATCACTATAGTATTGAAGTATAAATTTACCAATATTATCAAGTCTTCTAGACTTATCGGGACAATATAAAAATTGCACTTAATTATAAGCTAATAATTTGAGTGAACAGCTTGTCAAAGGTCAAATCATAGATAGACAACAGGCTAATATAAGACCAATACATTTAGACATCTGTCAAAATTATAATTTATCGAAATGACCCTCATATATTCCTTTGGATCTATTATAAATTACAATAGTTTCAACGATGGCCTTTTAACTAATTTGCCTTGAGTACATGCAGCACAAAATCATATAGAGGATTTTTCTGATTCTTGAACGGATGTCCATCATAATTCTCAATACTTCGGTTTATCATATTAGACATAGGATAACCTAATCGATTATACCAATTCTTCAGAATTTGATCATTGAACTACAGGTTCAACACAACATACTTACAACTTATGATATGAAAGTGCAATATAAGTTTGTGGAGAGGCTCTTCTAGAGCCATCTATTTATTTAACAATGCCTAAAATTGTAATATATACCCTTCATAATAAAAAATATCTATAAGATATCTATTATCCTATAGGATAATGTGCATAATTGCACTATCTACTAAACATACTTCTAATTTATTTCTCCAGAAGTATGGGGTTTGGCATCGTTCCCATTAATATTCAAGCAAAAAAATAATAATAATAAAGTTATATATATATTGCAGTATAGAATAATGAGGTAAATAAATAAATAACTAAAAACAATATCCAAGAATTATTCAAACACATTTGAAATTCAATGACAAATAACTATAAGAATATCTAAGTTCAATTAATCTTTTAGGAAGTCAACTTAGAATAAGATATAGTTGGGCTATGTCCTCTACATTTTCTAATTCCCTTCCAAGGCTTGTTGTATTCATTAAAATGGACCTTACTCTTAGGTATGTACTTTTGGAACAACTCAAACAGATGTTTAGGGGTATAACAAGTACGGCTCCAATGGTCTTTCACTCAATATCTACAATAAGCATGTTGTCCATTCTTGTCCTGCATGCTAATTATTTCTCCTCTTCTTCTGGTGAGTGTTCACAAGTATTTTTTTATGAGCATGCCCATAATCATATCCATTGTTCCTATACATTGCCCATATTTATCACATTTGTGGCTACATACAACATTCACTTCACGGACTGTTGTCACACTAATAGGCTTAGCTTGATGATTCATCATCATTAATGCATTGTCTTTCTCAACTACCAAAAGATAAGTAATAAATATAGAGTACTTTCGAAAATTTTCGTTCTTTGTAGTACTACTGTAAGAGAATGTTAAAGACATGAAAAATAGTCTTATCATTACACAATTTCAGTTGTGAGATTATTCTAAATGTGGCTGAATTGTACTTTGACATGGACTTAAAGTCCTATAGGCACTGATATAACCAAACAAATTAAGCAAGCAGTAGGATAACGAACTTCAGGTCATTAATGCTTTGTTTTCAGAGGACATTGGAATCTTTAATAGTGAGGTGTTAAGCCTTCAAATTCTCACTTAAACAATGCCTCAATAATGTCATAAGCTTAGCCGTATTTTAGGCTGATGTCTTAATTTCTTTTTTAATGATCTCACCCAACTTATTAGTATCCAAATGCATTTCAGCATCAAGAACTCACGTCAAATTTTTTTTCCCCCACAAATTTCAGGAGTATTGAACTCAAGCTTAGATAAATTTGCCATCTAAATATGCCAAAATATCTTACAAAAATTTCAATCCCAACGAAATATATTATGAAGGATATATACATAACAGAAAATAATGGGACACATAATTTCCAGTACTTTTTAATTAAATTATAATGTTGAATAAGGTATATACTGAAACACTAAGGCATATGCTTTTTTCAGCTTCATTAAAAATGATAATATCATAAATTGCTCTTTACGGTTTTGAGGTATAGGGACATAAGTTGTAAACGTCCCCCTTTCTTTTAGAGAAAAAAAAAATATTTATGTATATGGATTAATGACATATGACATTAAGTATTAGAACCCAGGAAGAAAAAGTTTTCTTCAAATATCAATATAATATACATGGTTTTGCAAGGATACAAAATTGGTCATACACAAAAATATGTATACTATATAAAATTATGAATTTACATAGATATAGGCATACATGAGAAAAGTCTCTTCTCTTGAGATATAGGTATATAAGATATGCATAAAAGTCTTAAATATTTCATATATGATATGAAAGAATACTTTATTTCAAAACACACAAAATGCAAAATAATCATGTATATCACGATTTGAAACTAAATGGCAAAAACCACAAATACTAACAATTACAATAAACTATACTAAATGTACAAGGAGAAATATATATGTATAGATATGATGCACTAAACAAAATTATAAATAGCGTAAAAGTGCATGTGTAGACAATCATACTTGAAGTGATCATGTCGATCTTTATGTATGTTAGTCATTGATTCAAACACAAGATATATTCTTCCTTTTCTTTTTTCAAAGAAATATAATTGTTCTATATCAGGTGACTATATGATATAATTAGTCCACTTCAGGTGGGTGTGAATTTTTTTTTTTTTAAGTTAGAGAAATAACAATAAGATTATTGTTTATTTTTAGCCATATGATAAATTCTTAATTATGAAATATGCATATCACTTCTAGGATCGTGCAATACCACATAAGCATATGATTCTTCCACAAATTAGAATTGGAATTTTACGATTTGGTATATTTATTACTCTTACAAAATACATTATATATGTATAACGATAACCATTACATATGTCGTAGACTGTATTTTACCTATAGCTCTTAAAATTTATTCAGTAAATTTTTCTATTTTCTTGTACTTGCATTTACATTACTAGGGTGCCATATACAATTTTATTAGCATTTTCCACTTCTAGGATGCTATATGTGACATTGTTTAGTTATATAAGCATAGAATTTGAGGAATTATGTATCTATCTTTTAATGTCAATACTTATATTGACTATGGCAAACCCATAATTTTAAAGTGCAATATTCTCTTCGGAGAATTTGCAAAGCTATAGAATAAGTAATAAAACTTGAGCAATGACTCCAAGTATGAGATATAATTCTCACAGTGGCTAGCTATTACTCTCTACAAATAATCAATAATATCCAGAAAAGGGAATTAAAATTAACCAAAAGAAAGAGAGTATACCTTAATGGAAGCACCTCTTGACAATATGTAAAACCAGGTGCTAGAGATTCGTGCTGATAACGTATTATAAACTAAAGGCAAAGTATAGAATAGAAAATGCATAAAAGTAAAAAAAGAAAATACAAAAGAAGTGTAGAGAAAATTTTCTTATTATTACATTCTTCTTCATTTACATAATACATGCTCAATGGCATATTTATAGGCTTACAACCATAAGTGTTAGAATACCAAAAGATTATATATGTTACAATGTAGAACACTATTAAATAGAATTCAAATGGGGGTTAGGAAACTTAAAAATTAGAGGCTGTGGAATATGAACATCCATATATAAATTAATAGGGCACGTCTACAGTAGGGGCGTCTCTACGTATGGCCTTGTCTATACACCGTTTGATGAGAATCTGTGTATAAACAGATTCCCCACAGATTCCCCACAGATTCCCATTAAACGGTGTATAAAAGGAGCCCTACGTAGAGGCGCCCCTACTGTAGCCCTCCCCAAATTAATATATTCGTAACAAATATATCAAAAATATCTCTGAACAAGTAGAAAAATACCAACAACTATCTCTACTGGACACTGGGTAGTACGAGTCCTCCATTCTCCATCCCCAAACCAAACAACTCCTCCACCAGCTCTAGGCCTGTAATGGAGGAAGATCAGTCATTGAATGACCACACTGGCGGCGATTGGGTAGAGCTAGAGGAAGAGGCGAATCATTTTTTCTCAGACCTACAGGCCGCTTGTTCTCTGGCGACCATCACCACGCTATCCTCGGCGATTGAAGCGGCCAGAGATCACTCAATAAGAACGGCGAAAGAAGGTCATTTTCTGGTGAGTTCTGTGCCTATTCGAAGCTAATTATAGTTCTTAATACAGTTTGGAACCTTGCTTGTCTCGATTGTGGCGCTTTTAATTGACATTCAAAGAGAAACCATTTGGGAGATGCCCTTCTGTAAATTATGGGTTCGGGGTTATGAGTTATGGGTTCTGTAAACTATATCAAGTTCGAGTTGATTATCAGGTTCAGATACTAATTTGGGAGATTGCTATTGTTTAGTATGTCCAACTATTATGTTTAGTCAGAGGGACATTCGTTAATAGGATATTCGTTAATAACTTAATACATAACTTAGAAAATGCGCATGTGCTGATGGTGTACTTTTCCTCCAAGTAAAAATGGCACTTCCCAAAATACATATTTAAAAAAATGAATGCAACTCCTATCTTCCAAAAGATGAAATCGTCTTGAGTATTAAAAGACGAAATCAGAGCCTTGAGTATTAATGGGTCTGATCTGGGTTGAGCTCAAAGACCTTGCTTTCGCAAATTCCTGGTGCATCTTTAACTCGGTCCCACTCGAAAATGGCTTCATGGGTTCGGGTCGTGGGTTTTGCAAAAAGAAGTTAAAAGCTAAGTCTGGTTAAATAACAGCGACTTTTTGGTCAGTTATTTACCTCTTCGGCCGTGTCGAGGGGTGAGAAAGCATCGGCGGAGCCTTCCGCTTCTTCGTCGATGAAAGCGAGAGCAAATTTCTGAAACATCTCGGAGATAAGAGGTAAATTAATTAATTTGTTTCAATTATGTATGATGTTCTCGAATTCGAGAAAGGCCAAGTCAAATCCATTTTAATTCAGATCTAATTCTTGTTACGATTAGTTAATTATGGGAATAATTAAGAATCCTCAACGAACGAACCCAAAAAAAAAAAAAAAAAAAGAAAGAAAGAGAAAACATACCGATTCGGATCGGAGATGTGATGCATGTATTGATTACAGGTACATTCTCTGAATACTTGTTCTTTTGCATTATTACCATGATCAGTCGATGGAACTGCAAGTAAAAGCCACGGTTCATACGCAAGGCTGAAGGTAAATATCTCAAACCACGGGTTATCTACTTCCTCAGGCAGTTCACCTACTTTTTCACACGTTTTCTCAGTAATCTCATATCGGCAAACATCCTTACAAACATCCTTGTTGCCACACAATAGAAAGACGACGTTGGCATTGCTTGGATCAAAAGAAAGCACATACGCCCTTGTTGCCGAGCTATTCAACTTAAGATTGTACACAAGAACCCACGACGGAGATTCACTCTCATGATTTTTCAGTTCCCACACTTTGAGAACCAAGTAACCTTGTGCCTTAGCCTGGTACAACTGTGATAGTCGCAACTGCCCCTTCACTACCCCAATGCAGACTTTTCCATCGGTTGCCCGGAGTGTGTTTTTGAAGCACACGGTAGGCAAGGGAATGAGACGACATTGTCCTGTATGAATATCGTTGAACGGATCAAATGCAACAACTCCGTTAAGTGGTGACCCTTCTAACCAATACAGAATTCCATTGCTTGCAACAATATTTATGACAAATTTTTTGTTAACGGACATATTATGTGGAAACGAGATCACAGTCTTGCGCAGAGGATACGAGATGACGAACTCACTCCATTGTCCAATCTCAGAACAAAAGACTTTTGTAACAAATTCATTGTAACTACAATGATGATGAGGACCATTATTAAGATTTGAGTCAGAATGTGTACGACCAATCATCACCACCCTGAATCGGGCATTAGTGGTACATCCATGTCGTTTGTTGCAATTGGTCGGCTCGAGTAAGAATCCATATCCAGAGACATTCGTGGGTGGGGTAACCTTAGGGAGCGCAAGCCACTGCTTAGTTAACGGATTGCATATATAATTGTCTGTTGCTTTATTTCGTGGATGATCTTGCAACTTTGTCACAACCACCAAATTGTCAAACGATGCTATTATGGCCACAGGGAAAGGCAAAAAATTTAAGTATTCATTTGGCACATTTCCATGGAGATACTTTGATTTCTCTGAAAATACTTGACAAAAAGGCTGAAAGAATTCAGTTTCTTCAAGAAAATATCGCTCAAATCTTGTAAACAAGAGCGTAAATGGCCGTGAGCAATAATAGCCTTCAGAAAATAGTGGGAATTTACGATTTTGAATGTGAATGAAGCTGTGGATAAATGTAGAATTTGAAATTATCGAATACCAATTCTTGCAAACAGAGCTATATTGCACTGCAGACCGAAAATCAGGAAGTCGAAGCAATATTTCAAACAATACGTTGTTAGGAGCATTGTTTAAGAATTCAGCAACTGCAAACAATAATATAAAAGATTAACATATTAAACTCCGGTGATGTCTGCCTATTGCCTAAGAACAAAAATCGTTGAAAAAAAGGATACTCACCTTTCAAGTTGTCCGATGTGGAAAGAACATGCACAGGCTTCCCGTCTTTGGCATCAGGACAGCGGTGCACAGAGACAAAGTCTCCAATCTTAATCCAAAGATCGTTCTTCACAACTCTGTTCAGCCTTATCTTTGGTTCAAGATCGCATGTATCATCATAAGCAATAGCAGCAGAGAACGCCTGTCTACCCTTCTTTCCCTGAAGACCACAACCAAAAAACAACCAACCACAACATTAATCACTTTGTTTCTAAACACAATCATAACAGCCAACCAATACAAACAGTCGATGATACAGTTTGGTAAGGACAACTATCTCAATTTCCTCATTGAATGAAAACCTTCTAGAAAGGTTAATCTAATTCTCTGCTCTTCTATGTTCTGCACTCCTCTTGTAAGGTAATTAGCTAAGTATTCCCTAAATTCTATTGCAGAGTAAATGTTTTCAGTTTTATTTAACCACTTAGCAATTGAAAATTAGTGTACTATTATCCCACCTATAACACCAAGCATGAATAGTATCACTAAGGCTTCTTCCTTTATTAATCTCTAAAATAACAACAATTCTAAATAGACATACAGTTCTCATAGATCCCGATATAATGGTTACAAGATTTAAAAAACAAAAATCGAATTAGGCACGAAAGAAAGGAGGTGAGTTTACCTTAATCCAGACAGGATCACCATGGGAAAGTTGGAGTGTTTGCATGGTCTCTAAGGGAAGCATTACCGCAGAGTCGTCATCACTCATAATTTCATCCAATGAAATCAAAATCGAACGCAGAAATCAAGCTATAAGACACCTACCAGTAGATTGCCCGTGACGAAACGAGTCCGTGGTGATCGATTTCATGGCATGATATGATAGGAGTTGACGGTAGCGACAGTAAAATGTCCACGGTGTTTCTCAACTTTTTCCAGTGACTGCCAGCTCTGGCGATGGCGGTTTGATCAGCATCGGTGCTGGCGGTGAGATCGCAGTGGAAAGCGGTCATTGAAGCTGGGCGATTTCGACTATGGGTTTTGTCATGGAGAGGAGAGAGAAGTTGATGGGAAGAGCGAGAAACAAAGAGGGAGAAAGAAAGGATGACACATGGGTACCACTAAAAGGGATGTGTAGTTTTTATAAAATTACACTTAATTCTCTGTTTTTCAAATGTTCTTTCAATTTCGTCTTTTCAATTTACAATTTAGTCCTCTTTCGAAATTTTTTACACTTTAACCCAATTTTACATTGTTTATTTTTTTCCCTTATTTTATTCGAAAAGTGGCCAAATGACCATAATACCCTTAGTAAAATCAGGGGTTTTATAAAATTACACTTAATTCTCTGTTTTTCAAATGTTCTTTCAATTTCGTCTTTTCAATTTACAATTTAGTCCTCTTTCAAAATTTTTTACACTTTAACCCAATTTTACATTTTTTATTTTTTTCCCTTATTTTATTCGAAAAGTGGCCAAATGACCATAATACCCTTAGTAAAATCAGGGGTTTTATAGTTTAAATTGCAGAACACTCAAATTTTAGGGTATTTTTTTTACAGTGCACTTTTATTGAAAATGATACTCTTTTATATTTGTTTTAAGTAAATAACACAATACAAAATAATATTTCTAATGCCCTTTTATTTTATTTCTATTTATTTCTTCTTTTATTTATTTCGATTACGATTATAATGTAATAAATGTGCCATCTAAAAAGAACTTTGTTTTTCCTAAAATAAAGAGATGAAAAAAAAAACTACATTCATAAGATGATATTGCAATGTATTTATAAAAATCGAAAATAATATATGCAAATTGTGAATAAATTTGCTTACTTTGCTATTTTTTAAAAAAACAAAGGGCATCTAGACGATTTTAATATATGGTGCATAAGTGAAATTTGATTCTTGTTAATTAATTAATGAATTCAATATTAATTATGAGATTATGAATAATGTGAACAAACTAAATAAATATACGTATACATAATACATAGACATAGTACCCAATGCCTCCTAGAAAAAAAAAAAAGAAAAACGCCTCCATTGGAATGATGTATTCGCTGTATAAATGTAACACATTATTTGAGGCATAATTTTAACTTTCATAAAATGAAATTGTACTCCACCAAATAAAATTTAGTCCCGAGGCAAACACTTGAGGAAACTTTGAGGCTTATTTAATTAAATAAAAAATAAAAAAAGAAATTGTAATATTTACCAGTTAAAAATTAATGTCCCTTATTATCGAGGAAAATTAGTGATATGAGGCCAGGTGTCTACTGTTCACTAGAAATTATAAATATACTCATAATTCACAGCTCTGTTTGAAAAAGCCGTATTTTCACTCTATCCTATATCTTTATGGAGGTTAATTACTAATCAAATCTTGTTCATTGTTCACCCTGCCTCATGAAAGAGTAAATTAGACCAAAAAAAAAGGGGGTGGGGCAAATCAAATTAGTAAACTGTCATTGTGAGATTGTAAAGAATAATATCAACCAATAACATAAAAAAATGAAGAGAATTATGGTAAACTTTTCCACTTTTTTTAAAATTACGTAATAACCTATAAGTGAGTGACCGAAAAATTCCTGTTAAAAATTAGGGGTGTTCAAAAAAACCACTAAACCGTGAAAATTGCCCAATTCAGTCCAAATCGTCCAATCTGTGCGGTTTTTTTTCTTAAATGGCCGGTTACGGATTAGAAAATATGAAAACCGACTTGGCTGGTTTGGTCTTCGGTTTTAGAAAAATTCGGTCGGATTTAAACCGAACCGGCCAATAAGTTTGTATATGTATTTTTTTTTTTAAAATGTATATTAATAGTTAAAAATTTAAGCTCATTCATTCTAATTGAGTAATGATTACTCTTAGCTTATTTAGGCCTATGTTACTTAAGACTCTTATGATATTTTAGACTTTAAGTCTTGTTGTTGTGATATGTTTAAGATTAAAGACTTTAAGTTTGCTATTCAATTTTGATTAAGTTGTAAGTTGTAACTAAACTTTAAGTTTACTATGACTTTCGATTTGGTTATAGCTTTTAACTATGTTATGGTTTCGTTTTATATTTTGACATTATATTTTAGATGAATTATGATTATGATATGAGCTTAGTTGATATTGTATTAATTCAAATTTTATAAGTTTTCAAACAGCGGAAATCGTCCAAACTGGCCGCAAAAATGTAAGTGCGATTTGGCCGGTTTGAATTGACAAACTCAAACCGTACGGATTGGTAAATCGACCAAACCGCACATTCAAATTAGTTTCTGGATTGACGATTTAGACTGTCCAAACTAGCCATGAATACCCCTATCAAAAATTAATTTCCAAAATACGTTATAAAGAGTTTGGGCCGGGCTTGTCCTTGACAGGCTTTGCTTTTTCACCATATATATACTTTGTCAGAGCGCAATTAGAGTAAACCCTACTCTCTCTCTCATTTCTCAATTAGTTTGTGAAAATTTCATTGTTTGATTTTTTTCGTTTTATTTTTAGTATTATTATTTGCAAATTTTTCTTTCTGTATAGATGAAATCTCCTTATGCTACTTGCGTTATGTTTTCCGTTAACTTATTTGAAAATTTTATTTCATTAATGAATTTATCTGTTTGCCTAGATCTGTTTCTCTATCACCATCTCTCTCATTTAATTTGTGAAATTTCGCTTTTGATTGATTTGTGTTTCCTTTGTTTAGTTATGTTGGACCAAGTAGTCTGTATAAATTTAGGGAAAATTAGAAGAAACACGTCCCTTTACAAAACAAATTACAAACATACGGCACATTAGATTTACTTAGTTTTCATACGGCGATTTTTAGAAAAATACCATTTCAACAGTCTCTTCTTCTCCCATAAGACATTCTTCCTTCTAGGCTCTCAACTGTAACACTAAGTTGGCTGGGGCAAGCATTATCATCATCGACAAAAGATATGCGAGTTTCATGACCAAGGCCTTTGTCGTTATCGTTGACGGACTCCAACGTCCCTCTGTTTGTTTACCAAGAAAACAGAGGAAAATCACTTGGGATTTGCCGAGAAAGATATGAACTCGTCAGATTTTAACCATAATTTACAAGACTTTCTCAATATCTTTCTGATGAAACTTCAAATTCTGATACAAAATAAGCAAGGATGATTTTAATTCCAACTTTAGTTTCCACCCCAAAGCTCACGAATCTTGGGTTCTTTTTCTTTTGTTTTCTTTTGGAGGTTTTCCAGTTCTGAGAGTTTGGTTCTTTAATTTCAAATTTGACTTTTTATAGATTTGAGGTAGAACTTGATTTTATAGATTATGGAACTTGATTTGGTTCCAAATTTATATGTCCTATTGTTTCATAGGTTGTCTTGTTCAGAGACTTTTGTTATGAAATTCTTTTCATTTTGTTGGTTTAATTTATAGCTTAATTAAAACAAATATTCTATCCTTTTCTTTCAAAAAAAAAAAAAAAAAACAAATACATAAATTGTTACTTTTTTCACTTGCTACTGGATTCACTGTGTAATCTTTAATGTGGTTTCGTTTGATTCTCCATATTTGTTCATTATTTTTATTTACTTGGGGTTCTTTGCTACCTAAACTTAAAAGATGAATTACGAACCGATTAATGCTCACGATGGTATATTTTCTTTCCCTGAATATGTTTTCTGACCAATCAAACATATTATCTAGTACCAAGAATGTGTTTTTTATCTTATAATATGATATTGCATTTTTTGGCTTATTGTATATGAATGTATGCAATATTGCAACTAAAGGACTTGCTTATTTCTTTTGCTGATTAATATGGGAAGACATGGAGGTGCTTATATAATGCATTGAGTCTTTTTTACTGTAATGCATTGAGTCTTTTTTTTTTTTCAATTCATGTTTGATCATTGTGATGATCTTTAGAACAACTAGAAATGCCAGAACTTTTAGATAAATAGTAATCTTGTAACTAGTAACTAATAATCAGACTAGTAACTGGTTACTAAATTGGTTATTAGTAATTATTCTGGCTATCAGTGACCAGAAAAACCAATAACCAAATTAGTAAGTAACTATATTAGTTATTGGTAATTACTTTAGTTATTAGTAACCAAATTAGTGTCAATGATAAACAGTAATCAGAGAAATTGGAAACAAGTAACCAAATTAATAGTGATAATTAGAAATTAGAAACTAATTAGGCACTGGTAACCAGTAATTGGTAACTAAAGAAACTGGTAATTGATAATTATAGAATTTGGTAACCAGTAAGTAATCAAATTAGTTTTGACCACATTTTTATAAATATGTTTGCCTTATACTATAGGAAAAGGATATGTACCGTATTTCAATAATTTTTAGTTATTTCACACGCAAACTTCAAGAAAACCCTTTATTAGTCACCAAATTTTTAACTGATAGCCAAACTTGTTATTAATAACTAGTAACAAGTTGCTGTCTTTTTTAATTAGCTACTTGTTTGAAAACTAATGATTAAATTGGTTGTTAGTAACTAGTCTTACTATAACCAAAATAATAATTAGCAACTTGAGTAACCAGTAACCAAATAAACTAGTAACTAATAATCTGATTAATTACCAGTACTAGTAACCAATAATCAAGTTAGTTACTGATACTAGTAACCAGATCAATTAGTACTTAGTAGTTAGTAACCAGATTGGTTGAAAAAATAATAATTATTGGCAACTGGTAACCAAATTAGTTACTAGTTATTGATAACTAGTATTGTATTTGCAACAAAGTCTTATAAATGGTAATTATTAATAAAATTAATAACTAGTAACTAGAGTAATCAGTAACTAAATTGATTAGAGGTAACCAATAATCAGAAAAACTAGTAACTGGTAACTAATAACCAGAAACAAAAGAAATCAGATATCAGACCAATGAGGTACCTAGATTTAAGTATAGTAATGAAGTACTAAGTTCATTTATTTTAGTAGTAACTAGTAACTAAATTAATTAGGAGGAAAAAAAAATAGCTCCCTCTATACCTAAGAGCTTAGGAGAAGAAAAAGAGAAAAAAAAGTGAGTACTTCTTAGGGGAAAAAAACTTAACAAAGCAAAAGAGGAAAATTAAAAAGAAAAAGAGAAACTAGAAAAAGGAAAAAGAACTAATGATTAAAAAAAAAAGATAAGAGTACGGTTCAATGAATAAAAACAATTGAAAAAAGAAAAATTAAAGGAAGAAAAAGAAAATGGTAAAAAGAGTAAAAAAAGGCTGAATATAATAGGAAGTTTAACTTATTGGGAATCAAACCCAGATGTTGGAGGATTGAAACAAAAACCTAAATGGGACAGTCATCAATTCAATGTTTTTTCTTGCTTTTTAAAGGTATAAATAGTATCAATAAAAAATAGCTTTATTTACAATAATACCACCGCAACATTTTACCGTCACTTGCAAAGTGTAAATCTTTTTAATTTTGTAGGTAAAAGTCAGTAAAACCCTATAAATAATTCAAAGACTAAATTTATAGGGGAAATTAGAAAATATACCGTATTTTTGAAAAAAATTGGAAAAATACGGTACTTTTGTCTTTTTTACAGTGCAGTACGGTTTTTATTAGAAAAATATCATTTTTTTAAAAAATATTTATAAAAATATCATTTTTTAAAATAATAACTAATTTCTAGTAACCAATTTCCAGAAACTGGTAACTAGTAATCGAAGATATTTATAACTGGTATATAACTGGTAACCAGTTTCCAGAAACTAGTAACCAGTAACTATTTTAAAAATGATAATTTTCTAAATATTTTTTAAAAAGTGATCTTTTCTTAATTAAAACCGTACAAAAATTGGAAAAAATCGTAAATTCTGTATTGTTGTAATTCTTTTCAGTTTTTGTAGGTATAAGTGTTAGAAACCCTTTAGATTTTAGGCCGATGATGATCCGGAATGAATGGGCCTGCTTGAAATGATTGATAGTCACCCAAACATTTAGGCCCAAATGTATATTATGTGTTCCCTAGGGTAAATATTTTTTCACACTAAAAATACTTCCTCACCGTCTTTGAACGTAAGTCTGCCGCTGAACAGTTTCTTCCAGCAGGCCAGGTAATTTTTTTTTGGGGCTTATAGAAATATGACTAAATTTTGGGCCTAATTTCAGTAAATGTCCCTTTGTCAAAAGTTATAGCAAAATGTCCGGTATATATGCATATATACCAAGTGTAAAATTTTATATACTAAGTATAAAAAATTATATACCCAATGCATTTCAGAACAGTAACTAAAATTGGTAGATATGTGTATCTACCAAGTGTAAAAATATATCTACCTGGACATTTAGCTATAAAATTTTAAAAGTGGACATCTACTTAATCAAATTTAAAATTTTGGTCATCCACCTAAATTTCTCTTTTTTTTTTCTTTTCTTGTTTCCCTGTTGATTTTGTCCCGTGTTTTTTTTTTTTAAATTATTCAGTCGTATAATTAATTTTTTTTTTTTTTTATATGTGTACATATAAATAGGTTGATCCTAAATTCCTAATCTGAGTGTAACTTAATTAGGTCAAAAATAGATATAGATTTGTAAATGTAGGTAGTTTGATTTGTTTGTAGACAATATATATGAAGCTGGTGATATATGTACGTGATTTTTAAATATATGATATTACAGAGGTCTTAAAATATATTTATTTGTATATGTGTTTTGGGATTTAGAGAGCAGAAAATAAATTGATACATGATGTAGTGAAAAAATGCTCAATTTCTCATTAATTCTGATTTTGAGAGTAACTAAGAACCCTTTAAGAGTCTCACTAATTGACTAGGTAACTAAATTACATTTTGTATGGGTTTATTAAGAATGAATAGTGTTAATGAGATAAAATAATGTTGTGTGTTAGAGATCTAATCATGCATGCCAAAACAGAATCTAAGAGTTCTAATTATTCTAAACTTGATTAAATGTATCAAATTCTCACCAAGTCTGATTCTGGGAGTTCTAAGAACTCTTAAAGAGTCTCACCAATTGACCTTGAAACTAACTAAAAATTTATATGGATTTATTAAAACGTAATTAGTGTTTATGATATAAGAGTTTTTTTCTGTAGCTAATCATGCATGCAAAAACAGAAACTAAGAGTTCTAATTATTTCATAATTTATGCGCTAACTTAATCTAACAACTTGATTTATGGTAATGCGTGAAGATCAGAATGCATTTTTAGTCCGTCAAGTCAGTGATGCTCTAAGTAGCTACTTATAGGAAACAATGTTATGCATACGAACTCAGAAAGTAGAGAAAGGAGTGCCTTCAGTGTTGTTATGGTAATGCTCTAAGCACTGATAGATTCGTAAACGAAATAGTCTTTGGAGATCCTGCATTCTTGAGATAGGTAAAATTTTTACCGTCCAAAATCATAGTATCTGCCATATTATCGGCAGTGAGCGAAAAGACAATTCACAAGCCATTGAGTTCATATGTGCCTCCATCTTATATGTAGAAAAACAAAAAATAAGTAACATGCCAAAAATTAAAAAACATTTAAACATAAGTTCGAAATATTAAACAGAAATATACATGAAAGAATTAATATTCTTATAATATAGAAAATACAATACTATTTATATGTATAACAGAGAAAGAAGTGCCTTCTTTGTAAGAAGGGCATAATAATTAAAGAAATCTACTTTATGAGATTTTAATCAAGTAGATACTCTGTTTTTTGAACAAGGGTAATATGGTTAAAGTTTGAAGATAATTTATTTATAGAATGGTTATCTAGTAGTTATGACTGCAGTGGTTAAAGAATTGTTTGTGTATTTTATCTGTATGACTCTTATTATATAGGACCATAATTTGTCTATTATATCTCTATGATTAGAGATAGAATACACAAACTATTCTTTAATCACTGCAATCATAACTACTAGATAAACGATGAATTACCTTCAAACCTTAACCACATTATCTTTGTTCAGAAAGTAGATTTCTTTAACTATTATGCCCTTTTTATAACTTTTCTCTGTTATGCATATAAATAGTATTGCATTTTTTTGTAATTTTATCTATGTATTATAAGAATATTGTTTCTTTCATAAATGTTTTTTTTTTGGCATGTTACTTATTTTTGGTTCTTTTGAGTATGAGCATGTTACTTATTTTTGGTTCTTTTGCGTATAAAATGGAGACACATTTGAACTCAATGGCTTGTGAAGTGCCTTTTCGCTCACTGCCGATAATATGGCAGATACTAGGGTTTTGGACGGTATGGTTTTTACCTATCTTAAGAACGCAGAATCTCCGAAGACTACGTTTCGTTCACGAATCTATCAGTGCTGATGCTGAGCTTATCGTTGCCTACTTTGCTGATGGAGCGGTTGTTGGTTTTTTTTAGTCAGTGGAAAAATTTTAATAAGACAGCTGGCCTGAAGGCCAATCATTGGATCACTATCGATCACAAGGAGGGCTTCACAAGCTTAACAAGGGTAATGTGTTTAAGGTTTGAAGGTAATTTATCTATATAGAATATTTATCTAGTAGTTATGATTGCAGTGGTTAAAAAATAATTAAAAAAATAATTTATGTATTTTATCTGTATGACTCTTATTATACATGGATGGATATTTGTATGACTCTTATTATATATAGTTTAGGGTTTAGGGTTTAGATACAAATAATTTATATTTGTATGACTCTTATTATATATAGTTTTAAGCCTATTATTATATATGGATGGATATTTGTAAGAGACTTATTAGATATGGAATGGATATTTATCTCCTGTAAACTGCATTTCGGTGTGTATTTGGGCCTTATTAAAATATGACCAAACTTTGGGTCCAATTTAAGTAAATATCTATTTATCAAATGTTATAGTAAAATGTCTAGTATATATATTTATATACAATTATATACTAAGTATAAAAAATTATATATTTATTACATTTTAGTACAGTAACTGAAATTAGTAAATATGTTTATCTATGAAGTGTAAAAATATATATACTTGAATTTTTAGCTATAAAATTTAAAAAATAGATATTTACTTAATCAAATTTAAAATATTTATCATCCACATATCCGCATAGAATATATGTATGCATAGATTTAGCTATAGTAAACATCCACCTGCAGAGCCGCATAGGATGTATGTATGCTCGAATAAACTATAGTAAACATCTTACCAAGGGACACATAATAAGCCATAACAGAAGTCCTCCTGACCTCTAGCCTCGTTGGAGAACGCAGAGCAGCAAAGCTCCCACTAGAACTCGTTTTGAAGCTCTCTTAGCCATAGAATTCTGGAGGGAGATGCCAAGCTGGTTATCCAATGCCTCTAACCAGGAAATGAAGAAGAGCTATTGGGAATCTGATTTTCCGATGTCTTCCTCGGCAATAATCTGCTAATGGGCTTTGCTTTACTGAGCCTTCATACCTTGGTAGCTTAGATTTTAGGGTTCTCATCACTTTTACATATAAAATACTAAAAGAATTACAAAAATACGGAATTCAGGTTTTTTTTTTTAAATTTTCGTATGATTTTTATAAGAAAAATATCAATTTTAAAAAAATATTTTGAAAAATATCATTTTTTAAAAATAGTTACTGGTTATCACTTTCTAAAAACTTGTTACCAGTTATAAATACTTTTGGTTATTAGTTATCAAAATTGGTTACTATTTTAAAAAATGGTATTTTTCTAAATAGTTTTTAAAAAATGATATTTATCTAATAAAAACCGTATCGCACCTTAAAAAAACTTAAACCACCGTATTTTTCAAATTTTTTCAAAATTACCGGATAATGTCTAATCTCCCTAGATTTTAATTGTATCCCCATATTTGTATTGCAGGCCCAAATTGGGCTTCTTGTATTTCGTTGACCTGTTTAATGTAATTCCCAGAACAAAAAAACAAAAGTCGTTCTGAAATTAACAAATTGTTTTAATTGAATTTATTTTCAAAAGACCAAGATATCATTTCCCGAACACCATTAATTAACTTCAAAAGAAAAAAAAAACGCACTTTGATTTTGTTCATTAGATCTTCTTATCATTATTTTCTTTTTAACATATTATAAAGTTGATTTTATTTGCTAAATGTCAACTTTGAGCAAATTAGAAAAAATTGTATTGATTTGTCAGTCTATGAGATATTTTTAAGAGAAAATTAGGCTATCTACCGTCATTTTTTAAAAGAACTGCAAATTTACGGTGGACTCAGCTCTTTTTTAATCTGGTACAACATATTTTTTTATAAAATGTCACTTTTGAAAGCATTTTAGAAAAATGTCATATTACAAAGTAATAACTAATAACTGAGAATCAATTTTTGAGCAAAGATATTTATAGCTGGTATATAAAGTAACTAGTAACCAGTTTTCAAGCACTAGTAATCATTTTTAAAATGATGTTTTTCTAAGAACTTTTAAAGAAATAGTATTTTTCCCAAAAAAAAAGCGGTACAAGAATTAAAAAAAAATGACCTACCATTTTTTTGTAATTTTTTTGTTTTGTTTTTTGTTTTTTGTTTTTTGTTTTGTTTTGTTTTTTTTTTTGTTTTGTAGGTAAAAGTGTTAAATCCTAGTTTTAAAAACCATGCAAATAAGTTGTGTGTTGCTTAAGCTTAACATAAATTTTAGGTAGTATTATAATGAACTTCTAACACTTTTACCTTTAAATATAAAAAAGAATTACAAAAATAGGGAAGTCGGTTTTTTCTTTTTTCCCAGTTTTTGTACAGTTTTTTAGAAAAATATTATTTTTAAAATGGTTACTAGTTACCAATTATAAATACCTATAGTTACTAGTTACCAGTTATTAGTTATTATTTTGAAAAATGATATTTTTCTAAGTAGGATTTTTTTACGGCATTGTTCTAATGAAAACCGAACTGAATCTAAAAAAAGCGACACACTGTATTTTTCGAATCTTTTTTTTTTTTTAAATGTCTTGCCGAATTTTCACTATTATAATTGCTTCTTATAGAAATGCATGCCCAAATTTTCAAAAACTAAATAAAATATGCACCCAAAATCTCAAAAAAATAAAAAAATCCGAATGGACCAACTTTTTCTGAAATTCTCAGACGTGTATAAAGAAATATTATCGGGATATTTATAAAATTCCAGGCCCAAGATACCAAAAATTGAAAAATCCCGGATTGAATAATTTTTTTGAAAAATCTCGGATTGATTTAGAAAAATATCACTTTTAAAAAATATTATTATAAAAATAACATTTTCAAAAAATATTTAGAAAAATACCATTTTTCTTTAAATTTGGTATTTTTCAATGGTACTCGAGGAAATCAGTTAGGTTACTTAGAGTAACCAATCCAGTTACTTAAAGTAACTATTTAAGTTACTTGAAGTAAATGTTCAGGCTACCCCAAGTAACTCGACTAGTTACTTTAAGTATCTCATCAATCAATAAAAAGTGGTATTTTTCTAAATACTTTTAAAAGTGATTTTTTATAATTAAATCTGGGATTTTTCAGAACAATTTTAGATTCTGGGATTTTTCAATTTTTTTTAGAAAAATACCATAAAAAATCAAATTTCCTCAATATTATTGGATTTATAATATTTTTACCTGTAAAACCAAAAAGAATTACAAAAATTGGGAGACCCGTTACCGGTTACTAGTTATATACTAGTTATAAATACATTTTCTTATTAGTTACAAAAAATCTGAAAACTAGTGTCCGGTTACCAGATACTATTTTTAAAATGATAGTGTTCTGAATAGTTTTTAAAAAATGGCATTATTCTAATAAAAACTATACCAGATCTACAAAAAAGCAGCCTATCATATTTTTCAAATATTTTTTAAAAAATGTCGTACAAGGCCTAATTTTCACAGTATTATTTTCAAAAAATTAATTTAGAAAGAATTAACAAAGTTCAATATTACCCTTTATTTTTCCTCAATAACTGGATTTTTCTAAAGATATTTACGGGTCAAGTATAACTCAACTTGTTACCTTAATCCCTCAAAGTGGTACAAAGTGGTATTTTTATTAATAACTTTGGGATTTAAAAAAAAAAAGACCATATGATATTTTTCAATTTTTTTCTTGAAATTTTCTCAAATAAAATCAAAATTTCTTATATTAAAATATAGTAACCGTTGATGGGCTTGGGAATGAGCCATTCCTAAGCACATTATGCTTGCTTTCTTATTTTATTGATAAATTTAGGTGGATGACCAATATTTTAAATTTGATTAAGTAGATTTTATAGTTAAATATCAAAGTATATATATTTTTATACTTGGTAGATATGTATATATACTAATTTCAGTTAATATACCAAGTATATAAATTTTTATGCTGGATATATAATATTTTACACTTGGTATATAAATATATATACTGGATATTTTGCTATAACAATCGAAAAGCAGATATTTACTTAAACTGGGCCCAAAATTTGGTTATTTTGCTATAAGACTCAAATATTATGTCTTTTTTAGATAAATGCTCTTTTTTTTCTTGGGTTAAATTTCATACCTATATGTTAGATAATATTTTTTTAGGGCTTTTTAGAGCTTTACGAACAAAACAAATAAAAATTACAAAAATACGATGCCTAATATTTTATACGGCGTGAAAGCTAAAATCATTGTAAATATACGGTGAAGAAGATATGGTAGCAATTATTGTAATTAAAGCCTCTTTGTTACACCTGTTTATTAGTTAAAAAATTCAACATAAGCTAGTAAAATTGAGTTGCTGTATTGGCTGATGTGTCCTCTATTTTCCTCTT
Organism: Trema orientale; assembly: GCA_002914845.1. Classification (NCBI taxonomy): domain Eukaryota; kingdom Viridiplantae; phylum Streptophyta; class Magnoliopsida; order Rosales; family Cannabaceae; genus Trema; species Trema orientale. The sequence continues at coordinate 1,573,105 of JXTC01000013.1, read as the reverse complement.
TGCTCGAGTTTGAACCTAAACAATGCCACTTTAATTATTGTTATTTTTTAGTCTTTTTACAATTTTTTAATTAAAAAAAGAAAAAATAAAGACATAATGACTGATTTGTTATTAAATATTCTAATTACAAATTTCTTTGGCTCCTACTCTCTTTTTTTTTCCCCTCCTCTTGATGGAAACCAAATCAACCAAATCTAGTTAGTTACTAGTTACTATAGTTACCAATTGCAACATTAGTAACTGCTTTCAGAAAAAAAAAAAAGATTGCTTGGTTAATGGTTATTCTAGTTACTAATTACTTTGGTGACCAATAACTAATTTAGTTACTACTAACTAATTTGGTTATCGGTTACCAGTTACTAGTTTCTCTAATTATTGGTTACTAGTCTTGTAACTGGTAATTGGTGTCAACTTCGCTGTTACTAGTCTTGTGGCTAGTAATTGGTGTCAGCTTCTCTGTTACTAGTCTTGTGGCAGGTAACCAATTTGGTTACTTGTTTCATTATATCTATACATATATTTTTTTAATATATTTTTCATAGAATATTTTCTTTTTCATTTGGTGACAAATAATCAATTTAGTTACTACTAACTAATTTGGTACCAGTTACTAGTTATTAGTTCCTTTAGTTATTGGCTATTAGTCTTGTGATTGGCAATTGGTTATCGGCTGCTCTACTAGTAATCAATTTGGTTACCGGTAATTAGTCTTGTGACTTGTCGTTAGTTACTAGTTACTACTTATAAGATTGGTTACTATAATCAATCTAGTTACCAGTTATTAATAACCAATCTAGGTACTAGTTATCAGTCTCACATAGATCACCAAATTGGTTATCGGTTACAAGTAACCAATCTAGTTACTAGTTTCCAAACTGATGGACAATTGTAAGATTGATTACTACTGTTTTGTTTAATAGTATATTATTAATTTGGCTTCTAGTTACTAATTAGAAGGTTGGTTATTGGTTTTAAAAAAAGGGCATACATATACATAATGACCAATCTGGTTACCAGATACCCTGAATACTGGTTACTAGTTTCCCTAGATACTTGTTATAAGTCTTGTGACCGATAATTAGATTTAACCAATATGATTACTAGTTACCAATTTTATTACTAGTTATCAGTTTTCTAGTCTTATGACTGGTAACTAGATCATTAACTAAATTAGTTATCCAAAGTAACTAATAATCAATTTAGTTGCTAGTTACCAATTCCTTATATGTTACAAGTTATTGATTACCAATAACTAAATTTGGTTACAAGATACCTAAATACTAGTTATTAGTTTCCATTGATACTTGTAAAATAATTGTAGGTTAACCAATATAATAACTAGTTACCAAATCAGTTATCGTTTATAAGTTACAAGACTAGTTTCCATCAACTATTTTAAAAACTAATTACCAATTACTAATTATTACTTTGGTTACTGGTTTTTGATTACTACTTTGATTATTAGTTTCCAGTTTATAGAACTAGTTACCAATTACCACTTTGGTTACTAGTTTCTAGCTACCACATTTATTTTAGTTACTAGTTTATGATTTTTTGTTACAACTATTAATTTGGTTACCACTCTAATTACGGATTATCACTGTAGATACTAGTCTATGATTTTTATTATGACTATCAATTTTGGAAATAATTTATGGTTACCACAACTACTTTAATTATTGGAATTTGGTTTTTGTTCACCACTATCAACTTTGTTATCAGTTTCTTTAGTTCCTAGTTTCTCTTGTTACTAATTACTAATTATACCAATTTAATTTGGTTACTTTTTCAACAAAAAAAAATATTAACTAGAACAATGATTCAAAATAAGTCATTATTGAAGAACATGGTAGCATATGTTAAGGTAGATATATATTAGTGCAATAAAGTCCTCTAATTTCAAGAATGATTCGAGAAAAAGAAAAACTGAGAATATTCACAAAGAAAAAGAAGAATGTGAGAGTAAATTTAGAAGAATAATTGTTAAATATACTATCATCATCAAAAAAAGGGGCAAACTATTTCTAGAAACTAATTTCCAAACCACTAAAAAATAAAAGCCTTATTTGAATAAAAAGAAATTAATCCTTTTAGTTCGCATAATTTTTTTTATTCAATTAAAAAAACCCGTATAAGAGATCTATGGCAACAAAATTTCATAATTCATAAATTAAAAACTAAAATTCATGATGAAGAAGGAAAGTTTTAGGTCCACAATTGACGCATGATTAATTTCTTAAGTTTCTAAGTTGTTCCATATTTATACAATCAGATCAGATCATACGGTGAATACAATCTCTTTGGGATCTTCAAAGTTGGGGTCCTTAACATCCATAGCTTTCTTTTCAAAGCCCATCTTTTTGTCCCACCGACCCAAGTGAACTTTCCACCATGGCCGACCTTCTTAGGCGATCTACTCATTCTGGTGCCTGATTTCTGGTCCTTCATCACCTCCAATTTCCCATTGCCCTTCGAGCTTTTCCATGCATTCTTTATCTTCTTCTTCATCTTTGTTTCAGTGAGTGAGTGAGTGAGTTATACTATAATTTGGGTTTAAAGATCTGCAGGTCCTCCGTAGAGACCCACTTTCTTCGTCAAGCCATTGATTCAGTTTGGCATGGGTTTGAGTCTCTTAGGAACTAGAAATCTGAAAAAAGAGAGGAAGAAAGGGAATAAAAGAGATAAAAAGTAGTATTTTTCTAAAAATTAGCTTATGAAAACAACAATTGATTGGGAAGACCGCATATCTTCTATTTTTTTTATAAAGTTCCGTGTATTCCCTAATTTGTTCTATTTTTTATAATAATTATTAACGTATCTATTGCTTTGTAAAATCATGACAAATAATAGCATAATTACTTTCCACAAGAAATCAGCTTTTACTTGATATAATTTTCTAATAATCTCATATTGGCAATTTAAAAAGATCTTATAATGCTAACTATCAAAATAACCCATAACCAATGAAAGATTTTGGTGAATGTCCTTTCTCTATATTTTGTTTTAATAAATATCTATTTTTCTCTTTTTATAACTAAATGATCAGGTATATATATTTTTACAATTAGTTGTATATTTACATATAAATTTTAGTTTATGTATTGATTATATAGATTTTTATACTGGGTATATAATATTTTACACATGTTATATATATTGATATATAACATTTGAAAAATGGGCTCAAAATTTGGTCATTTTATTATAAGACCTAAATTTTTTCACCCAAAATATTTGTTTAGCAACATGAAATACAATTCATTACTCTCCTACTTATTTCAAAACCAAAAAAAAAAAAAAAATGTACATATTTTATGGTACATGTTAATATTCACATGTCTTATGTATTTGTTAACATACTTTAATCCCTAAGTTTCGTTTTTCATCAAGTTTTATTGTCACCCTTTTACTGAAAAATAAAAAGAGTATTTTCACCTCTCTCTACTTATATATATATATATGTTAAGTCCAAAAGTTTGGCATTCTAAATGGCAAAATTTTGAGAACTCAAGTTGATAAAAAAAAGATGAAGATGCTGTTACAACAAGTCTAAAGTTGTTACAACATGTCTGAAGTTGTTACAATAAGTGTTACTTTACAACAAAATGAAACTTGTATTTTTCTTTATATGGAAACATTCTAGAATGTGCTTAAATGTGTTTTGTTTCTACATTTGATGATTCTGACGATAATATTGGTGAAATATAAATAGAATTTTGTGTATAGCTGTTTAGGATATTTTCCTATCAATTTTCAATCAATTCGTTTTATATTTTTCATATATATCATTGATTATTTCCTCATTCTTTTGTCCTTGATTGATATCTGATTGCCTCTTATTAATTAATGAATTTGGACAGGTTTCTAAGGTGAATTCATAAGGATTTTTGTCTTTAATTATTGCTGGATATTTGCTCATTAATTAATTAAGTTTCTATTAGTTAATTGATTTAATTTGTTAAGTTGTTGTGATCAGATTTTCTGATTTATTGCAACAACTCTGGATATTTAAGGAAAGGTTGGTTAACTTTCTTAAATCTTGGCTTTTGATTGATATTGATTGAGATATGATATTCTAGAATAATTATCAATCTTTGACAGGTTAATTGAAGATTTCCTGCTGGCCAAAACGTGTCCCAACCGAATCGAAGGAGCAATCATGAATTTGGATATTTTTCTAGTAATTGTTCAGAAAGTTGTTGTAATAACTTTCTGGTAGATTACAACATTTATGGAAAGATTTTGATTTTGTTACTAATATTTTTCTTATTTGATTTTAGTCTATTCACACTACCATGGACGACCAAAGGGGCTGAAATTCATCTATAAAAGCTCTGCTATTCCAAGAAATTTTACATGTACTTGAGAGAGAAAAATATACTGCAATAAATCTTTTATTTGTGCCCAAACTATGAGAAAAAGAGAGCTTCTGTAAAAGAGATTTAGGAGTTTGTTTCTGTGTGAGCCTTGAATATTCTTAGAGTGATTAGCTCTAGAAAAATCACTTGAGATTGTAAAAGTCCCTCGGGAGAAGGGTTGTGTGTTCTTCGGGAGAAGATAAGTTCTAGTCCATAGGAGAGAATCTTAGTGTGTAGAACTGAAAGTACGCTATAGCAGAGAAGATTGATCTAGCTATTGAAAGGAGTTCAAGAGCTTGTAATCAAGTAAGACGAGTGGAGCTTGCTAAACATATTGAGAGAAGAGTCAAACACGATGCATCAAGATATGAAGGAGTCTTTCTTGTTTAAGTCGTTGGTGTTTGTACTTTCAAAATTTCTACTAATATGTTTCTTTCGCTAGGCGTGGCCCCATAGAATATATTATTGAAAAATAGCCGAACTATATAAAAATCTCTGGTGTCATTTATTTCTTTTAGTTTTATTATTGTGATTGTTTTGTCAATTGCACACGTTCAATACTTCAGTGTTGCAAAACAATAATACTATTAGTTATTGTAGCAGCAGTAGAATTTATCTCATTTTTGCAACAACAATGACAACCAGCTTTTAAGTTTGTTTAATTTGAATAATAAATCGAAAAATTGGTATACCTGCAATCTTGGATCTTTCAATATATATCGATACGATTAAAAAAATTCAACCTCACTTTAAACATGTTGAGGAATTATATATAGTGAAAATGACACCTAATACTCGTTTTTTAAAACTTATTTCAAAAATACCCGTTTTTAAAACTTTTTTCAAAAATATCCGTTTTTACGGTCCACATTAATAAGAAAAATATGAGTAGTCCACATTTACAATGTAAATTTTATCCATGAGGTACACATTTCATGTGTAATATATGAACGATACACATTTTAAAATATGTGCTAATTTTGAGTGTAAATTTTATTCATGAAATGTAGACTGCAGTATACATTTAATGCATGAAATATATACCGTGGTCTACATTTCATGTGTAAAACAGTGGTGGTCTACATTTTTCCAGAAAAAGTATAAAAACAGATATTTATGAAATAAAAATAAAAAACAGATATTTATGAAAATATGATTTTAAAAACGGGTATTTATGAACTTTTCCCTTATATATATTATGAACTTTTAACTTAAGGGTGGCTCTATTTCTAACACTAAATTTATTCTTTCCACCGTCTGTCATAAGATAACTTTTATTACTAAAATAATCTTTAATGAAATGACAAAAAAGTTCAAAAACTAATCATAATATTATTTCTCATCCCCTTCTATGAAAAATTCAATGTCTGTTAATTTCTCCATTTTCCCCTCATTATCATCTCTCTTCCATGGAAACGCACTATATTAGACCATATTTTCTATTCTCCATTTTAGTTCCGTTCATATGCTACCATTCACATCAATAAAAATGAATATAATTGAAATGAAAATGTAACATAGTAAAAAGATTTAACGTATCGCTACTGTCGACGACATCGTTTTTTCGTAGCATCTAACAGTGTGGATGAAAAAGTAGTGATAGATGGTCGAATTCCTAGATTGGGATTTTATAGCTAATAATATTAAAATTGCTGTAAAATAATAATGAATATATAGAATTTAGCGTGGTTCAGCGACAAACACATGGCTTATATTCCCGGTAGTTTTCCACTTTGTAAATGGAGGGAGCGTAGTAGTTTTAGCTCTCTGTTGTGGTAGATGTTATAAAATTATAAAACTACGACTAGTGACCTATATTTATGATAAGATAGTCTTAGTCGCTTAAATCTGTAACCAAGAGTCTATCTATCTGTAATTGAATAATTGTCCCTTCATTAGTGGGATAATCCAATTATTCCCTAATTATTTAGATAAAATAAGGCCGGATATTCCTAATTTAAGTGTGATTTTTATTATTACAAGCAATATTTATCCAAATATTGGCCGATTTATCTATCTTCTAGAAGAATCCATGCAGTCTCCTCTTCAATCGCTCTTCTATCACAGTGTTTGATAATCTAGCGTCAACTAAAGGCGGTAAAATACCGCACCACAGCTATTATTTTAATTTTTTTTTTTTTCATAAAAAATCCTTCAGTTTAATATAACCATCAATCCGAGAGTCCTGGTTGTGCATGTTTCAAATCTGTCGACGTAGGTTTGCTGGTCTGCACCACCGGTAGGAGTTATCAAGTTGAATTCAGACGCTTCGGTTAGAGTTAATTCCAGAACTACGGGTGTGGGTAGGGTGTTCCATGATGATGCTAGCCGTGTCATTGCTACTTTCTCAAAATCCTTACTTCGTTCTTTTTCTGTTGAAGATGGAGAGCTTATAGCCATTCGAGAAGGACTTCAAATTGCCAGCAAGATTGGTTTAAGTGTCGGAGTTGTGGAGTGTGATGCTTTACGTGTTTCCCATGGCCTTAATTTCTCATCCTTAATTATTTGCGTCTAGTGCTTTGCTTTTCCAAGATGTCAAGACATTGTTATCTAAACTAATTCTGGTACTTGTCACTATATGTAGGAGACAAAGTGGCCCAAGTATTAGCAAGTCATGCTTTTTCTATACCCAATGATTCTATTTGGGTTGATTGTTATTCGTTATTTATCTCGTCATCTATTTTGGGTGACTTGGCTTGAAAGACTTCTTCTTCTAATATATAACTATCAATCCTAATACCACATATTTATGATCATTCTTAATGGCATTATCAGGGTTCGTTTCTTTTCTTCTCCTTTTTTTTATTTTTTATTTTTTTCCCTTAATAATTGAGGATGGATTGTTTTTTTTTTTTTAATAAACAAAATTTATTAGGTGGATAAATTATACAAGTAGTTGTAGAATTAATGGTGGTGATGGGAAATAAATTGTTAGCTGATAAATGATTAAAGTTAAACTTGGAAGAATAATGCTAAGCAGCATCATGTGGTACATGATACTCAACACTGCATGATGTATTAATCCGTTATAGATTGATTATAAGTACATTTCAAGTGGGACACATATATGACTCAATTTATTAATTATTATTATCCAGTAATAAAATTACACCTCATATGGTATTGGGCAGTGCTCCATAACATTACTCAATTTGGAATGGATGAGTTTTAAAATAAGAATTTTTTTTCTTAATTTTCAAATTTAGAGAAAGTGGCAACATGTAAAGGTGTTGGGAGAGAAAAAAAAGATGTGGTAACATAGCCACTTGTGATGTAATTACCAACTAGCAAGGGCTTTTAGTAAAAATTGCACAAAATTTATTTATTTTTTTCAAGGAGAACTATATACATAATAATACCAAATTACTAATATTTAATGATCAAATTTAAAAGCGTCGTTATCCTAAAAATTTATTTTCTTTGTTTCTTTTTTTTTTTTGTTTTTTTTTTCCTTATGAGTGATTACTTTTCATGATGTTATCTTTATATGATAGATTACTTTCTAATTATTTTTTTAATAATGCTACTATTGCCTTTGAAATGATGTATTATATGAAAAAGTGGAACAATGGGAGAAAGAGGTGGTTGAGTTTGAAATTAGACATGTGCAAGGCCTATGACAGAGTGGAACGAATTTTTTTAGACGCGGTTATGAAAAACTTGGCTTGTGAAGACAATGGAGGGATCTTATATGTATATGTATCTCTCACCCAAAGTTCTCTTTTTTCATCAATGGGGTCCCAAGAGGTGAGGGCTTTTTTCTCAAAGAGGGCTTCGACAAGATTCCCGTTATCATCCTATTTGTTCTTGCTTTGTGCAGAGGAGCTTTCTTCTTTGGTTTTAGAGTCAGAAAGACGAGGTGACATTATTGGTTTCTCCTGTGTCCAGGTAGACCACACATTAATCACCTTTTATTTGTAGATGATTGTCTCATTTTCTTTAAAGCAAAGGCTGAAGAACGCTCCAAGGTTAATGTAATTTTGTAAGATTATGAGAGGACTTCTGGAGAGTATATTGATATGGCAAAATCTACTATTACTTTCAGTCCTAATATGGATAGAGAAGAATGTGAAGCCACCCAAGGTTTGTTTGATTCGTGGCTTGCAATCTGCATGCTAAATACTTGGGTCTCCATTCCATGGTGGGAAAAAATAAGAAAAATCCTTTGCGATAATCAAAGAAAGGGCATGAAAAAAGTTACAAATTTGGAGGACAAAACTTTTCTCTATTGGGGAGAAAAGGTGTTCATAAAGGTTGTTGCTATGGCAATTCCTACTTACACTTTGGGAGTTTTCTGTCTTCCTCCCATTCTCTGTCACAAACTTCAAGGAATGGTAGCTAAGTTTTGATGGGGTGAAACGATGACAAACAGAAAACAAATTAGAAGTATTAGGAAACACTTTGTCTTCCTAAAAAAGATGGTGGTATGGGTTTTAGGGATCTTGAAGCTTTCAATAGAGCTCTGGGAGGTCGCTGTCCTCAAATTTGTGAGCGATGCGATGACCTTTGGGAGGATGTTATGCATGCCTTAGTGCTCTAGGGAGTTAAGCCCATGGGGGAGTTTGGTTGCAAAATTTTAGCATTTTAAAATTGATATGGCTTTCTTCTTGGTTTTTGTTAGGGTGAGAATTTTTCAATTCTATTTTAGCCGGCCACATGACATTCTATTATTTATAGAAGGTACGAATATATTTTCTGAAAGGATAATTATTGGATATTGAAGGAACCTATCAAATAAAATCAGGTAGGCATTTAAATTGATACCTAAAATTTAAATTGAGTAAGTATCCTATTTCGACTAGGTTACCCAAAAATAATTATTATTAATTATCTTCTAGTTAATAGATTTTCTTATTTATTAAGTACTTCTTATTTGTCTATAAATATATAGTCTTCTTCTTCATTCTAGATCTCATTTTTTCTATGATATTCTCTCTACACACGATCTCTACTAATCTTTTGCTCTTTTGCAGAAAATCAGAATTACATCAGGATTTGATCCCTACAAAAAGTATGTAGGCAGCTCTTAGGAGCGCAACCTAAAAAATTAACCTATTTTTTCTGATGCAGGATTACAAGTGGTCATGGACCCTTTTATAAATTCAATTGTAGATTTTCGGCTCTACAATTTGGCGCCCACCATAGGTCTTTGATCACTTGTTTCATGTATTTTTTCGTCAGTTATCGATAAATTCGTTTAGTTGCCGTACTCAGTTCTTCACTTTTAATGTATTCGGTTTGTGTTCTTCTTCTTTAAATATTAAATAATGCTATAAGGTATCAGTGGTGCCCAGCACCACGATGACATGTCTATTTGTTACTAGATGATTTAATTAATAAACTAGGTCTCACCTAAGCCCCACCTGAATTATAATTATAATTAGCCAGTAACAGACTGATATATCATTGTGGTGCTGAGCACCACTGGTGCCCTATAGCATTATTCTTAAATATTTTATATCTGTATGTGATTCCTTTGTTGTTAATATTTATCAGATATCCTTGTACAGTGGTGTTTTGCGTGTTCATATATTTACATCTAAAAAGAAAAAAAAGAGAGAAAATCAGTGAGTAATATTAATTAGGTTAGTGATGAATTGGGTGACTAATTTGCCAGCAGTTATATTTAAAAAAAAAATTTGCTTTAGATATATTCTATATATATATATCTATCTTTTTAAACTTTTCCTACTTATACATTTACTAGATCCGATTTAATTAATGCGTATAACTGCATCTATACCTTTTGATTTGATTTGATTGTATTTAGTTTGATATATGTATTTAGTATCTTTCCGATTCTTTTGTTTAATGAAAAACATTTTTAAAACCTCATGGTATATGTCCATTTATTTATGGAATTATACTGATGTATTTGAGTCTCCAATTTTTACTCTTGGGACAATTATATTTATTTATTTAATTTTGAAAATTGACTTATATATTTTGTTTCGAGAATTGTTTTTGCATATTAAGATGATATTAGTGGAATTTTATTAAAAATAAATACTACCCATATTTCAACAGATTGGCTAATCATGATTTTATCTAATTTTTTATCAAATTATAATTTTAAGCCTATGTTTGTATTTTCTTGTTAATTATCATACCATCAGCAAGTGTGTATGTTTTTATGTTATAAATATATTCGAGATTGAAATTTAAAAGTCATTTTGTTCTAGATGATTTTCTAGGAAAATCTTTTATGGATTTGTGGTAGATATTTTATTTATGGAAGTGTAAATTCTTTTATTTAGAGTGTTGCTCATGATCTAGGAAAAAGTGTGGGAATAAGAATGTTAAATATCATTCCTTACTCCTCTAGTCTAAGCAAACCGCACTGAGGAGTGGGGCCTGACCGGATGACAATGAGAGAATAAAACAAGGTAATAAGATTTCGAAATTTTTTGAAAGTTAACAACAAAAGTTGTTCATGTTGCAAGAAGTATCTCTAGTTTCAATTAGATGTCAACTTCCTAGAGTTTCTTCAAACTCTCAAAGAGATAAGTATTCTAATGACAATAATTATTTGATCTAATAAATTTAGGTTGCATGTTATAATTGTTTGATTCAAGGGTCTAAATTATGTGCTTGAAATATCTAGTTCAATGGATTAACGTGCTTGATATATAGGATTAGTTTGCTTCGATTAGATTGTTTTGTTTGAATTGTTTGGGTATGATGAAATATTTGATTTTATTTTGATTGTCTTGATTGATTCGACTATTTAGTTTGAGCATTTGAAATTATTTGGAGTATAAAATCTTTTGGTTGGATTGTTTTATTTTGTGCTTGATTTGGATTATTTTGTTTGCATGGTTTGTTGGTTTGCAATATTTGACTCAATTTTTCTTAGTATCCAGATTGATTAATTTAAATAAATGATTGGTTGAATTGTAATTGTTTGGATTGTGAAACTTTTTGATTGGATTGTTCCATTTTGTATTTGACTTGATTTGTTTGGTTCGACTAGATTGTCTTTATTTGGTGTTTGATTGGCTTTAATTATGTGGATTGTTTGGCTTGAGCATATTTTTTATTAGAATGATTTTCTTTGTATTTTCTTATTTGGATTTGATTGTCTGAAATGTGGTGATTGATTCAATTGAATTGATTGATTTGAATTGTTTGATATTGATTAGCTTGAGTTGAGTGGTTTCTTTGGATTTACTTGTTTGATATTTAATTGACTTGAATTAAATTGATTGTTTGGCTATATGTTGATTTGTGATTGGAATGATTTGCTTCATGTCTGCTTGATTGGATTTGATTAGTTTGAAATGTAATTTGATTAATGCAATTAAATTGATTAATTTGGATTGTATGACGTGATTGATTTGATTGATTGGGGATTATCAAGTGTGTTTGAACTCTTTGAATTACTCGAAAGATTACTTAGATTTTTGACTCGTTTGAATTGCTTGGGTAATTGATATATTTGATTTTATTGATATCAATACATTTATGGTATATTTACTTCACTGTAATCGTAATTAGAATAAATAAAAGGGGACATAAATGAGAATGAAATAGAAAGGTATGAGAATCATTATTTGTAGTATGTTGTTTAGCTAAAACTAATAGCAATGGGAATCGTATTCATTAGAATACTATTCATTTTTTTACTTAACCTAGGAAAAGTAATGGGAATGTGCTGTATTTACTAAATTATCCTTTTAAATGCATGTACAATTTAAAGTAGATAGACTTTTTGGGGTAAAATTATATTTTATAATTTTAATGATTAAAAAAGAGAAAAGGAGTGTTTATGGGTAATCAGACTCCTTAGAATGTTAGTGGAGGAAGTATTCCTATTCTTTTCTCCTAAATTTGTGTGGGCCCCACATATTTTCCCCTTTTTCATATTTTAGCAAACCTTTGTATGAGAATCATTACCCCATATACTATTCCCATTACTCTTTAGTAAACATTCTATTAATGTCCTCGTATGTTTTTATGTTTATCGTTTATTCCTAGATAAAATCATTATATCAAGTATAGATGCAGAGCAACATGTATGACTTTACTATTATACCTCAAAAGATTTTTATACTATAATTCAATTATTGTTCATGAATTTATTATATATAATCCATTTACCTGTTGGATCGATGAGAATAAGTCAATTAATTATAAACATGAATTATGTGCGCATTATATATGCTTGAAAATCAATACTTGAGCCTATGATTTAAAGTCCCCTCACTAAGCCTAGTAGGGTGCAGTCTTCCTTGTGGGTGGATTATTTTATTCTGATGTAGAATTCCAGACACTTGATCTATCCACGAGCCGATCCTCTCAGACATACGTGTCCTGAGAGCCATACGCCCCCTCACTATATTTGTGGTGGGGTACAAATTTCTTGCTAGTGAGTTAGCTAATTCCGACAAAGAATACCAGATACTTGACTCATCTAGCAAGCTGATCCTTTCGGGCATACATGCCCTAGAGAGCCAAGCCCCCAATTAACCAAGCGTTAGAAGGGTGCGGGAGTCCTTGTGGGTAGACTAGCTACTATTCGACGAAGAATTCTGGATACCATGTTCTCCGTCGAGCCGATCCTTTCGGACATACGTGTCTTGAGAGCCATATGCCCCTAATCAAACATGATTTGACTAAGTGTAGAATCCCCCCGGATGTTCCACACTTGGTACAATTGATTGATCAACTATAAATCTATGTCCCATAAGTTGATACAGCTATAACTCAAATAGATTGGTCAACCAAAGAGCGCCAGAAAAAGTCCATATTGGATTTGTCTCTCAGTCTGTAAAACTTTTTTATCTCATAGTTTTACTCACAACATTTTATTTTCTATATTTATGTGTTTTTGGGATTTTCCTTTTAGTAGTTCCTATTTCAGGTGATGTCTTCTATACTTTACCTATCTAACTCAAGACATTAAGGACAATGTCTGATTCTAGTTGGGGAAGGGGACAATTGACACATATAAAAAAAACAAAAAAAAAAAAAAACAGAAAAAACTATCTTTTTGCTGTTACTAAAACTATTTGACAAAGCGACTAGGTCGTGGATGGCAGAGTAATATGTAAGTTTATTCTTGTGATATATCATAGTAGATATGTACCATTTAATCTTGATTTTTAAATTTTCTAATACTATTTCATCATGCATTTCTTTTTCAGTTATTCAAATTTACGAACTCTCACATTATGTTCATATACTTATTCAATAAGTATTCATAAATCATCCTCAGCACACACCCACATATACTTTGACATATGATTGTGGGTTACAAATTGAATTTTTATATTACTTGAGTTCTTATATTTCATCAAAGGTAGCAACTAAGGGAAGAGGTAAATTAAAAAAAAAGAGGTACGTATATATGAAAAAAAGATCATAGATAAGTTTGGTTTTGTAGCTTCTTCAACTCAAGCAATTAAGCCTGAATGGGTGTCTTAATACTTAATACCCTAAGGCCAACTGGCTTGGGAGTTATTGGCTCAAAGCTCATTACAAGAGTTTAGGAGAAAGCTTAAAAAAAATCAAACATTGCACTATCTACACTTACTATATTTTAATAAAGGCATCTGTAACCCGAGTTATTAAGCTCTCATGGGTGTCTTAATACCGAATGCCCTAAAACCAACTGGTTTGAGAGTAATTAGCGTAAAGCTCAGTACATGGATCAATAATGTATTATTTATGGTATTTTGTTAAAAAAGAAAGAGAGAATTGCCCATACTCAATGAAACTAGCCTTAGTGAAATATTAGGGCTTATTTTATATTTTTCAATCAAGCCCCATGATTATGTGTTACTATATGAGCACAAAAAGAAAGATATACTAATATTTTGACTTTAGAATATATGATACAATAAAAATTGAGAGTTTGTTTATTTAGATGAATCAAAGAGAGAAAAGTGATGATTACTTTGGAGGAAAATTCTGTTAATCATTTTTAGTGATAATGCTTTAATTATTAGGGACCTATAATAAGTTGCTTTAGAGTGTAATGAACGTCTAATTGTGTACATTTATTAAGGATTTATATCATCATTATATACTTAGAATATTATTAACTTTCCTCATTTAAAGCATTTTATTAGTTAGAGGCATAAAAGTAAGAGCTAAGAGTAATTCATCCTAAAAGATCACTTCTATGCAGGTTATGTAAATTAGGAACAAATCCTAAACCACATGGAGGATTGGTGTAATTCTTAAACCTATAGATTCTAGACTCAATTCTTAACCAAACGCAATTCACAAGAACTACCTAGATCATTGCTAAATGGGTTTCAGTTGGATAATATTAGATTTGGACTGTATTCATGTTCAGCTAGACATACTTCAATATTTGGCACAAATATCTCTCAATAATCCAAATTGAGTGGATTTTGGTAATCAAGAAACTAGACAATCATCTCTACTTAAGATCATCTTTGACAAAAACCTATAGGGGTCAAAGTCATGGTGCAAAAATCAGATCTTTTCATATGATAAGCACAGCCACCAGTTTTGACTCAATAGAACTTATATGTTTAACTTAAATGAACCTTTAATGCTAAATCTTCCAATTAGAACCTCCTTGTATATGGATTCTATTGGAGTAATAAATGAATTTAAATTATACCTATTTGATGTACTAAGAGAGGATCTCCTAACCTTAGCAAATATTTAATACTGCAACTTTTCATATCTCATCATTTTATCTATATATTTTCTCTAATCCTTTTAATTCTTGTAGTATATAGTTTATGGTTTTGTATTGTTCACTAACCTTCCTGTGGATTGATTCCGGTCTTACTAGATAATTTATTACTTTGACGCTCTTGTACTTGGGAGAAGATTTCAAGTATTTGAACCAGTTCGCCATCACAATTGCGCGGCCGTAATCCTCTATGCTGCGTGGCTGATGTTTTGCTTCTCAGTCGTTCAGCTGCACAACCTTCTCTAGTTTTTAGGCTATGTATGGCTTCAAAATTCTCCCCTTTTTGTGTCAAATATGTATTGAATTTTGTTTTCTTATTTTTCTGCAATAAAACACAAAAACACAATTAAATAACAAAAATGCTTGAGAACTCACAATTATTCGAGCTCAAAAGTGCTTGATTTATGAGTGAAATATTCACTCATCAATAGAGCTGGAATCTATGGCATGTCGAAGCAAGGATAAAAATCCTTCTACACATAAAAGGAAAAGGTACAGAGAGAGAGATAGAAAGTGGACATCCTTGGCAAATACCACGACCTAGCCTAACCAAACCATGAGGAGTGCTGATGAGTGTATATTTTACTCACAAATCAAGTATTCTCCAAGTTCAAATAATTGTAAGTACTCAAACATTTGTGTTGTTTTAATGTTGTTTTGTGTTTTTATTGTAGAAAATAAGAAATTGAGACTTAGTGTGTATTTGACACTAAAAAGGAGAAGTTTATGAAGCCATTAATAGCCAAAATAAGGACCGAAGCATCAAAGAAAGCTAAAAAGCTCAATTAGACCAACAGCTAGGCGCCGCGGTGCTCAAAAACGGCACCGCGGTGCCTCAGAACCAGAATGCTGGCACCGCGGTATCCAGAAAGTGGCATCGCGGTATCCAGAAAGTGGCAGCGCAGTGCCTCAGCACTGGTACCGTGATACCACTGCGATTTCAGCACACGTAGAAACCGCGTTTTCTCCATTTGGCAGCCACATGTCCACACCTTTTTGGCTAACTTTAAGGGCCATTTTTGGCCCTTAATCTAATACCAATGGATAGTTAGATTTATTCTTTTCTTAGGTCATCTTAGTGCCCTTTAAATAGAAACTTTAGCCTCCATTTCAAAGGGGTAGAGAGTTAGAAGAGGAGGCACACCCTTGAGAGCTAAAAATCATAGAGAGAGAGAGCTTTGGAGCTAAAATTTAGAGAGAATGCTTGAGAGAGATGCTTGAAGAATTGAAGGCTTGAAGTTCTATCTCCACAAAAGAGTTTTTTCTTCCTCTTTCTCACCTTAATCTCATTTGAATTTTGTATTGGACATATTGTATAATTTGTTTGGAATATTGAAATTCTTTATGAGATTAGCCATGGATTCTACTATGCTTGGATTGATTCTCTATTATAGGATTTGATGTACCCTTTTTATACTTTGTTTCACATATTTTGTTAATTGTTGGCTTATTTTCCATTGTCAATTCATTTATATTTCTCCTTGCTTATTGCCTCTAATTATGTGGTCAATAAATTAGTTGAACTTAGGTTATGATTTTCATACTTGAGAGAGTTTGATTTCATAAATTAGAATTGAGAAACATAGTTTAGGTTGTTGTGAGACCGAGAGGAGATCAACACCTAAATAATCAAATTAGGAAGTTCTTAAGGGCTAAAATTTAATGAGTGCTTAGAGAATCGGGTTAGATAGAGATATCAACTTGGGTACTTAGGCATATTATCTCATTCGGCACTCGAGAGAGGGAATGATGTTAGATTAGGTTCCTTGATTAGTGAATTTAATGGAATTAGGCTAATAATTACTTAATTTGATGAATTTAGGAATAATTAAGAAAAATCATGTCCTTAGTACATTAGTGCATAGTAATTTTCATATTTTATTTACGTAATTCTTTTATCTTTATTTTTATTCATTTTGTTTTAAATTCATTTACTTTTGATGTCTAGATAAAATTAGGTTATGATAATTTTGGTACTTAACAACTAATCTAAAATCCAATCCCTGTGGATCGACCCTTCTTGCTACTATACTATTTAATTCTAAATTTTACTAGGCTTATTAGGTTAGTTAATAGGAGGTAATTATAAATGTTAATTTGGTACTAGGCATTTATTTCCAACGACATAAGTATTTTTTCTCCATTATCAAGTGCCAATTATAATAAAAGAGAAACTGGCAGACTCTATGCAATGACTAGCCACAGATATCCACTTTTCACTAACCACAGATATCCACTTTTCATTAAACTCCATTTTTCATGTCACCGCAAGCAAGAAACACTACTCCATTCTAGCGTACGCTTTGCTTATATTGAGCTTATGTGCCACAGAACCAACTTTTCTGTCCATTTTATGTCGTAGAGAATGCATGGCTTCATATGCTACAATGACATTATCAGAAATCATGACTAAGAATGAAAGCACTTTGTGCATACAAAACTACCAAGGGAAGTATCTTTTTGATTTAGTTTGCCAAAGTCTTTGTGACAATCTTGTAAACAACACTACAAAGACTTATAGGCCAAAAATCTGATACCTTTCGCGGAGCATTATTCTTAGGAATAAGGATCAAATATGTTTTATTTAAGCATTCAACAGAGAGGTCACCTGAGACAATATACAAGCACACAATAACAATCTCATCTCCTATGATGTTCCAACACTTCTGGAAGAAAAAAGGTTGGAAACCATCCAGTCTAGGAGATTTGTTTGGACTCATCTCAAAAAAGACTTCATGAACATCCTCACGAGAGATAGGAATCTCCAATGTATGAATTAACTAATGTGGTATCCTTTGAGTGATCACTGAAACAACTGCATCTAAATCTCCATTACTCGAGTGAGAAGAAGAAAGATACGTATAAATAATCTATGTAATATTCACAATTTTCTTCGGCCAATTCCACTTCGAGTCCTCCAAACCCTTAAGAGAATTTATTCGCCATCTATGTGATGCTTTGGCATGTAAAACTTTTGTGTTGCGGTCCCATTCTTTCAACTAGTCCACCCTAGCTCTTTGCTTCTAATAGTACTCTTTGAACACATCTATCCTTTTCTTTTTCCAACACTCTAACCTAGCTCCTATTTGATGCAATCACCTCGTCTCTATTAAGCTCCTCAATTTATCATTATAAAGCTTTTGTTTTCTTCGGTAGTCTCCTATAAGTTTCCTCCCCCCATTTTTTAAGTGTCCCAGACACACTATTGAGGTTTTGCGTACCATCTCCACTAATAGGATCTCTATCCTACAACCTCCATATCACCTCCATACATGCCACATCAGTTAGCCACATTGGCTCAAACACAAAATGTCAGGTTCTTCTAGAAGGGCAAAGATTCAACTGTATAGTATCGAAAATGAGATGAAGTGCCCTGTGATCAGATCCCCATAAATCACAATGAAAAAGTTAAGCATTTGGGAATAAACCAAGCCTCTCAACTCTATGAAGAACTCAGTCTAACCTTTCTATAATAAAAGCCTCCCTATCTTGCCCATTCGGCCATGTTATTATTTCCCTAACACCTTAAATTTGACAACAAGCAGTCATTAGCTATATTTTGGAAGTCCCTCATCCCATAAAAATCATAATCTACTCCTCCTGATTTCTTATGCATGTAAAAGACAACATTGAAATCACCACCAATACACAATAGAAGATGCGAAAGATCACCAAGTCTCCTCAATAACTCCTAAGAGTGTTTTTGGCTTACTCGGGAAGGATCTCCATAAAAGCCTGAAAACCTCTAGTCCACATTGGAACTATCCCGAATCAATACATCAATACACCACTTTAAGAAACTTAAGAGTTGCATATTCCAGTCATTTTTCTAAAAGAGAATTAAGCCGCCAATCTTAACAGTACTATCAACCGCTATACACTTATCAAACCCTACCTTTGCTCCTAGCACCCGAGCCGAATCACCAGAAAGTTTGGTTTGAATGAGAAAAATCAAACTAGGGGAAGTACTATGAATAAGGTCCTGTAACTTATCTACTGCCTAGGGACTCCCTAAACCCTTCCATAATAAACAACTCATCGTGCCTGGTTAGGTGCCAGTGAGACACTTGTTGATCCTGAAGAAAAATTGAGGTCACTAAGAACCCGATATTATTTTAAGTCACCACTCAACTTATCTTGTTCCTTCTTCTTAATAGCCAAATAGGAAACTGAATTTGAAGTTGCCTCCACTATCCACCCACTGTTCCTCGCTTCATTCTTCTATTTGTGTCGTCTAAGTCCATTACCTCTATTTGCGGTCGTAGATGGAGTAGTAACACCAGCACTAAACAATATCCCATTGAAGATTGAGTAGATTAAACCATTATTGGTTCCATTGTCCTTATTGTTGGGAAGAGGCAACTGTGATTGAATAGATTTTTGCCATCACTAGCTTAACCAACGACAACTATCGCACCCTCTTACTTATCTAAATCCACTCACAACCCTTCACTTGATATACTACCCTTCAGAACACCCAGCTCCTCACTCAAAGTCAGATTACTCACACCTAATACATGCTCTATACTCTTTTCGTGAAACAACAATAATATTTTCCACATTCAACTAAATATTATCCTTACAGGGTTGACTTCTCACAGGACCAGTAGAAGCTTTCAGCCAATTACCAAATTTGAAATTCTCTAGAATTGTCCACTCGGTATCTACGTCCACTCTACAGTCTCGCACAATGTGTCCCATATGACCACAGATAAAACTGAAGTCCAGTAACTTCTTGTATCTCAAATCTGCCCAAAAGGTTTCAAAAGTTTGTCTAGGACAAACCTTGATCGTACGCTTCAGCGGGTTAGTAACATCTAACCAAACTCGAACCCTAGCAAAACGACTGTAGCAATGACCATTCTTGTCCGCCTCTACCTCAGACATGTTCCCACCTTTTCCCCAATGAACTCCATGATTTTTTTGGTCATATTAAATAAGGGAAAATTGTGTATTTGAACCAAAAAAGGAGGAAATCTGAAATTGTGATCAGCCGCCCTATCATAATCTTCCATACTCGTTAAAACTAATAAAGCCTTATAAAAAACCCACTATTCTCATTCCAATACCATATCCTGATCATATTCTAACCTGAAAGAGAACACATAGACATCATGGTCAATCTCTTTGATTGAGAGGCCAGGACAAAGACACCATAACTCTTTAATCATAGACAAAAAAAATCCTCTTATTATGTGAGTGGTTAATTAATAGTTTTCTTACCAAGCCCCCATCGAAGCCTTCTTACCCTCCAAAACCACTGCTTCATCCAAACAGACCTGATTGTTACCCTCATTTGAGATGTGCAACGAGTTATTCAACATCAATTCAATATTCTCCATGATCAGCAAATTACATAAACGAGAAAAACAAGTGTTTTAAGAGACCTGAAATCCTAGAGGCCAAACCCTAGATTGCACCCACTCACAAAGAGAAAAACAAGCCTTCAGGAAAGACTTTTTAAAACCTCTTGTGGTAGAGTATATTAGTAGTATATTAATTTATCATATAAAACTATCGAAATTATTATTTAAGGTACTTATGACAAAATAGGACTAATGTGCAACCAAATATAGTTATTCAAGTTTTCAGATAATCATATCACCTTCTTTAGCTTTCCCATTAATCTGAAAACTCAGAACTCCCTTTACTAAACTGCCCCTAAGTAGATAGAGGAGTAAAAATATGTATATTCAGATACTTAATAATGAAAATAAAAAATGGGACATTTATTAAAAAAAAAAAATGGACACTCGCCATGAATTCTCCTATATTAAAAGGGTCTTATAGCAATATAGCTGGTATATAAGCATAAATACGACATGTAAAATATTATATACTCATATAAGTATATAAATCAAGTGTAAAAATACATATACCTGGTTATTTAGCTACAAAAACAAAGTCATTTATTAAAATAAAATGTAAGAAAGAACATCTACCAAAAATATTTCATATTAAAATATATTATGATGTATAGTCTTGTCAAACCTCGGCTAAAACCCAGACTTTTTCCGTAGCTACTCTTTCCAATTTGGTTATTTAGACAAATGGCCGAATTTTGGATAAATTTTTTTCAAAATGGCCATTTTGCAAAATTGTTAAAAAATGATCAAATTTTGAAAATTATATAAAAAAATGACTATTTTCATATTTAGTATATCAAAATATATTGATTTACTTTTCTAAAATTCATTTACTTTTTTAAAAATTAATTTATTTCATAAAAAATTGATTAACTAAAAAGATTAGTAATTTATCAAAATAAAATTATAAATTGTCATTTGTCAAATAAGTGTAAAAAGGGGCTCTTTTTTAAATTGAACTGAAAAAAACGCCATTTTATATAAATACTTTTTCTTATTTTCTTATTTTGTAGAATCCCTTGTTTTTTTTCTACGCCTAAAGGAAACCCAAACCTAAATCCAAACCCAAAACCCAAACCCAAAGTCCAGAGTCTCCAGACCCAATCGAGATATGTTTCTCTCTCTCTCTCTCTCTCTCTCTCTCTCTCTCACATATAAATTACTGCTCCTCCCTACCATTTTTCTAGACTTTCGGGGTTTTGTTCCCTCTCTTTCTTAATTCATTGTCCTACCTTTGTTCTAGGTTTTTGGTTTAGGGTTTAGAAAACGAGAAAATGAAGATGGATTCGAAGGACTATTTCGACGAGCACGATGCCAACGACAACGATGACGGAGATATTGGTGCTGTCTTCGCTGCTACTTTGGCCATTGATGACAATGACGTCGGAGACATTGATGCCGTCATCGTCGCTGCTTTGTCCTTGATGACGATGACGAACACGATGCCAACAACAACGACGATAGAGACATTGATGCATCTTCGCCGCTGCTTTGGCCATTGACGACAATGAGCACGATGCCAATGACAACGATGACAGAGACATTGATGCTGTCTTCGCCCCTACTTTGCCATTCACAACAATGACATCAGAGACACTGATGCCACCTTTGCCGTTGCTTCGTCCATTGACGACGACGATGAGCACGATGCAAACGACAACGACGATGGAGACATTGATGCTGTCTTCGCCGCAGCTTTGGCCATTGAAGACTACAAGCACGATGCCAACGATGACGGAGACACTGATGTCGTCTTCGGCGCTACTTTGGCCATTGACGACGACAAGCACGATGCCAACAACAACGACGACGGAGAAATTGGTGCCGTCTTCACCGCTGCTTTGGCCATTGATAACAACGAGCATGATGCCAACGACAACGATGTTGGAGACATTAATGCCATCTTCACTACTGCTTTGTTGATTGCAGACGTAGATAAGCACGATGCCAATGACAATGATGATGGAGATATTGGTGCCATCTTCGCCGTTGCTTTGGCCATTGACGATAATGAGCAAGATGCCAGTGACAACGACGTCGAAGACATTGATGCCGTCTTCGCCGTTGCTTTGTCCATTGCCGATGATGATGAGCACAATGCCAACAACAACGATGACGGAGACATTGATGGCGTCTTCGCCGCTGCTTTGGACATTGATGACGACGAGCATGATTCCAATAATGTCAGAGACATTGATGCTGTATTCGCCGCTGCTTTGGCCATTAACAACTACGAGCACGATGCCAACGACGACAGAGACATTGATGCCATCTTCGCCGGATATTGACGACGATGAGCACAATGCCAACAACAATGATGATGGAGACATTGGTGCCATCATCGCCGCTGCTTTGGCCATTAATGACAACGAGTGCGATGCCAACGACAACGACGTCGGAAAAATTAATGCCATCTTCGCTGCTACTTTGTTGATTGCAGACGTAGACGAGCATGATGCCAATGACAACGACGATGGAGACACTGGTGCCATCTTCGCCGTTGCTTTGGCCATTGACGACAACGAGTAAGATGCTAGTGAAAATGACGTCGAAGACATTGATGCCATCTTCGCCACTGCTTTGTCCATTACTGTCGACGACGAGCACGATGCCAACGACAACGACGACAGAGACATTGATGCCGTATTCACTACTGCTTCGGACATTGACGACGACGAGCATGATGCCAGCAATGTCAGAGACATTGATGCCGTATTCGCCACTGTTTTGGTCATTAATGACTATGAGCACGATGCCAACGACGACAGAGACACTGACGCCGTCTTCGCCACTGCTTTTGATATTGACGATGACGAGCACGATGCCAATAACAAAGATGATGGAGACATTGGTGCCATCATCGCCGCTGCTTTAGCAATTGATGACAACGAGCGCGATGCCAATGACAACGACGTCAGAGACATTAATGCCATCTTCCCCGCTGCTTTGTCGATTGCCGACATAGATGAGCACGATGCCAACGACAATGACGATGGAGACATTGGTGCCATCTTCGCCGTTGCTTTGGCCATTGACGACAACGAGCAAGATGCCAGTGACAACGACGTTGAAGACATTGATGCCGTCTTTGCCTCTGCTTTGTCCATTGCCGATGACGACGAGCACAATGCCAACGACAATGATGATAGAGACATTGACAACGTCTTCGCCGCTGCTTTGGGTATTGACGACGACGAGCATGATGTAAGTGAAAACAATGACGGAGACATTGGTGCCGTCATCGCGGCTGCTTTAGCCATTGATGACAATGAGCGCGATGCCAACAATAATGATGTTGGAGACATTAATGCCATCTTCGCCGATGCTTTGTCGATTGCCGA
>JXTC01000013.1:1492425-1546288 GCA_002914845.1 Trema orientale | reverse complement strand
GGACATTGATGACGGCGAGCAAGATGCTAACAATGTTAGAGACATTGATGCCGTATTCGCCACTGCCCATTAATGATGACGAGCACGATGCCAACAACGACAGAGACACTGATACCATCTTCGCCACTGCTTTGGATATCGACGGCAAGGAGCATGATGCCAACAACAATGATGACGGAGACATTAGTCCCGTTATCGCCGCTACTTTAGCCATTGATGACAACGAGCACGATACCAACGACAACGATGTCGGAGACATTAATGCCATCTTTGCCGTTGCTTTGTCGATTGCCGACGTAGACGAGCACGATGCCAACCACAATGACGATGGAGACATTGGTACCATCTTCGCCTTTGCTTTGGCCATTGAAGACAACGAGTAAGATGCCAGTGACAACGACATCAAAGACATTAATGCTGTCTTCGCCGCTGCTTTGTCCATTGTCGATGACGACGTGTACAATGCCAATGACAACAATGACGGAGACATTGATGCCGTCTTTACCGCTGCTATGGACATTGACGACGACGAGTATGATGCCAACAATGTCAGAGACATTGATGCCATATTCGCCACTGCTTTGGCCATTAACGACTACGAGCACGATGCCAACAATGATAGGGACATTGATACTGTCTTCGCCGCTGCTTCGGATATTGACAATGACGAGTACGATGTCAACAACGACAATGATAGAGACATTACTTCCGTAATCACCGCTGCTTTAGCCATTGATGACAACGAGCACGATACCAATGACAACGATGTCGGAGACATTAATGCCATCTTCGCCGTTGCTTTGTCGATTACCGACGTAGACGAGCACGATGCCAACCACAATGACGATGGAGACATTGGTACCATCTTCGCCTTTGCTTTGGCCATAGATGACAATGAGTAAAATGCCAGTGACAACGACATCGAAGACATTGATGCCGTCTTCGCCGCTGCTTTGTCCATTGTCGATGACGATGAGCACAATGCCAATGACAACAATGACGGAAACATTGATGCCGTCTTCGCCGCTGCTTTGGACATTGACGATGACGAGCATGATGCCAACAATGTCAGAGACATTGATGTCGTATTCGCCGCTGCTTTGGCCATTAACGACTACGAGCGCGATGCCAACGACGGTAGGGACATTGATACTGTCTTCGCCGCTGCTTCAGATATTGACAATGACGAGTACGATGTCAACAACGACAATGATAGAGACATTGCTGCCGTCATCGCCGCTGCTTTAGCCATTGATGACAACGAGCGCGATACCAACGACAACGATGTCGGAGACATTAATGCCATCTTCGCCGCTGCTTTGTCGATTGCTGACATAGACGAGCACGATGCCAACCACAATGACGATGGAGACATTGGTACCATCTTCGCCTTTGTTTTGGCCATTGACGACAACGAGTAAAATGCCAGTGACAACGACATCGAAGACATTGATGCCGTCTTCGCCGCTGCTTTGTCCATTGTCGATGATGACGAGCACAATGCCAATGACAATAATGACGGAAACATTGATGTCGTCTTCGCCGTTGCTTTGGACATTGACGATGACGAGCATGATGCCAACAATGTCAGAGACATTGATGTCGTATTCGCCGCTGCTTTGGCTATTAACGACTACGAGCACGATGCCAACGACGGTAGGGACGTTGATACTGTCTTCGTCGCTGCTTCAGATATTGACAATGACGAGTACGATGTCAACAACGACAATGATAGAGACATTACTGCCGTCATCGCCGCTGCTTTAGCCATTGATGACAACGAGCACGATACCGACGACAACGATGTCGGAGACATTAATGCCATCTTTGCCGCTGCTTTGTCGATTGCCGATGTAGACGAGCACGATGCCAACCACAATGACGATGGAGACATTGGTACCATCTTCGCCTTTGCTTTGGCCATTGAATACAACGAATAAAATGCCAGTGACAACGACATCGAAGACATTGATGCCCTCTTCGCCGCTGCTTTGTCCATTGTCGATGACGATGAGCATAATGCCAATGACAACAATGACGGAAACATTGATGCCATCTTCGCCGCTGCTTTGGACATTGACGATGACGAGCATGATGCCAACAATGTCAGAGACATTGATGTCATATTCGCTGTTGCTTTGGCCATTAACGACAACGAGCACGATGCCAACGACGATAGGGACATTGATACTGTCTTCGCTGCTGCTTCGGATATTGACAATGATGAGTACGATGCCTACAACAACAATGATGGAGACATTGATGCCATCATCGCCGCTGTTTTAGCCATTGATGACAACGAGCATGATACCAACGACAACGATGTCGGAGACATTAATGCCACCTTTGCTGCTGCTTTGTCGATTGTCGATGTAGTCGAGCACGATTCCAACCACAATAATGATGGAGACATTGGTACCATCTTTGCCTTTACTTTGGCCATTGACGACAACGAGTAAGATGCCAGTGACAACGACATTGAAGACATTGATGCCGTCTTCACCGCTGCTTTGTCCATGTCGATGATGACGAGCATAATACCAACGAGAATAATGACGGAGACATTGATGCCGTCTTCGCCGCTGCTTTGGACATTGACGACAACGAGCCTGATGCCAACAATGTCAGAGACGTTGATGCCATATTCGCCACTGCTTTGGCCATTAACGACTACGAGCACAATGCCAACGACGATAGAGACATTGATACTGTCTTCGCCGTTGCTTCAGATATTGACAATGACGAGTACGATGCCAACAACAACAATGATAGAGACATCGCTGCCGTCATCGCTGCTGCTTTAGCTATTGATGACAACGAGTGCAATGCCAACGACAACGATGTCGGAGACATTAATGTCATCTTCACTGCTGCTTTGTTGATTGCCGACGTTGACGAGCACGATGCCAAGGACAATGATGATGGAGACATTAGTGCCATCTTCACCGTTGCTTTGGCCATTGATGACAACGAGCAAGATGCTAGTGACAATGACGTCGAAGACATTGATGCCGTCCTCACCGTTGCTTTGTCCATTGCCGATGGCGATAAGCATAATGCCACGACAACGACGACAGAGACATTGATGCCGTCTTTGCTGCTGCTTTGGACTTTGACGACAAACATGATGCCAACAATGTAAGAGACATTGATGTCGTATTCGCCGCTGCTTTGGCCATTAACGGCTACAAGCATGATGCCAACGACGTCGGAGACATTAATGTCATCTTCGCCACTGCTTTGTCAATTGCCGACGTAGGCGAGCACGATACCAATGACAATGATGATAGAGACATTGGTACCAGCTTCGCCGTTGCTTTGGCCATTGACGACAACGAGCAAGATTCCAGTGACAACGATATCAAAGACAATGATGCCGTCTTCGCCGCTGCTTTGTCCATTGCCGATGACGACGAGCACGATGCCAACGACAACGACGATGGAGACATTGATACCATCTTCGCCGCTGCTTTGGACATTGATGACGACGAGCATGATGCCAACAATGTCAGAGACATTGATGCCTTAACGACTACGAGCACGATGCCAACAACGATAGAGGTATTGATGCAGTCTTCACCGTTGCTTTGGATATCGACGACGACGAGCACGATGCCGACAACAACGATGACAGAGACATTGGTGCCGTCATCGCCGCTGCTTTGGCCATTGATGACAACGAGTGGGATGCCAATGACAATGACGTCGGAGACATTGATGCCATCTTCGCCGCTGCTTTGTCCATTGCCGACGATGATGAACACGATGCCAACGACAATGACGATGGAGACATTGGTGCCATCTTCGCCGCTGCTTTGATCATTGAGAACAACGAGCATGATGCCAATGACAACAACGTCAGAGACATTGATGATGTTTTCGCTGCTGCTTTGTCCATTACCGACGGTGACGAGCACAATGCCAACGACAATAGCTATGGAGACATTGGTGCCATCTTCGCCGCTGCTTTGGCCATTGACGACAACGAGCATGATGCTAACGACAACGATGTCAGAGACATTGATGCGGTCTTTGCCGCTGCTTTGTCCATTGCCTGCGACGACAAGCACGATGCCAACGACGTCAGAGACATTGATGCCGTTTTTCACCGCTGCTTTGGCCATTGATGACGACGAGCACGATGCCAATGACAACAATGACAGAGACATTGGTGCTGTTTTCGACGCTGCTTTGGCCATTGATAACAACGACTTCGGTGACGTTGATGCCATCGTCGCTACTACTTTGTCCATTGACGATGATGACGAGCACGATGCCAACGATAACGCTGATGGAGACATTGGTGCCATCTTCACCGCTGCTTTGGCCATTGACGATGACGAGCACAATGCCAACGACGACGGAGACATTGATGCGGTCTTCACCGTTGCTTTGGCCATTGACGACGACGAGTACGATGCCGATGATAACGACGATGGAGACATTAATGCCGTCTTCACCGCTGCTTTGGCCACTGACGACGACGATATCCATAATGATTTGCAATATGTCGAAAATGTAAGTAATCGCGTTAATTTGGGGTTTTTGAGTTTTGAGCTGTTTGGTTCTGGTTTTGGTGTTTTTTTTTTTTTTCCTGAATGTAGTAATGTGATTCTTGTTGCTGTTTGGATTGAGCTGGGAAGTATTGACGGTGAATAATTAGATAGTGTTTGGTCAATTTTGATGTGTTTAATTGCTTATATCATGTTAAAGTTAGGTAATACAATATTAATTTGTAACATCTATTCTATTCTCTTTCATTGTGCCTGTTGTTCTTGGGGGAGTAGTCTTAGCAACCGATGAGCTTCGAGGAGTTGGGGTCAATTGTGAACTCGTAAATTCTTACAGTTTTGTTTTATGAGATAGTAGTCATATTTTGGAACTTTCAAGCTCTCCTACTGGTAATAACTGCTGAGTTTTGGCTTTGTAGATTAGTTCATGTTAAAATTGGCAAGCTACTCTTGAATTTGCCTTGTTGGCGGTTCTTAGAAAAATGCATATACTGTATAAATGATTCCTGCTTTGACATATTGTGAAGGGGATAATGCCTAATTTTCAGTCCTGGTGAAATAGTCTTACGATGACCTTCAAAAAAATGTTAGTTCAAAGGGTAAAGTAACGCATATGAAGTTCATAAACTAAAATGGGACTAGGTAAAATAAAAGTTCAGGAGGCATTAATGATATTAACTCTTTATTCATTTTTTTTCCCTTTCTGTCATAGTGAAAGCAAATATACGTAGAGCCACTTACTAAGGCAATATCTATTGGGTTGAGTTCATTGGATCCATGTAGATACATGGTAATTGGTATGCTGTTTGTTGTGATCGTTTAACAACAAAATCCTTCATGCTTCAGGTGTTACTGAAGGTAAAATAAAAATAGCTCTTTTTACAGATTTAAAGCTTGCATTCATTGTTTTTCTCCAACAAGGGAAAGAAAACTGCAGTAGCTCCACCTACTAAGGCATAAAAGAAGGTAGATGAGCAAGGTTGCTTCTTTTGCAGAAAGGATGGTTCCCGTTTTCTTAATGACAACTTATACATGTTAAATACCCAACCCTCTGTTAATGAGGCTTTGTATGTTAATTCAAGAGATACAAAATGAAAATTAACTAATGAGGACTCAATGATATTATGGCGCAAATGCTTAGATATATTTCTAAACGAAGAATTGAATATCTTGTGTCTGATGGGATCTTTGGTCCTCTTAATTTGGCAGATTTTCAAGTCTGCATTGAGTACGTAAAGGAGAAATAGATAAACGTTAGGAAGTTAGGTGCCAATAGGAGCTCTAGCATTTTAGAATTGATAATTGAGTGTCTGTTTGGGACTGTTCTACTAAAGTTTTGGATTACTCATTGCATTATAATTGATTTTTTTTTTTGGTTGCCTTGTCACAGCAAAACTATACTGTTTTGTCTGAAGCAGACCTTTGTCAACGTATAGAGGATGATATTCTGTGGATATCTTCTATGCTTTCTATTCCAAAGGGTGATGCTAGCAAACTGCTCTACCACATTAATTGGTCAATTTTTGTTTCTGTTATGCTGTCATTTATTATTTTAATCAAAATCTGAAAATTTTCTTTTTGGCTTGATATACACCGATATGCTTAGCAGAAGTGAAAGGATTTATTTACTTGTCAGCTATATCTTTTTAGATTTTGCAGCTTGTATGTTCTTTTTATTTAATAGGTTGTGGTCATGATGAATTGTGTCTATGGTGTATGTAAGCTTTTATTCCTTTCTACTAACAGGAGTGTCGATAGAGTACATGATCAGTGGTTTGTAAAGGAAGAAGAAATTCGCAATGCTATTGGCTTACTAAAAGAACCAGTTACTGCTGATCCAAATGTTACAGAAGTAAGAATTCTGTGTCTATTTTGTAGTATAAGAAATTGGGCATTTTGCTTGAAAGCTGGTGATGTTGATGTCTTCTTATTGCTTTGGTACTCTCTTACTTTTTAACTTCTTGTTATTTTTTGACAGCTGGAATGTGGGATTTGTTTTGAAGTCTATCCTTGTGATAAGATTCCATCTGTCCTTTGTGGTCATCCATTCTGTGAGGCATGTTGGGCAGGTTTGTTACAGACTGGTTTTGCTAATAATTTTATCCAGATTACTAAAAGTCTGATTTGGTTTATTTCTTGACTAATTATTTTTATTCTACTAATTATGCAACAAGAGTAATTCACTAATTCTCCAATGTTCTGTTCTCTGTCTGTCTCTCAAAGTGAAGGAAGAACAAGCTATTCCTTAGAAGTATGTTAATAAATATGTATAAGATATACTCCCTCTAAGAGATAATAGGCTGGTTTATTTAAATTCATCTGCTATGTAGAATGTCCCATTGATATAATTGAGTCTTCTTTAAACAAAGGTTTTGACTGAGCAAGCGCTAGTGTATTAGTCAGTGGTGCCAAAGAAATTCTTCCTTTTTGCTGAGTAACTAAAGTTTAATTGCTTAGTGCATTGCACATAAAAGCGTTATCAATATGCTGTCAGGAAGACAAACAGGTGTTTGGCAGGCAAGTTAATATGCTTTGGTACAGCAGAGAAAGAAGACACCGAAAAAATAAAAAAATAAAAAATAGAAGAAAGAAGGAAATATGCAAGAAAAAATTTAAATAAGTTTACATTATGTTAGGAACGAAAATATTAGGTAAATGATGATTTCAATTACATTGCACCCTGCTGACCACCTAATATAAAAGTCAAATTAATTGATATGTGGTTATTTTTTTACGTGTTCCAGCTCTGTTTAACTCTGACTGACTATTAAATTGTCTCGACATTTCATTACTGTTTTCACTTTAAATCTGACGACCTCAGTGCCTGTTTCAGCTTTATATTTTCCAAATGTGAATTCCGCTTATCATTTGGTGTTTGGATCTTTTTTTCTCCCTCTTTTAGGTCATATCAATACAACCTTAAAGGAAAATCCTCGACGTACTTTTTTGAAATGCCCAGATCCGTCTTGTGTTTATACTGTTTTGTTAGTGTAGACATGGTTAATGAATTCTCCTCTGATGAAGTCAGGAAGAACTATCATTGTTTTTACCGTTAGATCTTATGTTGAAGCGAATTGGAAGTTAATTTAATGTTTGACATTAGTTATTCAGTGCTTGGAAGTAATTGTAGTTTCTCCGCTATCTTGTATATTAATTTGAAGTGCCTCCAGTGGAGGTACTTATGTTTATGAACATGCGTTAATTAAAAAAGTTCATTTGCCTGTGACTGCCCGATGACTACACTTGCCGAGACATGTTTTGTTGATTAGTTTTGCGGTTTCAATTTTTCGGTTTGCTTTTGTAGATTAAATGGTGCCCGTTTCCTGGATGCAAATATGCTGTAGAATTTGTGGGTGGTCTTGGAATTTTTGATGTTACTTGTCGGTGTAAACATCGTTTCTGTTGGAATATAAGTCTGTCCCCCTCTTTTTATATACATACATGTCTATATATATATATGGCACCAATTCAGTAGGTAATTTTTTGTTTTTACTTATCAATACGTATTGTTTTGCTCAATTAAAAATCATCACACGCGTCTTTTCATAGTAAAAAATAGAAAGAAAAAAGTATTAAATAGTGTGCATTTATTTTTATTATTTCTTATTCCAACTATTTTATAGTAGCCATTAGATAAATGATCCAACGGTTAAAAAAAGTACCTAAAGAAAGGTAAAACTGAACATTTTTTGAAATTTATGGAACTCATAGTTATTATTGTTATTATTTTTTTTTCACCTTTCAGTGTGCCGAGGAAAGTCACCGGCCCGCCAATTGCGAGTCTGTTGCCAGCTGGAGTACAAATAGTTTTGCTAATTTGGGAAGTAGAATTTGGTATGGGTTAAAAATATTATGTTTGGTAATTCATAATTGTATGTTATTTCCTGTTATTTGTTGTTTGAAATGCTTTTCCACCTAAATTGAACCCTAGTGGCCACTTAGGACCCGTAATTAAGATATAAGAGTCTACATGATGGCTACTTTGAGAGAGTATATATTTGAAGGTTGGTTCAAAGTATCACTCACATACGAGATATCTTGTTAGGTTAGTGGCTTATTTTGTTGGACTTACATTTCTGGCTACAAATTTATGCATATTTGGTAAATTTTTCAGGATTTTGGCTAATGCTCGTTGCTGTCCAAGGTGCAAACGGGTTGAGAAAGTGGATTGGTGGCAGCATATGACATGCTTGGGTCCTTGTTTCTTTGAATTTTGTTGGTAAGATTATTTGCAACTACAACTCGGTTTAGTTAGAATCACATATGTTTTCTTGTGATTGTTTTATCCTAATGTAATTGATTAGTCCTTGTAGGACGTGCCTTCGTGCTTGGTCGGACCTCGGTTTAAGGGATCATGATTTTTACACCTGCAAAGTGATCAAAACACAAATGAAGCTAGAGGTAGTGTTATATTCATTACAGTTTTCATGTTTTTGTTTATTTGTTACTTGAGACATGTTTCCCTAGACTTCTTGTTTATGTTTTGTAACCATATTTAAAATGACACGAATTTTACAAGTTGAAGAGAATAAAAGAAGAGAGTTGCGTGATAACACACCTGAGAGGTATACTCGATATTATGAAAAATGGGCAACTGAACATAAGGTATGTAAAACGATGATATACTTATGAACTGTTAATCTTTCATTTAAATGATATTAATTCCTCTGATTCCCCCACCCCCCTAGTTGCAGAATAAGAAAGAAGCATTAGAGGACTTACTCCACATGTAAAACATGCTTGTAAGCATTATTATTAGTATCAGTTGTAGTTTAGTATTGTAACTGTCTCTCTACGAATATAGGCTTATGTATATATTTGTTTCTGTTGTTTTTTATGGATATTTAACTTGCTGTTCGTAATAATTTATTTAAATAGAAATCTGCTTTCTTTTTCTTCAAGAAGAAATATAGACTTATTTCTTTGTAATAGTAGTCGAACTTGACTTTTTAATATAGTTTAAGGTCCATCTAATTCTTTATCAGTTAAAATAGTCAACATGCCCGTGGATTTTTTTCTCCCCTCAAAAGTTCTTTCTTATCCTGCTAAGTTGACCTTATTTACTTGCCTGAGACGACCCATTGTTGCTTTTGCAAAATAATAAAGTTTTACAATTTTTTAACTTTGTAGCTTAAGAAGCTAAGTTACAAGCAGTGCCAACCTGAGTCAGAGCTGAAGTTCATTACAGATGCCTGGCATCTGTTACATTATAGTTTCTCCACTCGTTTCTTCACTATCAAAAGTTAGAACTCAAATACTGCTTTCCCTTACTATGTTGCTCTATTTTCAGATAGTTGAGTGCAGGCAAGTTCTAAAATGGACGCATGTGTATAGGTTTTATTTACCAGAGCATGAACAGGCCAAGATACGGTACTTCGAATACTTGCAAGGTTTGTTTGTGCAGGTGTTTTTTTTTTTTTTTTTTTTTTTTAGGTTTGATGCTAGAAATTTCTAATTTTGGCCTTTTCTGCAGATCATGCCGAATCTATGTTGAAATCACTTCATCAGTGTGCTGACAAGGAGATACAAATTTATATCAATGCAAAGGGTCAATCAGAAGATTTCAATGACTTCTGCTTAAAACTCACTCAAATGACCAGGTTATTTTGGTGGTCATTTTTTTCCAATATTCGTCAGAGATTATATGTTTTGCTTTGCGAAGTCATAGACAAGCAGGTTAAATATCAAGAGTCTAGTAAGAGTTCTGGAGAATGGCCTAGGCGATCACAAGAGCTTGCGAGGTACAACATCCGGTTCAAGCAGTTCCAATGGCAGCATTGTTTATACAAGTCGCTGGTCTTGTGAGCGTTGCAGCTTTTCCAATGTCAGGGAAGCCACGTTCTGTGAGATTTGCCTGCATCGCCAACAATAAGAAAGGGGGGGTGAAACTTAAAGGTTCTGATAGGAAAGAATATCATAGGAAGCTTGAAACCTAACTCCAAAGACAGTTCAAGATTAAAATGATGTATATATATACATTTTTTTTTTTTCAATCAAATTTTGTATTTGTTGACATGGTGTTCTGGTACCTTTTCTGGGTGTGACAGTAGTGTATCTCTAAGTGGAAGGCTATGGATTATAATGTACTGAATATGCTCTCCTCTTCTCATATTTTACTGTCTTGTAGGGCTCAACCAAAGTGTCCCCAGTTTCTTGTTATTTTGTGTGAACCGTTACTATATAAGCACTCAAAAAACTAACAATGAGCAACCGGAAAAAGTCATGGTGTAGGATAACTTTTTAAGAAAGAAAGAACCTTGTGAGACAAATGCAGACATTGGCTGGTAAAGGAGCTTTATCTATCAGAAGGTCCAGTAAAGTAATCGTTAAAGCTGGATCCCCTACTTTTCATTTTGTCTTTGCTTTAACCATAGAGTAAGGACACATTTTAACTTTGCTTTCGTACTTGAAATGTCCTCTTCTATTATATCGAAAGATTTCATGATTATTGGTATCCACAAAGGATCCTTATTAAAAAATCAAACTGGACATCGTTTTCCATGTCCTTGGAATTTACTTAGAAAGGAAATCCGACTCAGCAAGTCCTGGGAACTTACTCAAAGAATACATAAAACAAATTCGTCAGTTCACACCAAACCAAAAATATTGAACTGAACTCAGAAACCTTGCCTGAATCTTCGATTAGATACATGAACCTTATTTTTATTGTACTGCAAAAGTTACCAAGTTACCGAGGTATATTACAACATCCAGAGCTACCTAATATGTATAACTTAATTATTGACCATATCAATTAAAGATTATGAGAATCTGACAATGAAATGAAAGTTTATAAGAATGTACAATTGTTAGATGAATATGGGATTGCAATTAAACCGAATACAAACCCTAGAATATTCATGCTAAACTCATAGTTTAGGGATTTGTTGAGTTTACCTGAATCCATGGCTAATTTGTTGAAGATTAGAGATGGAGAGACCAAATAGAAGCGTAAGAAGTGTCTTAAGGGTTTGTGTCTTCTACCGTATAAAGCCTAATGTCACTAAGATGGAGTTCTCTGTAACTGATGGTGAGTTACAGAGAATTGAGCGTACATGAAAATTCGGCCGTAGGGACCATAACCCTAATAGGATTTTTAAATAGTTCCTTATTGGGTATTTATCATGCCCATTAGGGTTGACTAACATGGTATCCATACCCAGTTAGATATCTTGACCTATCTTTAAATCATTATTGGGTCCTTTTGAAATAATATGGCCTTATATAATTATTTTGTATATGTGGCATAACATAGAAAATACAATTTCCTAACAATCTCCCACTTGGGTTACATATATACCGTATACAATTGTATTTCAAAACTGAAGTATGGCCATAAAATTGTCATATTATTCTTGAATATTCCTGAAGTTGCAATCTCGTCAATCAGAAATATTAGCAGGAAACCAAAGCACTCATTATTACTCTTATTTGAATGGCAACTAGAGCCCTCAATTATCATCGTACCAATACGCCTGAATGACATAGATCGAGTATGGAATGTAGCACGAAAATCAAATACAATGTGACTTACCGTGTCTATTTCCAATTAGTCCTCCTTAAACTTTAGTGAGATCGACCTTAGTCTTTCCCTATTAGTATATTACCGCAAACTTTAATATTAAACTATAATAGGAAAGCAAGAAATATGAAATATATCATATATTAAAATTGAGTAGAGTCTACAATAAAATCCATCAATAACCAAAGTACTGCAGTAAACAAACATGAAAAAATGTAATATAAAGCATCAGAACCAAATTACAAACTCTTACTAAAACTGCACACCATCCAAAAATACAACACCTATACGAGCAGTATGCTCGTGAAACACTTTAGGTGGTAAACTTTTCTTGAGTAAATCCGTTGTCATAGAGTTTGTATCAATATGTTCTATCAACACAAGTCGACTCTAAACTTTCTTTTTGACAGCTAGGAACTTGACGTTAATGTGTTTTGACTTTGATGAGCTCTTGTTTCCATTGGAATATAGAACTGCAGAGTTATTATCACAATAAAGCTTCAATAGCCTTTCAATACCATTTACTACATGCAGCCCGGTGACAAAGTTTCATAGCCATGTCCCCTGATTGGACGCCTCATAACAAGCTATGAATTCTGCCTCCATAGTTGAAGTAGCTACAAGTATCTGCTTAGCACTCTTCTTGGAAATAGCTCCTCCAACTAAAATTTAGACATAGCCCGATGTGGATTTTTTACTGTCTAGGCCTCCAGCAAAATTGGAATTGGAATACCTTATCCGATCGCCGATAAATGAGCATGTATTCTTTCGTACTCTGTAAGTATCTTATAACCCTTTTGCTGCCTTCCAATGATCCACTCTAAGATTACTCATGTATCTACCAAGTACATACCTGAGCATACATTAAACTTCCTACAGTTGAAGCATAAAGAAACTGTTGCATGGCTACTTTATCAATATCATTCTTGGGGCTTTGATTGAGGCTACATTTATCTCCTTTAGACACTGGAGTATCTATTGGTATATACATATCCATACCAAATCTGCTGAGCACCCTCTCGATATAGCTCTTTTATGACAACCCAAGGATAATCCGAGAGCGATATCGGTATATCTGTATACCTAATACAAAAGAGGCAATACCAAGATCTTTCATTTCAAAATTCTTCACAAGAAATCTCTTGGTGTCGTGCAGTAAGCCTATATCACTATTTGCCAGTAGTATATCATTAACATAAAGTACCATGAAAATAAACTTACTTTCATTGAACTTATGATATACACAGTCATTAACAAGATTCACCTTAGAATCAAACGAGATGATCAACTTATGAAACTTGTGATACCATTGACGGGAAGCCTGCTTAAGACCATAGATAGATTTTTTGAGTTTGCAGACCATAGACTTTGGATCTCCTAATATAAAGTTTTTTGGTTGCATCATATAAATCATCTCATCAATGTCGCTATTGAGAAACGCATTCTTAACGTAAATCTAATGAAGTTCAAGATCAAAAGGAGCCACAAATGCCATAATTACTCTAAAAGAGTCATTCAAAGCAACTAAAGAGAAGGTCTCTTTAAAGTCAATGCTTCTTTCTGAGTGAAGCCTTTAGCAACAAGATGAGCCTTATATCTCTCAACATTGCATTTTGAATCCCGCTTGGTCTTAAATATCCATTTGCAACCAATGGGCTTCGTACCTTCAGGTAATTTGACGAGATCCCAAACGTCATTGTCTCTCACAGACTTTATTTCCTCACTCATGGCATCGATCTACTTTTGAGAATTAGAACTTTGTTTGACTTGTGTAAAGTTAATTGGATTATCTTTCATTATCCCGATGTCAAACTCACGTTCTTGGAGATATACTACGTAATCATCCATAATCACATTTTTTTCTTTCTCTAATGACCTCTTTAAAGGCACTTGTTCTTGAGGTTGTTGAGTTTACTCTACAAAAGTATTGACCTTATCGGGGACATGAACCTCTTGAACTTATCTTGTACTGGAATGATTGTATCTTGAACAATGATATTGGCAGGAACACTATCCTGAGTGTCCTGACCATTGTGAATAGCAACCATAAGAAGAGGAACAAATTCCTCTTCAAAAACAATGTCTCTAAACTTATCTCCCCCCTTCCCCCCAAAACTCAATATCCTTAAGAAAATCTTGTATTTCCTGTCTCAAAGTATAGCCTCTAGATCTTTCAGAATACCTTACAAAGTAGCAGCTCACGGTTCTAGAGTCCAATTTCTTTTCATTCAGCTTATAAGGCCTTGCCTTAGCTAGACAATCCCAAATGTGTAAATGATTAATACTGGGCTTGTGCCCAGTCTAAAGTTCATAAGAGGTTTTAGCTACTGCTTTACTTAGTACTCTGTTTAGGATATATGCTATAGTCTTGAGTGCGTCTCCTCATAGCAATTATGGGACAGTAGAATGACTAATCATACTCCTTACCATATCCTTAAGTATCTTATTGCATTGGTCAGCAATACTATTCATGCTAGGTTTTCCTGGTATGGTATATTACAGAACGATGCTGCATTGTTCCAAATACTTAGTAAAAGGCCATGGACGTTGCTCACCTGATCCATCATATCGACTGTAGTATTCACCATCCCGATCAGATTTGACAGCCTTAATTTTATTATAAGTTGATTTTCAACCTCAACTTTATCAGCCTTAAATACGTCCAGTGATTGTGAATTCACATAAATTAAGTAGATATACCCATAGTGAGAGCAGTCATCTATGAACGTGATGAAGTATTATTGTCCGTATGTATCAATTCTAAAATACTAGAGCTCCTATTGGCACCTAACTTCCTAACGTTTATCTATTTCCCCTTTATATACTCAATGCAGACTTAAAAGTCTGCCAAATTGAGGGGACCAAGGATCCCATCAGACATAAGATATTTAATTCTTTGAGATAGAGAATTTTTAGAGTGGATGAGTTATGGTGAAATCGGACACCCTAGGTTTAATTTCATTGATTTACATCTTGTGTTATTTTTCGCTTTTTATTTTCATTCTCATTTATTTTTATTGCTTTTAGTTTTAAGTTGATTTAATTTTTCTTTAGTCGATTGATTCAAATAAAATTAGGGTTAGCTAAATTTCAGTACTTGGTAAGTCAACAGTCTTCGTGGGACGATACTTATACTCACTACTTTATTACTTGTTCGCGATATTGTGCGCTTGCAAATTTTCACAACAAGTTTTTAGCGCCATTGCCGGGGACTGTTAGATTTTTATTAATATCGATACTAAGTAGCCTTAATTTTAATTTGAAATTTTATTTTTATTTTTATTTTACATTGTCTCTAGTTTTGATTTTTCAGGTATTCATAGTTGGTGCTAAAAAAAAATAAAGGGCTAAGATGTGGAATAACACTAGTACCTTTTTCCAATATGATATGGAGTCTCTATCTGAAGTATGGAAAAGGTATAAAGAGATGTTAATGTGGGTGCCATATAATAGAATGCCAAGGTGGTTAAGTGTTGAAACATTCTACAATGGGTTGAACAACGTAACTGAGAATATGGTTGATGGAGCTGCTGGTGGATCTCTATAGAGAATAACAGCTGATGAAGCATATGAGTTGATAGAAGCGGTGACTTATCATTATCAGAATCCAACAGAATATTATATGCCAAAGAGAGCCGTTGGGGTCTATGAAATTGATGCCATCTCAGCCTTATCTGCTCAAGTTGCTACTTTGTCAAGGCAGTTGGATAATTTAAGAGAAAACACCATTCACACTTCATACCAAGTGTGCAAATTATGTGGAGGGAACTATACAAGAGCTAATTGCCGATTTGGAAGTTCGTTTACGCCATATACCAGTGAACAAACTAACTATATTTACGACTTCTAACAGCAACACAATCCCTATCCTAACATATATACTCTGAGGTGGCAGAATAATTCAGATTTCTCATGGAATAATCAACACACGATGAATCTTTTACCAGGATTTCAACAACAAGAGAAGAAGGTATCGTTGGAAGATGCCTTTGCCAAACTTGCCCAAACGACATCTCAGTTCCTTGCAAATCGAGATGCAGCATCTCAATACCTTGATGAGCAAATGGGTCAATTGAGAACTCTTTTATCTGAAAGATCACATGAATCTTTATTAAGCGACACTGAGACCAATCTAAACAATGAAGAGATGGAGATTACACCTGAGAGTGGTGAACAAGTCAGTGAGTCGAAAAATGATTCGCAAGAATCTACAGAAAGTCAAGTTTCCACTGCTCTTTCTCAATTAATATTTCCAAGTGAAGCGGATGAGGACAATGTGGAGCAACTTGAAAACGCCACCAAGGACATTGAAGAAATAAATTCAACTATACCACAACTACAAATAGCCAAATCATTGGATACTACCAAGTGTCCAGAAGTACCAGTAGAAGCTTAGATAATCCATCCTAAGACTATGAAAGATGAAAATGAAGAGGCTGTGGAGGATACACATTACTTGATAGCTTTGCCAAGTTATGTTTATGGGAGAAAGCCAAAATTTAACAAACTTGGGAAAGAATCTCTTACACTATGGCCATCTATTCAAAAGCCTCTAACACTTAAGCCCCTGCCCTCTCGATGTCAATACATATACATAGGTGATGCTTATGAGAACGCTAAATTGTGTAAGGAGTTGATAAAAAGATGGTATGATAGACATAAGACTTCCATAATCCTGCTCGACCTTGGATAGGAATTGCTGAAGAGTCTGGCTGATAACTATAAAATAAGCGCTTCTTAGGAGGCAACCCATGATCTATTTCTTTTTCCTTTTAGTTCTGAATTTTTAGATTTCTTTTCTTTTGTTATGTTTTATTTTGTTTTGTATATTTCAGGTTCTTACACAAGTTTGGGGGTCGACATGTGCATTTAAACGACTTAACTGGAATCCTCCATCTTCGTGTGAAAATCTGAGGGAGTTTTCTTTTACCTTCTTTTTTATTTTTAACATTGGGGACAATGTTAATTTTAAGTTTGGGGGTAGGGAGTTAAAACAAAAAAAAAATCAAAAATTTTTTTTAAAATTTTTTTAGATTAGTTTAGTTTTTTTGTTATGACCTAGTTTGATGATCGAATGCTGATGATAAGACTATGATTTAACTGAATAAGGTTCTTGGAAAAATGATGAATGCTATTTTTGTCTGTGTGCTTGATTCTGTGATAGTTTGGTTTCGCTTACGATTCCTTGATAATTTTGAGCACATGAATAGTTGCATTTAATTATTTTGTTTACTTAGAGAAAGTTTATGTGGATTTAGTACATCTTTGAAATCTCATTAATAAACTCTAGAACCTGTTTGATTATCATTTGAGACGAAATCCTAGACTGCATTGCATTAGAGATATGATTTAGGCCATCTTTGGATCATTTGAATCTTTCAAGCCTACCCTTGACACTTATATCCATAGTTTACCCCTTTGAGCCTAATTATTGACCTTTTCTTTTATACCCATATTTTTAGCCTTATCTTTAAAAAGTTTTGAACATTTTACCTTATGTCTAATAGCACATGTGATCTTTGTTGAATATATTTTGAGTTATGCAATTTGGGAGGAAAGGTGGTGTTGGAAAAATTTTATGAAGGCCGTAAAAGAGAAAGTATTATACTAAGTACTATACCCTCGTGTAAAAAAAAATGAAGAAAAAAAAAGTGGTTAAAAAAAGATTGAAAAATCATAAGTTTGGAGTATAGTGGTTTAATGAGAAAATGTGGAGTGAAAGAAGAAATTGGAAAGATAAGTTTGGGGGTGGTATGTCAATAAAGTATTGAGTTGAGTAGTATAAAAATCCGAAAATAAAAATTTTGTGCTTAGGGTGATTTGAGCCACAAAAATGTCTATTATCCTGCTTATTACCTTAGCCATACATTACAAGCTTAATAAAGTCCTAATGATCTT
This sequence comes from Trema orientale, assembly GCA_002914845.1. Lineage (NCBI taxonomy): Eukaryota > Viridiplantae > Streptophyta > Magnoliopsida > Rosales > Cannabaceae > Trema > Trema orientale. The sequence continues at coordinate 1,528,357 of JXTC01000013.1, read as the reverse complement.
TAGTGCAGTATTAGTCTATATTACTGGAGAGTGGTATGAAAAGTAGGCCTATAGAGTTTATATATTTCTATCTAGAGATTTATTATAGCTTACTTATTTGCATAAACTGATCCAAGTTATATATGATTAAATGTAATTATTTTCACACACATACTCAAGGAGTCTATAGTGGAATCATATTAGTATTTGAATTGAAATTCTAAACCTATTTATAGTGTTCAAAATTTTTCTTTGAGCTTTATATTATGTGAAATCTTTGAGGCAAGTTTTTGAGAATTAAACTGGTCATGGTTTGGTCACAGTTAGGTGTTTAGAATTTTATTTAGGTTTTTCTTTCTTTCTTTTGCTCGAGGACTAGCAAAAAGTTAAGTTTGGGGGTATTTGATGTGCTCATATTTTATACAATATTTATATACCTTTTCGAGTTTAATCTTATGCCTAAGCGTTTCTCTTCTTAAAGTCTTTATCTTAATTTGTGCTATTTTATTTAATTAAGCAGTTTATGAAGTATTTCAGAAAAAGAATACTTAAAAGTGATATTCTCCCAAATTAAGGAATAAAAGATGACAAGCGTGAGCTGAAGCCTATTCATTTAATTGAAAGCCTAATCAGTATGGCCCATTTGAATTGTTGAACGAATGAAGTGGGTGAGCTATTTTTTTATAAATGTGCCTTCTTAATAAGAAAAGGACAAAGGTCCATGTGCTTTAATTGAAGAAAAATAGGCTCAGTAGCTACACATGATAAGAGTTTCAAATGTAGTAAAAGAATTGGGTTCAAATGAATTTAAGAGAAGCCCAATACAAGGTTTGAAGAGATTAGGCACTCACGTGAAGGCTCGTGGTTCTAGAATTGTATAAAAGGAATTTCCCAAATTATAGGAAAGGAGACCTAAGTCGATGGACTTAATTTTTTCATTAGAACACAATATATAAGAAGAGAAGCATTGGCACAAGAGGGGGGTGCGGAGGGCGACACCAGAGAACGCACAAGAGGGGCAGTGACAGAGATCTCTCTTAGAGCAGTTTTTCTTCCCTGTTCTCAATTTTTTATTTGAATATTATATTTTTGTTTATAGTTTTTCCTAGTTTAATTATGTTCTAGATTTTTTTTTTCTAGAGCTACGATGTAGCCTAACTATGATGCTTTAATATTTTTCTTTCAATTTAATCCATGAATTATTTTTTCTAGTTGAGTTTTTAATTCTATTCTTAATGCTTCTATTTAATTGGCCACTAAATAGATGACTTGTTAATCATAATGAAACCGGAAGGAGATTTATGTGTCTAGTTCATTAGATTGAAAGCTATAAATTGCATGTAAAATAGGAATATATTTACATGGTTTGTGTAGCCGCTATATGAGTTTCCATAAATCTTAATGAATTCTTAATTAGTTTAATTCACATAGGAATATAGTGAATTGGTAATTAAGGGTATTTTTGGTTGAACTCGGGAGAGAATAGTGAATAAATTAGGGAATCTCGACTATCAACTAGGGGAATAATTTTAGGCTAATGAGATAGAGAATTTTTAGAGTGGATTAGTTATGGTGAAATCGGACACCCTAGGTTTAATTTCATTGATTTACATCTTGTGTTATTTTTCCTTTTTTATTTTCATTCTCATTTCTTTTTATTGCTTTTAGTTTTAAGTTGATTTAATTTTTCTTTAGTCGATTGATTCAAATAAAATTAGGGTTAGTTAAATTTCGGTACTTGGTAAGTCAACAGTCTTCGTGGGACGATACTCATATTCACTACTTTATTACTTGTTCGCGATATTATGCGCTTGCAAATTTTCAGAAAACCTATTGTGGATTTCACTTGAGAAGACAAAGGAATAGTCAATATTGATGAGTTACTCTAGATCTTGATTTAGTTTTGGAAATGTCAGCTACAAAACCCTAAGTCCTATATTAGAGAATCCAAAAATATAAAAAATCACAAAGCTCTAGATTTGAAAAACAAAATATTGAGCTCACCTTAGAACTTGGAGTTGAGAATAGATCAGATTGATCGATGAATCGAAAGAGTAGAGGCAACCCAAAATGGCGAAAAAGGTAGAAATCGTGGCTATTTTTGAACGGAAAAATGCTTGAGGAGAGGAGAGATGTCAATCTGGATAGAAGAGATCTTCAGGATATCGCCATTTTCGATTGGACAAAAGCTCGATGAAGGAGAAAATGGATAGAGGTTTCTGGGAGAACGCTGTGGTGGAGAACACAACTTCAGATGTAAAATAATACTATATAGTCTAATACATGGATTTTTTTTTATTCTATTGTATAGAGTGTATTGTATTAAAATAAAAAGTGTATTAAATACTACAATACAAAGCAGCCACCAAACACAATATTATACTAAGCTAATACAATACATGGGCTTAATATGCCCTTAATGTTCAATTTAAGCACAAAGTAAAAGAATACATACCTAGAAAACGGGATATTCTCACCTCCTAGTATGGTTTTCAAAAGTGGTACTCCAGGCATGGTGGCTTTAACTCGGGTGCGGGCCTTTCATCCTTAATTTGCGTCTCTAAGCTTATTTATGTACAAATTGTAGAAACTCGTCAAAGAGTAGCTTTTGCCCATAGTATATGTTGTACAACACGTCAAATAAGTCTTGGTTTTGGACACCCTCAAGCTTGGCGATATATAGAAGTGTTTGGCACATATGCTCAACTTGACTTGGCTCTGGTACATGTGCTTGGTAGGCTTAAACGAACGGTACTAAAGGTGGTGGATGAAGGTTTAGCCATATGGTATCGTCATAGATGTGAGCGTTGATGATTGGTGATGACATAAAGATTTGAATCTCAAGGGGTGAAGACTCACAACTGTTGCCTTGTAATTCTTTATCTTTGATCAATTCTTGAATCTCTTCATCTCTTGAGTAATTATCATCAAACAAACTCAATATCCTCTCGCTTGTGCTCAGCTCCTCATAGTGGCTTTCGTACATGTGTATGACTTGTTTGTCCACCTTCCTTGTCATGGCTTCCATGGAGTCATATGGAGAGTAAGTCATAAATAGTCTCCATCTCCTCTAATTTTATTTCACGAAATCTTGTCTCCTCTAAAAATTGAGCAACAAGGTCTTAAAAGTCAGGAGAAGACATAGGTTGATGAAGTGCAGTGTCAAATCATGGCATCGAAATGCTAAAATTATCCTCCAAACCTTGTTGCTTCGTTAGATAATTCCAACTTCATTAATCAAATCGGCCATATCTTCCAACAACCAATAGGCTTCATCCGTAGATAATTGGTGAAAGAAGTGGTACTATTTTCACTTTCTACCCATGTTCTTGTTTCAACGTATAACCCGTCGAGGAAGTTTTATAGTTGACACTCCCGAGAGAAATTATGATTAGGGAACGAAGTGAGTAGTTCCTTGTATCTATCCCATGCACAATGAAATAGCTCCAAATCTCATTGAGCAAATCTCAAGAGGACTTATCGATCTACCATCTCCAAGTACCTCATAAAATAAACATACAAAATAAAAATTCAAAATAAAAATAAACACCTAAATTAAAATTAAGTTATTTACTCCCGATATTATTGACAATCTAAAATGCTATTCCTCAGCAATGGTGTCAAAAACTTGTTACGCAACATGCGTACCTAAATTAAAATTAAGTACTTACTCCTGATATTATTGACAATCCCAGCAACGGTTCCAAAAATTTGTTACACAACACGCATACATATGATAACCACAAATGCATGGGTTGTGTACAACTAATAAAGTGATAAGTATAGAATTGTTGATCCTACGAGAAATGATTATATTATCACTAAAGTACCAAGATTATTTTAACCTAATTTTATCTAGGAAAATAATTAAATGAATGTAATATGAAATAAGAGCATAAAAATAAAATATGTAAATAAAATATATGGAAACTTCTATGGATAAATGTACTAGGAACTTAACTTTACCTTATTATTCCTAAGATCTCATATTAAGCAACTGCTAGTTGGTGTCACTCAATTTATTAATTAAGGGACTAAACCTAACCTCATTATATTACTCGAGCGTCAAATGAGATAATATACATACCTTTCCAAGTTGATATCTCTATCTAACTTGTTTTCAAATACATTCATTAAGTTTTGCCCTTAGTTTAGAAATCAAGATGTCAATCACCTCCCAGTCTCATGAAAATCTAAGACCTAGTGTAATTATCTAGGAATCGATCTCCTTCCAGTTTGACGATAACCTAGACTATGTTTCTCAATTTTATACTACGAAATTAATCTCTCCAGAGTATCAATATCACGATCTAAGTTCAACAAATTCATTGACCATATAAATTAGAAGCATTAAGTGTGGAGAAAGATAAATAAATTAGAAATGAAACACAAACTAACAATCAACAAAATACTCAAATCATAGTGGAAAAAAGCTATGTTAGTCCTTGCATATAAAATCTAGCTTAACATAGATGAATCCATTACTAATCTTAACAAGAAATCCATAAATAAAAGTACACTATTCTCAATACAAATTTCTATCAAGATTAGGGAGAGAGGAAAGAAGAGAAAACTCTTTGTGGAGATGAGCTTCAAACCTTCATTTCTTCAAGAATCTGTCCCAAGTATCTTTAAGAGATCTCCAACTACAAGTTCTTATCTCTCTAGGAATATTTGGTGTTTCTCTCTAGTTTTCCTCACCTTCAACTCTCTTGCCTCCTCTATCTCCAGGGATTTTAACCCTCAAAATCTCTCAAACGTCATGGCCAAATCCTGCCTCTTCAATCATAATCGGATCAAAGGCTCAAAATCAGCCAAGGAGGTGTGCAGGTCAGAAGTTACAACATAGTTGCACAACGTTACTTGTGCCGTAGTGCAGCTACACGTATAAGGGCAGCACGGCCGCGCCATCACCCTTACGTGACCGCACAATCTTAGTTAAATGGTGGAGAGCCTGCGTCATTGATGAACGTCTAATTGTGTAAATTTATTAAGAGTTTATATCATCATTATAGACTTAGAGTATCACTAACTTTCCTCAGTTAAAGAATTTTATTAGTTAGAAGTATAAAAGCAAGAGTTATCTTTCGTACTAAACGATCATTTCTACACAAGTTTCGTAAATTGAGCATAAATCCTAAACTACAAAGAGGATTGATATAATTCTTGAACCCATGAATTCTAGACTCAATGATCAACAAAACCCAATTTACAAGAACTACTATGTCAATACTAAATCGGTCTCAATTGGATAATATTAGATTTGGACTTCATTCACATTCAACCTAGACCAGTTTCAATATTTGGCCCAAACGTCTCTCAGTAGTAACCCAAATTGAATGATTCTTAATGATCTAGAAACTAGACAAACATTTCTACTTATGATTGTTTGACAAAGACTTATAGGGGTCGAATTTATGGTGTAAAAATCTGATCTTTCCAGATAATAAGTTCAGCTACTAGTTTTGACTCAGTAGAACCTATTTTCAGCATTTTTGTAATAAGTCAAAAAATACAGCTTGGTTTGGAGTGATTCTGGTGCCATCTGAACTAACAATAAGGCTTCATAATTGTTTCTTTGATAAAGACATTTTTCGGCTTAATTCATTGAGTTCCAGATGCATCACTGNAATCTACCAAAACAAATTAACTCTTTCTTTATCCTTAACCTACAAATATTGACTTCGTTTCCTCTAATTTTTTCTATAAATAGATGCTTAAGCTAAACTTAGGAGGCATCTTAGTTTAGATGTCAGGATCACTCTATTGTTTTCTCTCTTATTTTCCATATTATTGTAATGTCATTTTCCATATAAAGTAGTAAAATATTTCTATTTAAATTATGTTTATATCTTATTCATCTTTATTTTTCTTCATCATTATCTCTGGTTAATTTCTATCTTGATAATGTAAAAGGGTGAATCTCTTGGAGAAAAATAGGTATAATCTAAAACTCTATATAGAATTAATTGTTTACATCCTTTAATCATTGATATAATATGTGTTGTCTTTACTTTCTTAATTAATCTAATACCCTCCTTGTTAAGTGGTTTGTCTTGATTCATTGCGTATAACCTTTGTCACATCAAATACTTGATTCCTTTTAAGCTGTATATTCGGTTAACCAGTTGTGCTAGGAAGGAATCTTGATTTATTGTAGACATAAGGTACCACTATGAATATTTGACCATATTTACAAGTGTTAGCATTATCTAAATATTTTTAATATCAACAAGAGAGAAAATAAAGAAGAAGAGAGACGAAATAAAATGAAAAGAAATTATAGTTTGTAGAATAAACTTTACCTCCCTGGCAACGATACCAAAAACTTAATTGGTTCAAATAATTGAAGTCTTCTCCCAAGTGCAAGAGTGCCGAAGTAATTAATTTCCAAGCAAGACTGGGGATGATCCACAGGAAGTTAGTAAATAATATAAAACCATAAACTATATATTACGAGAATTAAAAGGATGAGAGAAATATGTTGTAGAATGTTTATAATAAAACAAAGATATAAAATGATGAGATATGAAAAGTTACAGAATTAAACGATTACTAAGGTTAGGGGATCTTCTCTTGGTACATCAACTAAGTATAATTTAGACTCATTTAATACTCAACCACGACACTACTGGAACTTGTGAGGTACCTACTAAAACTCAACCCTCTGTATCTAGTGGAGGCATGTATAATCTTAGGAAAGATCATGAGTTACAAGCCAAATTAGTATCCTTAGCTAAAAAAGTCGAGGCACTTGAAATGAAAAAGAGTGGTAAATCAAAATCTGTTCAAGAAATTGTGTGTCATATTTGTGAAACCGATGATTATTCAACTAATGATTGCCCAACTTTGCCCTCTTTTAAGGAATGTCTTCATGAACAAGCCAATGTCTTAAACATATTAAAAAGGCCAAATCCTAATCTATACTCACAGATTTATAATCCGGGTTGGAGAAATTCCCAAAACTTTAGTTAGAGAAACGATAATAATGCACAATCTTCACAACCACTATTTCATGCTCAATAAAATTTTCAAAATGTTCAAGTTTATGCACTATATATTCCTCCTTTTAGGAATATATAGTGCATAAACTTGAGATAAACATTCTGTATGACCAAGAAAGGCCTAGGACACTAAGAGACATTCTGTATGACCAAGATTTCAAGGAGATAAACATTCTGTATGACCAAGATAGGCCTAGGACACTAACAGACAACATGAGTCCCATAAGAATAGGTGCACCCTCATGTCTAGTTTTTCCTTCTGATACATCTCATTTCAATTTTAAGCTTGGTAACATTCAACCTTTACCTACTTTTCATGGCACAGATTCAGAAAATTCATATTTGCATTTGAGGGAATTTGAAGAGGTGCGTAATACTTATAATGATCAAATTATAGTATGAACACGATTAGACTAAAGTTTTTTCCTTTTTTATTAAAAGATAAAGCTAAAACATAGTTACAAATTCTTGGGTTGGAATCCATTTGTTCTTGGGATGAAATGCAACAACAATTTTTTGCAAAAAAAATTTTCCTCTTTACTAAAAAAATTCATTTAAAAGACAAATCACTTCTTTCACTTAAAAACAAGGAAAAACCTGTTATCAGTGTTGGAATAGGTATAACTAATTACTTAATGCTTGTGCTCACTATAGTTTTGATCTGATGTGTAATGGTACTTTTGAAAATAAAGACTCTAATGAGAAAATAGAATACTTAGACTTACCTCGAAATCAGCTCCTTCGAAATGAAACGTTAAGCTGACGTCGTATCCATCAAAGTCAACGTTAGCATTAACGTTCTCCGCCACATGTCTGTAACAGAGCTCGAATCCCACCATTAAGTTCCAGACTCTCTCCAACCCAATTCGACGAAACTGGGCCTCGAACTCCCTCATCACGGCCCAATAAGGCTTCTCATCGAGAAACGACAACACGCATCCATTATCTATAACGCAACCTCCTGTGCTGTTTTGTTTTGAGGGAGAAAGTTCCTCACGGAAACCCCAGACGACGTCGTCCTACACTGATATCAAGCAGGTTCAAGTAGTAACGATGAGTTGTAGTAGTAGTTCCACTCATTGTCGTTACACAAGGAGTTCTCCTAGCAAGTTGACTTTTTTTAATGTCGTTTCCGAACCTCAAGACACTGTTAAGCGTCATGGAGCTGTAAGAGTACGGAAAACAGTACGAGAAGCGTTTTTCAATGGATTTTCCCAACTGGGTCGCCAAAGAATCCGGGGAATAGCTCAATCCCAAGATCCCAGAGATGGAATCAAACGTGAAGTTTTGGTTGTCATTTGAGCACCCAAAAACGACATCCTTTATACGCTTGAATTGAAACCACCGTTTTTTAAGGGAAAACTAAATATTTCAAGAGAAATGACACCTTTTGTTACAGACCCGCCAGCGTACCTCTGGCTGAGACACATCCCCCATTGACGCATTGATGAAGCTGACGGCAAAAGGAGTGATTACATGGAAGCTTTCGGTAGGAAGCGGAATCACTGGGAGCGAAAATGGGAATGTTTTGACTGAAGCAGTTGACGCAAGGCTTACATTGAGTCCATATGAGGCCACTTCCGGTGTCCATGAGAAGAGTTTGGGGCTTTCTTGGTGTTCCTATATACACTTGTACGGTGTAGAAGAAGCCTTGTTTAAGTACTTAAAGGTGGATTGACGGTGATGATGATGATGATGATGGTAATGGTGATAAATGGTTGTGATTAGCTCGGGTTTTGGAGAAGTTGACTATTCTTTGGAATCTTGTTTGTTGGGAGAGCTTTCCGGGATGGAAAGAAGAGTCTGAGAAGTCCCTTGGAATGAGCTTTAAGCTGAATCCAGAGGGTTTGAAAGTGGTCTTGTGGTTCAAGAAGAATATTAGTATGAGGAAATGAAGAAAGAGAGTTGCTAGGCAAATAGCTTGAGTTAGGTATATGTATAATTAAAATTAATTGGAATTGGGGGGTGGAGGATGTACATATATGTGTGTGTGTAGGAGAAAATGAAAAGCTTCACGTATATATATTTATTTTTTTTAGAGCATAAGTGTGTAAATAAGTATATAATTTTATTAGAGATTTGTCATCATAACACGATATTGTTGTAAATGGAAAGGAATCAGAGGTGGGGATTGTTTCATTTTCCATTGGTAATTCGTTTGTTTATTTTATCAAATTAGCAACGGTCTTCTAACACTTTTCTTGACTTTGTTTCTTATTTGATTGAAGTGTAAAATAGGAAATTATTTATGTACCGCTTACTAATTTCCAAAAATATATTGATAGTTATAATATGTCCAAGAATTTTTTTTAAACTTATGTATGACTCATACCCAAAACATTTTTTCTTACTTGAACCCAAATTAACATTAAACAAACTAGTTTTGAATAATATTAAATAAAATAAAGAGTATACTAATGAAAATATTAATTATTTCATGTACTAACTTGTCAAATTGAGGATACGTTAGTAATTTTGATAAATAGTAGACACACTCGGATATGTATTATTTGATGTGTAATCTTTTAGAAGGAGGAGATCTTTATCAAATCTGTACTAAAAAAGAGGAAGATGTTAAAATTGCAAAGAAACTTGCAATTATAGGACATTGGTGTATCCAATGGCATCCAGTGGGTCGTCCTACCATGAAAGTTGTGGTTCAAATGTTGGAAGGAAAAATAGAATTAACCATGCCGCCTAATCCTTTCCCCTCAATAGGTCCATCCGCAAAAATATCCAAGCTGCCTGCACGACGTGTGGCCTTTGAGTTAGAAGTTATTAGTGAATGAATGCGCAAATAGATAGGCATCAATTTTTATTTTAAACAACGTACATTGGGTAGCAATTTTCAATTTAAGTAAATTAATATTTGGTGGATGTCGTATTCTCTCATTTTGAATGATTTTGAGTTATATTTTAGATGCTTTTTGATAACACTTTTTATTTTTTTTAAACATAAAAATAAAAGCACTTTTTCTTATTTTATTTTTTGCATTTCAAAAATAAAAATTTGTTTGGTAACAGTGTTGCACCTTTTGTTTTATAAAATAAAAAAATAAATGTATATTTGGTAACTAGCACTTTTTACTTTTGAAAGTGAAAATTAAAAGGGAGAGTAATAAAGAAAAAAAAGAAAGAGAAAATGGGAGAGAGAAAAAGTGGTATTTATCTAAATAAATTTCATAAGTCGTATTTTTCAAAACAAAACTTGTAAAAATGATATTTTTCTAAATATTTTGGGAAACGTTTAAAAAAAATACCAAATTTTACAATTATATTTTGAAAAACACCACTTTAAAATTTTTATTTTGAAAAATATAATTTTTTTATTTTTTAAAATATTTAGAAAAATACCACTTTTACATGAGGCTAGAGAGATAATGACAAGAGAAATAGTGATGAGAGAGAAAATATTAAGAGAAATAGTGATGTGAGTTTAGATATGATACTAGTATTTTTACAAAATTGTTTAAAAAAATTTTGAAAGTAAGAAACTTTTGTTTTCAAAATTTTAAAAATTTTGTTGTCAAATTAAAAAAATGAAAAATAAAAATAGTTTTACCAAACATATTTTTGAAAAGTATTTCCACTTTTTTTTGTTAAAAAAACAAAAAAATTGTTTAAATACGTGGTTACTAAACAATCCCTTAGGAACTATAAATGGGATTATTTTTCTTAAAGGGATCATTATTGAATTACTAAATAGAACCCAATTAATGGTCCTCTGTCCTACCTTAAACTACAAGAGAGTCACTATCTCGTCTTCCCTTTGTTTATACAAGAGATGTGGAAAAGATGTACTATCGTCTTCCCTTTGTTTATACATGAGATGTGGAAAAGATGTACTCATGCGGTGAAAAAAAAATCATAAGGCATAAATTAAAGATATATAGCACTGCAATATGCAACGTAAAGTAAAAATCCAGATTAAGCATAAATAACTGTTATTAGTTAATCTAAAAAAGAAAAAATGGGGACACATTGATGATGATAAGCCATCAAGCGAATTAAATTAAAATCATGGCCGTATTGCACTTCTTTTCAAGTACTGGCCAGCTCAAACTAATCTAGTAGAAGAAAATATAAGGGAGTACATCGTGCAAATGTCTCATTTGGCTGGCAAGCTTAAGGAACTTAAGTTAGAAATTAATAAGGATTTGCTTGTGGTCTTGGTTTTACTTTCTCTTCCTAATTAGTATGGAAACCTACAGACTATATACAACGCCCAAAAGGACAAATAGAATATAGAATATTAATGAGTTAATAACCATTTATGTTTAGGAGGAAGAGAAAATCAAAGCTGAAAGGCATAAAAGTGCGAACTTGACCACTACTTCTAAGGCAAAGAAGAGGAAAATAGATAAAGGTAAAGAAGCTACAGTGGCTCCACCTGCTAAGGCACAGAAAAAGCAAGATGAGCAAGGTTACTTCTTTTGTGGAAAGAATGGACACCTGAAGAAGGAACACGCTAAGTATAAAGCTTGGCGTGTTAAGAAGGGTAAGCTTCTCATTTATGTTTGCTCTGAAGTTAATTTGACTTCTGTACCTAAGGACACTTGGTGGGTAGATTCTGATGCTACTACTCACATTAGTGTTTCCATACAGCATTGCCTTTGGAGTCGGAAGCCAAATGATGATGAAAGAGTCATCTATGTGGGCAATGACCAAACAGCCTCAGTGGAGGCTATTGGGTACTTTAGATTGTCTTTAAATTATAGAAAACATTTGGATTTGTATGAGACTTTTGTGGTATCGTCTTTAAGATGGAATTTGGTCTTAGTTTCTGCATTGGACAAATTTGGCTATTCTTGATCTTTCGGAAACAATTTATTTAGTCTTATATGTGATTTGAATGTTGTTGGTACTGATGTTCTTATTGATAATCTTTATATGTTAAATACCCAATCCTCTGTTAATGAAATTTTTCATGTTAATTCAAGAGATACAAAACGAAAATTAACAAATGCGGACTTATTGATGTTGTGGCACAGACGCTTAGGACACATTTCTAAACAAAGAATTGAACGTCTTGTGTCTGATGGGATCCTTGGTCCCCTTGATTTGGCAGACTTTAAAATCTGCATTGAGTGTATAAAGGAAAAACAAACAAATGTTAAGAAGTTAGGTGCCAATAGGAGCTCTGACATCTTAGAACTGATACATACGGATATTTGTGGTCCATTTCTATGGCTTGTTGGAATGGACAATAATACTTTATTACGTTCATAGATGATTATTCTTGCTATGGGTACATATACTTGACTTATGAGAAATCATAGTCATTAGATGTATTTAAGGCTTATAAAGCTGAGGTTGAAAATCAGCTTGATAAGAAAATTAAGGCTGTCAAATATGATCGTGTATAATGGATCAGGTGAGGGCCCTTTACTAAGTATTCGGAAAAGTGTAGCATCGTCTCGCAATACACTATGCTTGGGAAACCTAGTATAAATGATGTTACTGAATGACACAATAGAACACTTAAAGATATAGTAAGGAGTATAATCAGTCATTCCACCTTACCAGAATCACTATGGGGTTCTGGGGAGACGCACTCAAAACTATAGCATATATCCTTAACAGAGTACCAAGCAAAGTAGTAGCTAAGACCCCTTATGAACTCTGGACTAGATGGAACCCAGTGTAAGTCATTTACACATTTGGGGTTGTCCAGCTGAGGCAAGGCCTTACAGGCTAAATGAAAAGAAATTGGACTCCGGAATAGTAAGCTGCTACTTTATAGGGATATTCTGAAAGATCCAAAGGTTATAAGTTTTATGATCTCACAACAAAGTCTTTCTTTGAGACGGGAAATGCCAAATTTCTTGAGGATATTAAGTTTGGAAGCGAAGATAAGGTTAGGGACATTTTTTTTTCTTTGAAGAGGAATTCGTTTCTCTTCCTATGGTTGCTATTGACAATGGTCAGGACACTCATGATCTTGTTCCTGACAATATCATTATTCAAGATGCAATCGCTCCAGTTCAAGACAATGTTCAGGAGGGTCCTGTTATTGAGGTAAATGCTCCTGTAGAGCAAACTCAACAACCTCAAGAATTAGTGCCTTTAAAGAGGTCCACTAGAGAAGGAGAAGTGCGATCTCGGATGATTATGTCGTATATCTTTAGGAACATGAGTTTGACATTAGGATAGTGAAAGATGATCCAATCAACTTCACAAAAATCAAACAAAGTTCCGATTCTCAAAAATAGATCGATGTCATGAATAAGGAGATGAAGTCTATGAGAGACAACGATGTTTAGGATCTCATCAAATTGTTTGAAGGTACGAAGCCCATTAGTTGCAAGGATATTTAAGAACAAGCAAGATTCGAAAGGCAATGTTGAGAGATATAAGGTACGTGTTGTCACTAAAGGCTTCACTCAGAAAGAATACATTGACTTTAGAGAAACTTCTCTCCGGTTGCTTCGAAGGACTCCTTTAGAGTTATTATGGTACTTGTGGCTTATTATGACCTTGAGTTTCATCACATGGACGTTAAGACAGTATTTCTCAATAGAGATATTGATGAGACGATATATATGGTGTAACCAGAAAACTTTATATCGAGAGATCTAAAGTCTATAGTCTGCAAACTTAAGAAGTCCATCTATGGTCTCAAATAGGATTCCCATCAATGGTATCACAAATTTTATCAGGTAATTCTTTCATTCGGTTTTGAGGTGAATCCTGTTGAAAATTTTGTAAACTATAAGTTCAGTAGGAGTAAGTTTATCTTTTTGGTGCTTTATGTTGATGATATACTACTGACAAGTAGTGATATAGGCTTATTGCACGACACCAAGAGATTTCTTGTGAAGAATTTCAAAATGAAAGATCTTGGAGTCGCTTCTTTTGTATTAGGTATACAGATATACCGAGATCGCTCTCGTGGTATCCTTGGATTATCACAAAAGAGCTATATCGAGAGAGTGCTCAGTAGGTTAGGTATGGATAAGTGTGCACCAACGGACATTCCAGTGTCTAAAAGAGATAAATTTAGCCTCAATCAAAGCACCAAGAATGCCATGCAATAGTTTCCTTATGCTTCGGCTGTGAGAAGTCTAATGTATGCTTAGGTATATATGCATCCGAATCTTGCGTTCATAGTTGGCATGTTGGGCAGATACATGAGTAACCCTAGAGTGGATCATTGGAAGGTATCAAAGAGGGTTATGAGGTACTTATAGAGAACAAAGGAATACATGCTCACTTATTAGAGATCGAACATTTGGAGATCATTGAGTACTCCGACTCTAATTTTGCAGGATGCCTAGATAGTAAGAGATCCACATCAGGCTATGTCTTTCTTTTAGCTGGAGGAGTTATTTCTAAGAAGAGTGCCAAGTAGACACTCATAACTACTTCAACTATGGAGGCATAATTCATAGCTTGTTATGAGGCATCTAATCAAGAGATATAGCTGCGAAACTTTGTCACTAGACTGCACGTAGTAAATAGCATTGAAAGGCCATTGGAGCTTTATTGTGATAATAACTCAGCAATTTTATATTCCAATAGCAATAGGAGCTTATCGAAGTCAAAACATATTGACATTAAGTTCCTATTTGTGAGAGAAAGAGTTCAGAGTCATTTAGTGTCAATTGAGCATATCGGTGCAAACTCTATGATAGCGGATCCGCTCACCAAAGGTTTACCACTTAAGGTTTTTCACGAGCACACTGCTCGTATGGGTGTTGTATTTTTGGATGGTATGCAGTTTTAGTAGGAGTTTATAATTTAGTTTAGATGCTTATTGTGTAAACTTATTTATATTTTGTATACTGCAATACTTTGGTTATTGATGGATTTTCTTGTAGACTCTGCTCATTATATATCATATGATGTATTTCATATTTTCTTGCTTTCTCATTGTAGTTAATAATAAAGTTTGTAATAATGCACTAAAGGAGGAAGACTAAGGTCGACCTCAATAAAGTTTTGGGTGGACCAATTAGAAATAAGCACGGTGAATCACATTGCGTGTAATTTTTATGCCACATTCCATACTCGATTTGTGTCATTTGGATGTATTACTACGATGATCATTGAAGGTTCTAGTTACTATCAAAATAAGTTCAATAATAAGTACTTTGGTTTCATGCTGATATGTCTGACGGACGGGATTACAACTTCTGGGATATTCAAGAATAATATGACATATTCATGACCGTACTTAGGGGTGCACATCGAGCGGGTTGTCAGTTTTTTGGTTTTTCAGGTTCGATTTTTCTATTTTCGATTGAACAATGTACAAAACCGAAGCCAAATGAGCACATAATCAGTTTTCGGGTTTCAGTTTTTCAGTTTTCGGTTGGGCTATATATATGACCAAAACCGACAGACACATATTCGGTTTTTCGGGTGAGTTGGGACTTTATTTGGCCATGTTGGGCTTTGAGTTCATTTGGTAATATGGGCCAATTTTAAAAGTAATTTTAGGCTATTAAATTTAAATATGGTCATTTATATGATATTTAATCCTAGTATACTATCCTATATTTGAACAATTTTTTAGAATGGTTTTGGGCCGTTCAATTACAATGAAAAGTTCTGATAAAGTTATATAAAACTATCACATTCAACATAATACAGTCCAGAAATGAGCAAAACCTAAGAATTAGTTAATACTAATATAGCCCATCAAAGCAAATAGAAAATGTATGATACTAATACAAATAAATAGTCCATAAGATTCAATAACAACATAATATGGTAACACATAATATGGTAACAACATAATATGAGTGAAAAATATGAAAGGGTGAAAGCTATACGCCTCCAACTTGAAGTTGACACCTATAAAAAAAAGTCATTAAATTAGTTTCATTTCATGCTCCAAAATAAAATTTAAAAATAATAACTTCCATTAGTGTAATGAGAATCACTTACACTCAAAATCAAATAAGATGTAGGTTGCATTAAGCCATTAGCTTTCACTATGTGCTGAGGGTATAGAATGGGTTAGAGTGGATGCACTAGTACTAATAGCAGTAAACATTTCTGTGAAACAAAGTTAAAAAGTACATATTAAAGCAAACGAATATGAAAATCTACAAAAAAGAGAAATAGTTAATTTAGATTACCTATCTTATTCTCAAGGTTCTCCGATATCTCAAAAACTTCAACTTCATCCATATAGTCCCTTACAACAATTGGTTGATGTGAACCACTCAACTAATTTTTGAGGCAATTTAACGCTTCTACAATTTTAGGACTCAAAGAACTCCTAAACGGATCAAGAATGCGCCCTCCAATAGAAAATGCCGACTCAGATGCAACAGTAGTCAAAGGAATGGCTAGCACATCACGAGCAATGTGAGAAAGAACCTTAAACTTACATGCATTTCCTGTCCACCATTTCAAAACATCATAATCATCACTTTCAACCACATCCTCTGGAGGCTCAGACATGTATCGATCCATCTTATTCTTTGTCCTATCCCCATCTTGATCACGTCGTTGTTGTAGAAAAGAAGAATGCAAGCTACCACTTCGGCTACCACCTCTCCCACCCATGCTTGTAGATCCAATTGATGATTACACCAAATATTGGTAACTCGTAGTTGGTCTTACTCTAAACAACACTTCATGATAATAATCAAACAACATACGAAGAGTATTTTCAACCTTCTTTACCATATCAATACAAGTGCTTGGATCGTGAAAAGCACTAAAACAATGTTCCAAGTATCCAAATTTGTATCGTGGATCAAGTACAAGGGAAATTAGTAATGCTTCATTGGATTCATCAATCTTCCCCCAATACTTGTCATACTTTGCTTTCATGCCTCTAGCCATACTTCCCAACAAAGAGTACTCATCATCTTCAAGTGCTAAACCATACAACTCCTGCTGAATTTTAGAAATCTCAATGAAGTACTTATTAGAAGTCACATATGTCGAACCACTAAACTTCAAGGTCACCTCATAAAAAGTCTCTAAAAACTTTACGAAAACCTTTGCATTATCCCAATCATAGTCATTTGGTGGTCCCTCCCTTGTGTTTCCATCCTTGTCAATTATTTCTTCAAAATACTTCAAATAATTCGCATCAGATTCCATCCTATCAAATGCTTTCTGAAACTTTAAAGCACAATTCAACATCAAATATGTAGAATTTCATCGAGTTTGAACATCCAAATATAATAGTCCCTTACATGCAATTCTTTTTTCCTTCACACATTCTTTAAATTTTTTCAACCTTGAAGGAGATGATCTAACAAACGTACTGCATTTCGAATGTTAATAATGGAATCATGTCTTTCAGTTAACCCCTCTTTAACAATCAGATTAGTAATATGAGCACAACATCTTAAGTGTAAGAACTTGCCACCAAGTGTAAGACCCCCAACCTTTGCAGAAAACTTTTTCTGCAAATATTGGACGGCTTTATCATTAGAAGAAGCATTGTCGACCGTAATAGTAAATAACTTAGAAATACCCCAATCATTCAAACAAGCCTCAACCTCCTTTCCAATCGTCTCCCCTTTATGGTCAGTGATTTGGCAAAAGTTAATGCTTCTCTTTTGCAATTAAAATTCTCTATTTATCAAATGGCAGTGATACACATGTAGTTAATATTTTGGATCGATGTCCAAGTATCAGTAGTTAGGGACACTCTCTCATTTTTTAGGACATTCTTCAAAGTACTATTCTCTACATAATACAACTTTAGAATATCTCTAACAACTGTCATTCGGGATGGTATATCAAACCTAGGTTGTAATACACGAACCATTTGTCTAAAGCCCTCCCCTTCTACATGCCTAAATGGCAACTCATCTAACACAATGTATCGAGCAACAGCTTGCCTACAAGCTCCCTGTTGAATTGCACCACCACTAGAGATCCTTCATCTTCTTTCCTCCCTTTCTTAGGTTCAAATAATAGTGTCTTTTGTTTTTTCTCATCTACCTTATATAGACTCGCTTCACAAGCATTTTTGTAATGATTCCACAAAGTACTAGTCCCATGTCTCTTAGCGTCACATGCATAATCATTCCCACAATAGTTGCACAAATACCTAGAATTATCGGGTTCACACTCTTCAAGTTTTGTAAAATGCTCCCAAACAGATGACCCTTTTTTTTTGCAATAGAAGGTTTCTTTCTCTTTTTTCCCCTAACATTATCACTCTCCATTTGTGTTGAATTTTCGGGTGGGTTACTACTGGGTGGAGGTGCATTAGTAATATGTGACTCGGGTACAATATCATCCATAGTTCGAAAATCAGATTGACCGTTTTCTTCCATTACCTTAAATTCATACAATCAAATAAGTATACTCATTATTACCAACTCAATGTGCATCTCTAGAATCCAGACAAATAAATAATCAAATAACAATCATAGCAAAAGCACCATATCACGAAATAATAAAAATTAAAAAATAAGTTAGCATTCAAACATTACCAAAAATACTTTAATTGAGCTAAACAGTAAACGGAATACACTGTAATACACATCATTATCAAGTTCACAATTTCATATATGCTTTATGTATGGTGACAAAACCACCGAATTCATAATAATAAAAACTACCAACATAAATACTTTCTATCTTTAACAACTATTAATCCTTTAATCTTAATCTGTAACAAGTTTTATTTTTAGTATACTAATTAAATTTAATACAAACACATCAAGTCATGAATAATCAAATAAATAACCTTTCTACTTTCTATACACACCTTCAACTAAAAAATAAAAACTAACCAACATAAGCTTCGGAGTGCAGACTGCAGAGGCTTGAGTTCCGTGGTTGCCGTCGCCGAGTGAGCTGTGAGAGTTTGAGAGAGAGACAAAGATATACACAGAGAGAGAGAGAGAGAGAGAGAGAGAATAAAAAAATGAGATTTATAGTTTAAACTTTGAAGTTTGAAGTTTCTAATCTATACACATCTTTAACAAAAAGTAAGAACCTTACCAAACCACTGCTGTGTTTGTGAGAGAGAGCTGAGAGCCGTGCGAGAGTTGATTGTTCAGGCCTTAAACGAGACAAATTTTGGGGTCGAGGAACTGTGACTTGAGGCGTGACTCGTAAGGGAGTTGAGATGAGATTGAGAGGTGAGAGGAGAGCTGTATGTGACTTGTAAGTGAGACATGCAGACAACGAGTGAGCGAGGGACTTGAGGGACGAGAGGGAGAGAGATTGGTGGAGGGCTGGAGGCACAACAATGAGTAGTTGAGGGTGCGGCTGAGGTGAGGTTGTGAGATTGAGGGTGCGGCTGTCAGGTAAGGGTAGAGGTGCTCATGAGATAGATTAGGGTATAGTTTAAGTTTAGGACCTTAGGTTTTTAAGTGTATATCAGGGCTTCCTTTTTTTAATTACTTATGTGTTTGGGTTCGGGTTTTGGGTGTAACCGAAACTAAATGCCTTAACCCGTACCCGAACCGAAAGTGTTTCGGTCGGTCGGGTACAACCTTAAAAGAGTTGGGTATAATAGTTTAGACATGAAAACTGGTTCGGGTTGGGCGGTTTTAGCAGGCAGTTCGGGTTTTCTGGGTTTCTGTGCACCCCTAGCCATACTTCAGTTTTGCAATACAATTATGTTTGGTTCATATGTGACCTAAGTGGGAGATTGTTAGGAAATTCTATTTTCTATGTTAGGCCATATATATTAACAATTGTATTGGGCCATATTATTCTTAAGCAGATCAATAAGTGATTTAATTAGGGCTGGATCAGGATATCCAACTGGGTATGGATACCAATATAGATACCATATTAGTCACCCAGTTGGGTGTGATGGATACCCAACATGGGACTACTTAAAGAGGATATAAGGGTTATGGTCCCCACCACCTTTTCACGTTCATCCATTCTCTCTGTGGCCTGCCATCAGTTATAGAGAGTTCTATTTGAGTGTTTTAGATATTAGGTTG
The DNA here is from genome assembly GCA_002914845.1 of Trema orientale. NCBI lineage: Eukaryota > Viridiplantae > Streptophyta > Magnoliopsida > Rosales > Cannabaceae > Trema > Trema orientale. The sequence continues at coordinate 1,508,487 of JXTC01000013.1, read as the reverse complement.
TATGGAAGACCAAACCCTCAGGCAATCATAATCAGGTTCTTACGCTTCCGCCTTCAGTTCATGGTCTAGATTACAGTCAACTATCATGGACTCAGGTATACTCAATGAATCTTTGCCTATCAGTTTTGTATGAATGATCTAGAGTTTGTGTTTGGTATTTACAATCCTATATTCATTCTTAACAACGACAAGAACTATTTCTTGCTCACCACTGAGTTGGAAGTCGAGACCGAGTTTAACAAACTCGGAGAAGAGTAGGGAGTAGATCTAGGGGACGATCACAGTGTGGCCATTTTAATTTCTTTTTTTTTTCTTTAATTTATTTCATTTATTTTCATTTTCCTAATTTTTCACAATTTTTTTAGTTTATAAAAATGACATTATATTTCAGAGAGTGATACGTATCCTTAAAGTGACACTTAATAGAGAAAATAGACAGTTACTATAAAATTTGAATAGAAAGTATTAGTGACGGGAAAAAAAAATAAGTATGTAAATATAAATTTCGACTAAAAAAATAGAATTTCACCACAATTTTGTCTTGTTCTTTTAACTCTGCTACTTAATACTGTCGCTTTTCTTACGTTGTCTTTTTGCTTTCTCGTTCCACTGATCATTTCCATTTTGATGTCCTTTCTCACAAATCTAGTAGTTTTTGTTACATTTTCCTGCCCGATTTTTAATGTCGTTTTCTGTTTTTTAATTAATTGATTGTTCATTATATTTTTTGTTTTAATGGTGTTGTAGTGGGCATGTCTTCGTTAGCTGTTTAATGTTTTCATCTTATAATTGTCGTTTTTCCCGTTCATTGTCGTTTTCAAGTTTTATTTTTATTTTTTAATTTTTTAAGTATTTATTTTCGTTGACTCCTTTCCCCAAATGAAAGGGCAATGCAAATGCAGACGGATTCTACACGTTTGTGATCAGTCATTCAATCAGGCGAGATAAATTACACATCTATGGCATCATTTACTCCTTAATTGTCATTTTCACTCAAGGTTCCAAGTCTTCAATCAGGAGTGGGCAGCACCTTTGGTCTTTAATTCAGAGTGTAACAGAATATGTACATACACATGCAAAAGGAGACAAAAATTGCGTAGATCAGATTAGTCTTCAAAACTTAATTACTTGCCATCTTCAAGCAAGACTCCATTCTCCAGTCTTCCCCCCTGACATCAAGCTAAAACAATTTTTGAGTGTTCGATCGTTTAACATCAATTCTTTAGTAGCTATATATCTTCATGGAAGCTGCATAAGTCTTTTGATGTTACTGGTCTCTTTCGTACAGTCTTCAACAACTTGCTAGCCATCTTCAGGCATATAGACCAGGCATGCACTTCGGTCGTTAATTTCAAAAAAATAAATTCTACGAGCCACCCCTTTATTGTATATGGATCATAATCAAAATTCTAATTACGTTTTATTATATTCAGATAAAATTATAGGTGGCCAGATTAATTATTAGATTACATATAGATTAAAGTTCACAAATAATTGGAGTACTGGAAAGTCATGACTCATGTGTGAGGTGTGGGGTGCTCATTGATATCAATCACGCATGAAGCGGAATAAAAAAAAAAATACTTAATAATGACTCTTTCCTACTTATTACCGTACTTTTCCGACTGGCCTTTTTTTTTTTTTTTTTTCGGTTGCTTTCTTGAAAATCTGTAATATTGACATTAATTGATTCTTGAACAGTCCACTTTCTAGAGTTCTTTGTCGGCTTTATTCTTGATACCCTGTTTTCCATTGCCGTCTTCTATTCATTATCGTTTCACCTCTATTTTTTTTTTTAATAATTTTTTGGTTTTGCTTTTTTCTCCAAATAACATGTATTGATTGGATCACTTAACTTATACTTGGGGCATATTTCCTAGTCAGTAATGAAACAAAATGTAAGGGAAAGGGTGTGTGGAGGAATAAGAATGAATCAACATTAATTAACTCGTCTCTTCTCGGTTTAACTAGCTATGAGAAATAGGATTTCCTAAAATTTGTTTTCAAAGAGGTATGTAAATACATTAATAGATGAAAAAAGAGAACATTTTCTTGATTTTTGTTGATTTTCATTACTTATATTAATAAACATGGCTATAATATAAACAGTTTAAAAAATAACTGATATTATTTTCAAATTCAGAAATATTTCTTTTATCAGTTATGTGTATGAAAAATAACATGTGGTAACATTTTATGACACGTTCAGAAAGCAAAATTAATTGCTCCTGCACATATTTCATAATATTAAAAAAAATTACAAGAAAACAAATTTAATTTAGAAAATTATTTTTTTTAAAGAAAAAAAAAAGGAAAAACTCTCCTTTCCTGATCTTTCCTTTCTTCAAATGCTGGGTGCTTTTCAAAATAAAATAAAAAATGGAAAAATCAGCTTTTAGTTTTCGTTTTCTATGGTCGTTTATCTTGTCTATTGTCGTTTTTCTCGTATGACATATTCTTCTTGGTTGGATTATTGTCTTTTGCGTTTTTATTGTCGACTAACCCTAAATTCAGTTCGTTAAATAACTGTTTTATTTTAACTGTATATTGTTCCTATTACGATGCTTTTTTTTTTTTGATTCATTGGTTACAGGTTAGTGGGAGGGGGAGTAGAGACTGTAGAGTAGGGATTGAACCCCACACGTATTGCTCTTATGCTCTCATGATAGAAGTTTTTGCTACACGAGCTATTGCTCGTGGGTATTACGGTGCTTTTCATATTTCATTGTTGTTTTTATTTGTTCTTGTCGTTTAAAGATGATGTTGTCGTTTTTAAAAATCAGTATCTTATTTTGCCAGATCGTTGTAGGATTGGTTTTACTGTTAAGCACCTTTAATTATCGTTTTGTTTTTTGTTATTATATTTTCCATGAAAAATCTTCTACAACGAACAAGAAAAGAAGTTTTTTTTTGTTTGTTTTTTTGTTTTTTTTTGTTTTTAAATGTCTTCCACTACTCATCTCGAAACTCCTGCTCTCTTACAATAATGTCATCCTCTTCCACGATAAGTCTTTACAACGTAAAAGAAAAGTTTTTCAGATTAACAAGAAGAAAAAAATAAATGAATAATATCATGTATGTAAAAGAAAGTTTTAAGTCAAAGTCGTCCATGAAGTCTTTCGTTAATGTATACCTTGACTTTCATCTGAAAACGCCATTATATAGGCTGGAATTTATCATAGCCTAATAGGCAATTCCACAGTCAGGGAGCGATCGACCATTAGTATGACTCAGTGATTAGTCTCGTTTGTTCGAACGTGGCCTGATTGATTTGACCGTGTCAAGTAAGTACTATGACGTGTTTTGGAGCCTGAAGTTAATCGGATCATGCCCTATATGTGTAACATATAATTTTTTCGTGTACGTTTTCTCATCTTAATTTTTCTGCTCCAGTTTATATGATAAAGCCACTCCTTTAATTCTTTTTAGGACGAGGAAAAAGTAATGCTGGAGTGAGAATATTTTATGCAGGTGAGACAGATTAAACATGATTAGTAAATTAAAATTCTGGGTTACGTGAGTTAAGTAGCTAGATGTGTCATATTTAATTCAAGATACACGAATCAAAGTTAACAACATTTTTTAATTCTTTGTTAACTATTAATTTAAGCGGCTAAGCTTTTCTCTTGAAATTGATTTTGGTGGGACAAGTTACAAACAAACCAGCACCTTTGAAAAGAAAAAGGTGATAAAAATTAGAGCACAAAAAATGCTATTATAAATAATTAATTAGTGGGGTCTAGATAAATGGTACTGGTCATGCTATTTGAGCTATTTAGTTGGACGATAGATAGTCTTCGAATGATTTCTGGCGAGACACATTGTTTCTCTCGTTAGAGCTGGTAGTGGTGATCCTTGCAACTATGTTCCTATAAACGCTAACAAAGTTGTCTACGCACTTGCCAAATTAAAATTTTCTTCTAGTATGATATTATTTTTTTTTTTGAAGAAATTTCCACATGTATTGCTACTCGTGTAACAAATGACAATTCTGAATCAAAGTATTTCTAGGCTTCCTCTCAAAAAAAAAAGAAAAAATCCCTTTTAATCAACAAACATACAACAAAAAGAATATGTAACAGAAATATAACCTAATAGAATAGACGAATATATACCTTCGTCATATGTATCGAACAATTGTTTTATTAAAAGAAACAAAATCAAGAACTGGTACAAAAGACCAATTTAATAGTTTCTATAATATCATTTGATATCTATTAAATTAATGTTCAATCACAATTATTGCAAAATGTTTTCGAATAATGTCTCTATCAATCCACTAGTCAGTATTATAATCAATATTTTCTGTGTACATTGTGTTTAATTCTTTAATATGGAAAAAACAAAAATAATCAAGAGGAAATGAACATTATATCCGGTCGTTTGAGCAATCTTCCGAAGTAAAATGGAGTTGGTGCGAGTTAAGATCATAAACAAAGCGGGTGTTCTGCTGTTGCCACGCGCCAATGATGGTCTTCCCCGGAAACGACATCAACGCCACGCAAAAATACTTTTCTTTTTTATTAAAAAAATACACGTATTTCGGCTCCACCTCGAAATCAGCTCCTTCGAAATGAAACGTTAAACTGACGTCGTATCCATCAAAGTCAACGTTAGCGTTAACGTTCTTCGCCACGTGTCTGTAACAGAGCCCGAATCCCACCGTTAAATTCCGGACTCTCTCAAGCCCAATTCGACGAAACTGGGCCTCGAACTCCCTCATCACGACCCAATAAGGCTTCTCATCGAGAAACGACAACACGCATCCACTATCTATAACGCAACCTCCTGTGCCGTTTTGTTTGAGGGAGAAAGTTCCTTGCGGAAACCCCAAACGACGTCGTCCTACACTGATATCAAGCAGGTTCAAGTAGTAATGGTGAGTAGTAGTAGTAGTACCACTCAATGTCGTTTCACGCACAAAAGGAGTTGTTCTCAAGAGTTGACTTTTTTCAATGTCGTTTCCGAACCTCAAGACACTGTGAAGCGTCATGGGGCTGTAGGAGTACGGAAAACAGTACGAGAAGCGTTTTTCAATAGATTTTCCCAACTGGGTCGCCAAAGAATCCGGGGAATAACTCAATCCCAAGATCCCAGAGATGGAATCAAACGTGAAGTTTTGGTTGTCGTTTGAGCACCCAAAAACGACATCCTTTATACGCTTGAAACCACCGTTTTTTAAGGGAAAACTAAAGGTTTCAAGAGAAACAACACCTTTTGTTACAGACCCGCCAGCGTACCTCTGGCTGTAGACACACTCCCCATTGACGCATTGATGAAGTTGACGGCAAAGGGAGTGATTACATGGAAGCCTTCGGTAGGAATCAGAATCACTGGGAGCGAAAATGGGACTGTTTTGACTGAAGCAGTTGACGCAAGGCTTACATTGAGTCCATATGAGGCCACTTCCGGTGTCCATGAGAAGAGTTTGGGGCTTTCTTGGTGTTCCTATATACACTTGTACGGTGTAGAAGAAGCCTTGTTTAAGTACTTGAAGGTGGATTGACGGTGATGATGATGGTGACGGTGATAAATGGTTGTGATTAGCTCGGGTTTTGGAGAAGTTGACTATTCTTTGGAATCTTGTTTGTTGGGAGAGCTTTCCGGGATTGAAAGAAGAGTCCGAGGAGTCCCTTGGAATGAGCTTTAAGCTGAATCCTGAGGGTTTGAAAGTGGTCTTGTGGTTCAAGTAGAATATTAGTATGAGGAAATGAAGAAAGAGAGTTGCTAGGCAAATAGATTGAGTTAGGGTCATGTTTAATTAAACTTAATTGGAATTGGGGGTTGAGTATGTATATATATATATATATGTGTGTGTGTGTGTGTGATGTACGTAGGAGAAAATGAAATGCTTCATGTATATATATTTGTTATTTAGAGCATGTGTGTGTAAATAAGTATATAATTTTATTAGAGATTTGTCAACACGATATTGTTGTTGATGGGAAGGAATCGGAGGTGGGGATTGTTTCATTTTCCATTGGTAATTCATTTGTTTGTTTTATCAAATTAGCAACGGTCTTCTAGCACTTCTCTTGACTTTGTTTCTTATTTGATTTAAGTATAAAATAGGAAATTACTTATGTACCCCTTACTAATTTCCAAAAATATATTAATATAGTTATAATATGTGCAAGAATTTTTTTAAAACCTATGTGTGACTCCATACCCAAAACATTCTTTCTTACTTGAACCCAAACATTAAATAAACTAGTTTTGAATAATATTAAACAAAATAAAGAGTATACTACTAAAAATATTAATTATTTCATGTATTAAGTTGATGGTCAAATTGAGGATACGTTAGTAATTTTAATAAATACTAGACGCACTCAGACATGTATTATTTGAAATTTAAATTGTAGCTAATTATTACTTGCCCTAAGAATCTAACCAAACCATATCCTTAAAAGGGATCAGTAATCCATTGTCTTTATTATATTTATTATTTGACAATTTGCATGATACAGTTAGTTGGTTAGCATATATCTGTCATCATCTCTATACATTGATCTTTATTAGTTTCGCTATTTTTTTTTTAACTATTCGCTATGAAATTTTTACATATATGTTTTTCTATATACACTTGACGCATATATTTCTTGAACTCCAGCTAGCTGATAATATTAAATCATCGGTTGAATTACCAATGGCAGAACCGTTGTTCTCAAATGACTAATCAGTAAGTGCAGAATTCAACAATAAACATTTTCTTCAATAGTAAGCAACGTTTTCACTTCCTGAAAAAAAAAAAAAAAAAGAAAGCAACGTTTTAAAAAGGAAAAAACAAAAAGGGGATGGCTATGGTAGGGGCGTCCCTACGTAGGGTCATGCTTTAATTATCGTTGGATGGGAATCTGTGGAGAATAACGGGAATCTGTGGAGAATCTATTTATATACAGATTCCCATCCAACGGTGAATAGACAGGGCCCTACGTAGGGGCGCCCCTACTGTAGACGCGCCAAAAAAAAAAGGAAGAAGTGGAGATCGACTATAGCAGGAACAGTAGACGTGGACCTGACAACTGAAGGGGTATTCGTAAGTACATGTAATTACCTAACATTTAAGAAATAAGTCTATTTTAATAAATATGTAACTAATCTGCCAACGTCAGTTAGAATATATTTTTTTTTCTTCAAAATGTAAGTAGTATTTGTGCATATATGTTTACACATACATTTTGAAAAGGAATTGGTTCTTTATTTAATAAAAGAGTTACGAAAATCATTAACTACACTATAAGAGATGCCTCTAATCATATGGTTTCCAGTAAAACACAAAGATGTAATAAAGCATACCGAATTAGTGTATATGGGAGAGAGACAACCTAGACTTTGAAGGCTAGGTAACCCTAAAGAAAGAAATTTTATGTGAAATTTGTTGTTGCTACACAAATTAATGAGATAATAAGATCACAATACGAAATGATCAATGACTATATCGATGTTATAAGCAACTTGTTCTCTCCCATGATGCTTCTTCTCTCCTTATTTGACGCAAATTTTTTTTTTTTAAAAAAAAAAGGAAGAAAAGGAAACCCAATAACAGAGAGTTCTGACGGCAGGCAATTTATAAGAGAGAGAAATTTTTATAAGGGAAGAGGGAATGACAATTTTACCTACCAACATGTTTATCCATGACTACCAGCCTCATTCAGGTGGATAATACCAAATTGTTTGGTAAAGGAGGCAAGGACGAATATGACTTTGAAAACTCGATCCAAAATACAGAGTGGGTATGTATACAGTTGTAGGCATACTCACCCAGAGTACCAACCGATTATTATGTATATAAAGAATACAAAATATATAGTACATGTATAGTATATATAAATATGTATATACAACTACTAATATATGTTGTATTATTAAAGTATTATACAAATTAGCATATGTGAGTATTAGTATTATTTGTTTGTACAAGGATGGATAACCATACCCGCCTAGTTGTCATTTCTAAAGACTGTGACGCTCAACTTTCTAATGACTAAATTGTAAAATCTGGATTTTTAAAGGGGTATATAAATAATTTTATGCTAATGGTATTGTTGTAATTTAAAATTTTTTGAATATTTAAATCAAAATATTTGAGTTGTATCTAGACACAATTAAGTCTAGATTCATTGGGACTTCAGTGTAAAAGAATTTTGAAATCATGGACTAATACGTAAATATTTAAGGGCATAATTGAAATGATATTTTAAAATTTGGGTCAAAGTGAAATTAATGAAATAGTGCCCCACACGTTCTGGACTGGACACGTGTGCTATAGATCCCTCAATTGCCTTTAAATCCCTGGCAATTTTCATCTTCTTCAAAGAAGTCCTCGAGAGGGAGAGGAAGAGCTGAAGTTTTACAGCCTCGCCATCGGCACACTGCAGCTCTGACCGCCTGACGCGCCAGCCCGCCATCTTCCCCGGTCGACGCTGACCAATGGCACTGCGAAACACAGTGGGACGCTGGAGATCATCAGCTCCTTTGAAAATTCCACCACCGACTCGGTTTTTTGATTGTCGGAGCTTCGTCCGACGCTGTAAGCCCACATCACTGGCATGTTCAGCTTCCTCTTGTTGTCGCTAAGTTCCGACTAGTTTTGGTCGTCAACTCGCCACTGGTAAGGATTTCTCTAATTTGGTCGTCAACTCACTCAAATAGTTTTATGTCATTTTTATAATTACTTTTGTTAGATAATTAATTTATCCGAAATAATTATTTGGCATTATAGAGGACGAAAAATCAAGAATAATTACGGTTGTTAAGCGTGAAAATGATATTCAGAAGTGTGTTAAATTTTCGAATTAAAAAAGTGGAATTTTTTCAAATAAATTCTAAAAAGAGACATTTTTATAATTCTCTGATTTAAAGCCCGTTTAAGGCTCGGGACCTTAAAACTGAATTCTGATTCAGTAAGGTCGAGAGATGAATTTTGATAGAAAATATTACTATGTTTCGAAATGGCACAAAAATCTAAGCACGAGGCTCGTGAATAGTGCCATTTGTGTGTCACAAGCCAGAACTCAGCCCGAGACCCAAATTTGATGAATTATAGGTCTAACCTAGCTATTTTGGGAGCTATAAATTCAATAGTGACTTACATTTCTCAATTTAAGATTCCGTTGGAGAAGTTACTTTTTAAAGTGAGCTTACCGGAATCTCAAAACGACTGTCTGAGCACCCAAGTGACCTACGGAAGATTTTTCAAGCATCGTTAGCTTGGCATAATTATCATATCGAGGTAGGAGATTCAATTACCATGTTTACCATAATTTTAATAAAACGTGATTATTATATCTTATAGACTACTCTAGATAGTTTTATGAATAGTTTTGTGCATGATTAATACTTGAGTTTGTATAAATATACTTGTGTTACATTATTAAAATCTTAAAGAGTACGAAACAAGTTTTGATTAAAAATTAGAGCACATTTAGTATATGTTACTGCATGATTGTTTGTACCTCACTATATATTGCACATATCATAAAATTATACATGAGATTCATCTTAGGCATCGCGATGTTTAGTAAGTGGCTTGTACCTTCACCCTCGGTAAGAGCCCAGAAACCAACATGGAGTCTTCTGATTACCCTCACTCGGTGGGCATAGGCATTCAGTTGCTCCTCCAATTCAGTAGGTATAGATACATTGGTGTCCCTCTGATTTTCTGGGATAGGTATTAGGCAGAGAGTACTTAGTATACATAGTACAAGTTACTCTACTTCGTGATGAGAGAATGTGAGCTCATGGAATGAGATAATTTGTGATATGTATACTATAGTTTTTCTGCCTAGTTTTCTTTATGGTTTTGATTATGGTTTTTTATAGTAATTTTTAATATATAGTTGGCTTGATTTTAGATATTTTGTGAACAGTTTTCAAAATAACTAACCATGTAGGGATTTAGAATTAAATATTTTTCCAAAAAGGTAATTGGGTATCCTACTGGTCATTTTATACTCACCCCCTACTTTCTTTCCTCAGGTGGTATTTAATGTGACTTGGTTAACTCAGGAGCGGAGTGATTTGGAGGAAAGTTTAGTTACTACTTAGAAGTTGGTAACTACTTAGAGACTCTTAATTTAAGTATGTTAAATTTGTATTGATTTTATGGCCCATCTATGGATTTAGTGTGTATAATTATTATGTCTAAATCGTGAGGATGATGATGGTACATAGTTTTGTTTTATAAAATTTTATTAACAGTCTATGTCTAATGGTGATCAAAAAACTGTGAGAATTTACTTTTAAAACTATTTTTATAAATTTTTTTAAAACTACTATTGAATTTCCACTTGTGAAATTTCCTTTCTGTTACTGGCCTGGAGTTTGGGTCGTGACATAAATAAACCAATAACAGCATGACTACATTCAATTTAAATTAGTAATATATGTACATGTATGTTGTATAAGTATATTTACGTTCAAACATAAAGTTTTTAAAAATCATGTTCAAAGTTTTGAAGGAAGTACGTAGTTTATGCGTTGTATTCAGTTATGGTGTCCTTAAGTAATTTGGTAGTTCAATTTGATCTCTGGATGCATGCTGACACGCAAAAAGTTAAGAACGTCTACGTGAAAATAGATCATTATTTACCCATTCGATAAATATGTCTAGCGACTAGACACATTGTTTGGAACGCTAGACAACTATGTTGAGCAACCAGACACCATGTTTAGCTATTGTGAGTTCATTATTTACTCACTCGACAAATATGTCTAGTGGCTAGACACATTGTCTGGAATACTAGATAACTATGTCGAGCAACTAAATATCATGTCTAGCTAGTTTGTAGATCATTATTTATTACTCGATAATAGTATCAAGCGGCTAGACAGCCTGTCTTGGATCTTAAACATTCTGTCTTGGACATTTGACCATCATGTCTATCACAATATTTCAATAAAATGTCCTTAAAACTAATAAAAACTAATAAACTTTAATACTTGACCAATATGAACAAAAAAAAACTAAATTTTCTAGGTTGCTAACAAAAAAGACTAGTTAATGCTCATTCTAATAAAATGGTAACATTAGAAAATAATTTCTTACGGATCCCAATCTCTCCTATAGATGAGCTTATTTTCACTATAATAGTAGCTAGGCATTTGTGCATAGTTTGATATGCGTGTAATGGCTAGAAAATATTATAGAGTGCTCTAGGTGTAGTGTCAAATAACCATCTTATATTGTAGAAAATAGCTAGACAATGGTGTCTAATTACTCGATTCTACTTTCGAGCCTTCTAGACAAGGTGTCAAGCATGGTCACGATAGTGTCAAGTGCCTATATCGATAATAGATGAGATATTGCTCAACACGTGTGTCTAGCATAGTCGAGAAAGTGTCAATCGCTTAGGTTGATAATAGTTGAGACATGGCTCGATAGGGTTGTCAAGCATAGTCGAAAATGTACGACTTGTCTGAGCGCTCAACGGGGTGTCTAACAGCTCGAAACCCCTGTCTAGCAAAATATGGGCATCGTTTTCGACCCGAATCTGCATTTTTTGTGATTCCAACTATAATTCAGAGCTTTTCAAACTAAAAAATGGTCCACAAGGTTCGTATTTTTCATTATTGTTTTAAATTATACTACAAAAATACTTTTTAATCTATCAATCAAACAACAGTTTTAGCAAAGACTAAATATTGATTTGAAACTTAAACATTGCAATAGGAGGAAACTTAAAGAGGAAAGTATAATGAAGAGGATGACCATGTTCTTTAAAATTAATATATGAAGAAATTCGAGAGTTTGGGTGTTTTCATATTTTTGGCCAAGATGAGAAAAATAAAAAGAAAAAATGTGAAGAAGAAGATGAAGGGGATAGGAAAAAAAGAGCTAATTATTTTTTTCCTTTTAAATTTAGTTTTTTATTTATTTGAAATTAGGGGCATATAAGTCATTCCATATTGTTATTTCTTAAAAAAGGGTTATTCATACCAAAATTTTTAAATGTGGTCTAGTTCCTAAAATTCACTATAAAGGGGGTCTATTTCAGCAAATTTTCTTAATTAGTGCCAAGTATTAGTTTAAAATGTTAGTCGGCACGATTACATAAATTGACTTTATGATTTACGAGTAAACTACTCCAACTTAGGAACTGAACACTTCTGAGACGTATTCTATATAATCTTTTTAGGCTTATATACCAAGTATTAAAAGCGGATATGGTATATATCCAAAAGACGCTTAATTAGAACAAGAGCTAGTGCCATCAAATTAAGTAATCTTTGACTCAATCACTCACTAGCATAAATTTCTCTAGGCCATTTAAAGTCATTCGGTTTAAATTTATAAACTAGAATTCACAAAGGTGGCATTGATATTCAAGCATGACTGAGAAGTAAAGAGGTATGTTAGTTTCGTCTATTTACGCAACTGATTGTTCTTGTGCAATTAATACGCTGAGTGAATTGATTCAGGAATATTTGCTTTGATGTAAAAGAGTGTTATTGTTGTGGGATAAAAACATGAAGAATCGCACTGGAACCAAGGATGGAAAGAAAAGCATTTGTCTAGTTTGGAATTACTTTTAAATTCTATTTTTAGCTTTTAAAAGCAATTAAAGAAAAAAAAAAAAAAGAGATCCTTTTGGTATATTTGGCAAATTACTGTTCTTGGTAAGCAGATTTTAAAAATTGCCATGTAACTGCTATTTTAAGCAGAATTTGAGAAGCATGATAAATAATACTTTTCAAAGTTGATTCCGTTATCATAATACAAATTAACGAAAATAATATTTTAGAGTACACATAATTTATAGTTTACCAAATACTAGATGCTGTTTTTAAATTCTTGTAAATTAAATTTATTAAACGCTTAAATTTTTTTTCTCACAACTGTTTCTTACACAGTAATAATACAGCTGCAGCATGGTACTGCAATACTAAACTAGCCCTTAAATATATATGCTTCTTGTTAGCTTATAAATTAACAATTCGGGGCTATTTTAATATAAGTCTTTTCATGAAATTGTCAATACTAATTAGACTTTTGGCTTAATAATGCTGGGGCGTTGCCTATTAGGATTATAGTATATATAGTGATACGTATTGCAAATGTGTTAAAATTCTAGAAGCAATAAAGAAATTATAAGTAGTTCTCTAATTAGTATATACGGGGGTTTATGTAAGGAAAGGCTAGGATCACCTTTTTATATAATTAAGGCACTTGTTTACGTTAGTTAGGATTTTAAAGTGTCCATATATATACATATAGAAGCCATTATTAAGATTGACGATTTTCACCAAAAAAAAAAAAGAAAGCCATTATTGGGAATCTTAAGGCACATATGAGCACTTAGGTATCCAAAAGGAAATATATGGCTATCATGTTAACAAAAAGACAAATTGTATTTCTTCTCCACCAAATTATGAGTGTTGTTGAGTTTCGGCCCTGAAGTAATTTTTGTTGCAAAAGTTTCCCCTGTATTATGAGATTGTTGAAAAATGCATTATTCTATTACCGTCTGTGTATAAATTAACGGAATGATGATGTGATAACTATTTTATATTATTTTTTATTAATTTATTTCGAAAGATAAATTATTATTGAAAAAACGTATTAACATTTTTTTACATTTTTTTCTCCGCTTTCTCTCTCTTTCCTTACCCTCTCCCTCCTCCTCAACTTCTCAATCCCCCTTCTCCCTCTTCTTATCTCTCCTAAAGTTCAGGTGGTACTCACTCGTCTATTTGCGGGGACTAAATCATTGACTAAGAAAAATTGATTCTATTATGATTCCTTAAAATGCACAACCAAAAAAATAGACTATATTCACATATAAGATAAATATTAAAGATATTGATAAAAGTACAAAACAAGTTTCTGTTTCTCACATTACTGTAATATATAATTAATAGATACAAATATATAGGTGTATAAAAGGATATATATAGGGCACCAATCCAGTAGGTATTTTTTTTTTTACCTATGCATAGGTATCAATTGGGCCAATGAAAATTTTTTTGCACATTTTTTTATATTAAAAAGTAGGAGAGAGAAAAAGTATTAATGATGCACACCTTTTCATGCATCTCATTTTAGCCGTTAGATCATTGTTAGATGATGATCCAAAGGCCAAAAAAAAAAAAAACCTACACATAGGTAAAAAAAAAAAACCTACACAGGTAAAAAAAAAAAATACCTACCGGATTGGCAACCATATATATATATATATAAACTTTAATTAATATTTTTTGAAATAAAATTAGGACTTAATTAATGATCTCTATTTATTACAAGAAAAGGAAAATAATTCACACACCTCAGAAATCAAACTATTGATCTAGTGTCTAATCCTCATCCCAACCCACCCACTGAGTTAGCCCCTAGTGTTGAATTGGGTTTTCTAGATTTTTGAACTCTCTTAATTCATTTTGTCACTGGCCACTATTTTATTTTGAATAGCTTTTCTATGACTGAAGATTCAAACAAAAGTTTCTTTCTCCCCCCGCCCCCTCAAGAGGTAGATCTTTATAGATTTCAGAGAAAGAAGCAGATTAAAACTCATTCTTGATATTTCTTATGCGATTGTGGAGCTACAGATACTCTTAAATGTACTTATTTGTAAGTGGCTCTCAATAATTCCTCTGTTTATGTTCTTAAGGGCCTCTCCAACCCATACTATTTTGGCGTAGATGAGGCCCAAAAATGGCACTGGAGCTCTCCAACCCAGTGCCAAACTGACACTATGCAACACCAAATATGACGTGACACTGTTCATATGCCATTTTTTTTTTGTTTCATTTATTTTAATTGCAAAAAAGTCTCTCCCAGCTTTGGTTATTAATACTTTACTCTAAGTATATAGTACATAGTTTTTAACAAAAAGAATTATTTCTTTTTGGTACCATAACATAAAAAACTTTATTTTGAGACCCAAATTCTTATTATTATTTCGTAATTAATTTTCTATAGAGCAAAATTAATATGTAAATAATACAAAATACCAATTAGAATAAAACTCAAACACTTAATAGAATTTAAATTACATATCATGTAATAACACATTACAACAAAACACTAAATATTTAAATAAATATTAATTAAAATATATAATATTCAAATTAAACTCGAACAGAAACATAATTGAAAATAGATAAAAGTAATAACATTACAGAAATTGGACTACTAATTTAGTAATCTGGTAGATTATCTCTCGGATGTCCAATATCTATAAAATATTGACCAAATGCATTAGTGGCAAAAGAATGCCCTCCTTCTTATTGTTCTTGTTGGTTTCTTTTGTGAACAATTCTTACTTGTTTAGCTCGAAAGTATTCACGTAAGTTTGGATCATAGATGGAATTCAAGTCTTTTAGTAGAATTTTGTTTTCTTCTTTCCTCTCTTTGAAGGCCATATTCTGCCTATACATATCCATTTGTTGTTGTCTGTCCAAGTTCATCCTTTTTAATATCCCCAATACTTTTATTAATATTTTGGTTTATCAATATTTTTGTTAATGTAAACTTATTTTTAAATAATTTATTAATAGTAAATAGATCATTTTAGTTAATAAAATATAATTTATTAATTTATTAGTTTTTTAAGTTTGTTAAATAATAAAACATATTCTTAGCTCAATACATGAATAATAGAATTGTATATGGGCATAATTTGTAAAATATCTAAATAATAGGGAGTTAGGAAAAAAGTTATATGAAAAAATAGATAAAAAATGAATATACACAAAATATTCCTTTTTGGTGTTAGAAGTAGAATAATGGATTGGAGATGAAATTACTGTTTAACGTGACATTTATACTATTTTGGTGTTATGGGTTGAAAATGACCTAAAAGAGTAAGGGGAAGAGGAGTGAAAACAAAGAGAGTGGGGAGATTTTTTTTTCAAAAATAATTTATCTTTTAAAAATAAATTAATAAAGTAAAATATTATAAAATATTTGCCATATCATCATTTCGTTAATTTTAACACGAAAAATATCATAAAGATGCAATCTCATAATGAAAGGGCAAAATTCTGTTGGCAACCTTCATGTTGCAACATGCCTAGTTTCACGGTCATGTTACAACATGCGAGCAAATATTTGATCTGAAT